>JASDDO010000016.1:520048665-520397481 GCA_030015575.1 Agapanthus africanus | reverse complement strand
ACGCGAAGCAATCTCTATGCTGTAAAAGCACGTCCTTTAACGCAGCCACCCTTTCTTCAGATAGCAGCTCGCTGATGAATGTCGGTCGCGGATCGTCTGCCAATCCCAACTCAATCTTCTTGAGGTTATCTGCAGTAGTATGTATGCCATCCTCCAGTTCTTTCGGAGCTGGCAGAAATTCTGAGATCACCTCATCATTGCTGTTTTCGAGGCACCAGGGAAGGCTGTCCATGTTCTCGGATTCTTCTTTTAGTATTGTTATCACGTGACAAGTACGAATTCGTTTCCAATCCCAATGTAGAACTGGTTTTTCTTTCGTGGCCTTGGGCTCGTGCTTTTGTGGTGGCGCTACCCTCCAGTTGTTGGACAGAGCGAATTTGCCAAGCTGATACTGATCTTCGATCCAATTCTTGAAGGTGAAGCAATCTTCAAGAGGATGCCCTATTACTCGATGGTAAGAGCAATAGTCCGGATGTGAGACTTCGCCCGCTTGTTCGGGATATTTAGACTCCGGCAGTGTAAGCATCTGATGTTTTAGAGCGAGGTCAAGTATCTTCTTCGTCTTGTCTCACGGAAACGAGTATGCTCGACCCATTTTCTTCATAAGGGATAGATCAATAACGCTCGACTCCCGTTTGCGTGGCTTCTTAGCCATGCTTTGTTGTTGTTGAGCACCTTTTTGGCTTTTCGACTTATTTCTGCTTTTGCGCCGAGCCTTCTTTATAACAGGTTGACAAGGAGTGGCATTTTCATTCTTTACGGCCTGTTGGAGAAGGCGTTGCGTCTTGGCTTTCTCGTAGATGGCCGTCTCACGGTTGTGATCATCTCGGACTTTTTGACCAGCTTTCTTTATAAATTTGTCCATTTGTTCCTCGAACGACGAACTGGACTCTTTTGCATTTGGAACTTTTACTGTCTCAGGATTAGCGTCCTCCCATTGAGCATCTGCTTCTTCATTGAAGTCGTACACGATGTAGCAGCCGTGTAGTAACTCTCGTTTCTTTGACCGGATGTATCCAAGCCCTTTTGTTTCCATTCTCCCATTAGGTAGTTTGCGTTGAGTTCCAGGAACGTTCCAGACTTTGTCGTAGAACTTGGCTTTTCGAACGGTCTGCTTGAAGGATATCCCTTGGCGTTTCAGCAGCTTTTTCAAACTCTCCGTATAATATCTGGGTAGACGGATAGGCTGAAGCCTGTCGAGCGTAGAATCCGTGCCATGCCAGATTTCTTTTTCTACCTTGGTTTCTTCAGAGCGGTAAAACAGAATTGCTTTCTCGCTCTCTCGCCTGGGAGGGATGTAGAATGTTTGTAGCTCTTCTACGTTGTAAATATTAAGTGCATCTAGTTCTTTATGGTGTTTAAACGGCACCATGGCGACTTGCAGACTTTGCTCTTCATCAGCGAACGTTCGTATTGAAGGTCGAGCAGAGAATACAGCATGGACTTCATCTTCCGAGTCGCTGCAAAAGATCAACGTAGGAGCTAATGGTCCCAGCTTGTTGTGTTAGGGCGGACCCGAATAAACCATCTCCTCTTCCTCCTCGGTATCACTGCCGAAGACAGGGATGGTGGCGTTAGTTTTATTCTCCGGCTTGTGACACTTCTCCGTATCTTCGAAATCCGGTAAGAAGTATTTGGCATCTTCGTATTTGCGGACCTCGTTCACAGAGAACGGGTTCAGTTCTCCCGTCACGGTATACTCGAAACCATTCTTAAAATACTTCATACACTGATGTTGTGTAGAAGGGATGATGTTGTACTCGTGTAACCATGGTCGGCCGAGCAAAGCGTTGTAGCATGTCTTGGCGTCTATGACGTGGAACTTAATGTCCGTGATGAGTAGCCCGAAGCGTAGCGTCAGTATCACAGATCCAAGAGGCTTTGATGATTGGGAGTCGAACCCGGAGATGGTGATCTTGTCCCGAGCAAGATGCCGGACGCTCATGCAGATTTCCTTCAACACCCGCACGTTGAGTAGGTTAACAGACGACCCGTTATCGATCAGGATTTTGCCTATCTTTATATCATGGCAGTATCCCGAGACATAGAGAGGGCGATTGTGTTCGCACGTCCCAAGTAGAAGGTCTTCATCGCCAAAAGTAACATCGGCCGTGTGCACTTCCTCCAATTCATCCTTCATCTTTTCCTCGGCCAGGCATGCTTGGAATTGTTCTGGGTCTTGGAGCGCCTTAATTAACGAATCTCTCGCCTCTTTTGATAGCAAAAGGGCGTCAAGAATGCTGAGCTGTGAGGGCAGCTTCCTCAGATGTGCTAAGACGTTGTAATCCACCTTATTCTTCTTTGGTGGGTCTTTGGCAGCTAGCTCTTCCACCACTTGGTCATCTAAGACGATATCTTCAGTGGCCTTTTCTTTCCCTTTATCTTTTTTGTTCGAGGGTCCGAGGTTCTTTTCGGGCAGCGTGCGATTACGTAGCCGGATATTTTCGCAAACCTTCAGTTCTTCTTCTTTTCTCGAAGCGGACTCTTTAAAGAGAGGGGCAAGTTCCAGCTCCTCATCAGAATCGCTCCCGAATGTAGGCACTTGTGATCTACCGGTGTTAACCATGCAACAATCGCCAGCAGTTCTTTTAAGCCCTTCGGTCGTATTTCTTTGCTCTCGACGAGTTTTACGCTTTTCCCGCTTAAAACGTTGTCGATGAGCAACGTATCCTTGCCACCATCTATCGAAAGGTTTGCACTCGTGTGTGGGGTGCGAAATCTTCTGATGATATAAGCAATAGGAGGGGTGCGTTTCCACTTCACCGGCGATGTTTCCTTCAGAGGATGGTAGCTTCATGCCCATTGATATGGCCTTAGCAAACTTTTTCCTCATCTTGAATTGGCTTTTGTCGGCAGCGGGGGTGTTTTGCTCCAGTGGGATCATCTCAGCTCCTTCATCAAGTCGCTGGCGTTTGGCCCCTTCAAATATAGCCGCCTCGCACTCCCTATCAGCTTTACTTTTCAACCGAGCTTCATTAAGGAATGCGTCAATTAC
This sequence comes from Agapanthus africanus, assembly GCA_030015575.1. Lineage (NCBI taxonomy): Eukaryota > Viridiplantae > Streptophyta > Magnoliopsida > Asparagales > Amaryllidaceae > Agapanthus > Agapanthus africanus. The sequence goes on along the minus strand of JASDDO010000016.1, from coordinate 520,394,486 downwards.
TTCATCTGATGGCCCCAGAACTTTTGGTTCAGGATCTGCCCCCAGCTTTTCGGTGCAAGGAGTCTCCTCATCGTTCGTGATCGAATGGGAAATCATATGACAGCTCGCCACATATTCCTCGGATTCATCCAATGAACTTCCTTCCTCATCTTCTTCTTGAAAACGTGATTGAGGAATTCTTGGAGCATAATGGGAGTCCGTGCCTTTTGGTTGTATTCCTCCAGCGCGTCAATTTGTTTTTGCAAGTCCGTGCGCTTGTCGCCAGGTTTCACAGGCTTCTTAGATTTCTTCTTCTTCTTTTTCGAAGATTTTGACAGCTGGCTGCAAGTGCTTGAACCACCACCATCAGTCTTTGGAGTTGGACGTGGCTTCAGCATCCCTTCAATGACCTGCGGTTCCAACGGATTCTTCCACTTGATCGCTGGACATGTCTGAAGATCGTTTAGCATCCTCTTTGTCTTGGCTGATAATACAACCTCCTAAGGAGCTTCTTCAATGACGGAGCATGTTGCCCCCGGCGTATTCGTCCCCTTAGAGGTGTGGGGCTGCGGGGGATTCACCTTCCATTTGTCAGATAACGCGAACTTGCCCTGTCGGTACTGGTTTTCAAGCCAATTCTTGAAAACGTAGCAATCTTCGATCGGATGGCCTAGTACTCGATGATAAGGACAGTAGTTGGGCTCGTTGACGTCACTTGGTTGCAACGGACGTTTTGGATCCGGCAGATTTATGAGTCTGTTGCGCAACGCCAGCTCGAATAACCTCCTCGTTTTATCGCGGGGAAAGGAATAAGGACGTCCCATCCTATCCTCAAGAGGCACGTACGGGCGCATATTATTTTGACGAGCAACCGGCTTCGAGTCGCTCGGTTGTTGTTGAGCATTAGCGACGACGATCGCTTTTCCCTTCCCTTTGTCATTTCGGGAGTCCGGCCTTGGAAGAGGGGGTTTATGGCCCATTTGATCCATTTGCGCTAGTTTGTCAATCAAGGCCTGGAAGGTAGTTGGCTTGAAAAACATCATGAATTGTGAGATGGTTGCTTGCGGATCAAGGGTTCCCACAAACATACCCACCGCGGGAGCTTCTTCAATGCGCTGCTCACACTTCGACCATAAGTTCCGCCGTCGTATAGCGTACTGAACCCACGTCTCGCCGGGTTTTATCCTGGCGTTAATCAGTGCCGTCATCGGGGTACGTTCACTGGCGCTTGCAAAACGCTGAATAAACAGCAGCTCCATCTCCGCGAAGGTTTTAATAGAGTCGTTCGGGAGCTCAGAGTACCATTCGAACGCCGTATCTGATAAGCTTCCAACAAACTGGCGAAGTATCAGCATGTCATCACCGCCGGTGTTGCCGCAGAATGCCCTGAACTGGGCAACATGTTGATGAGGATTGCCCGTCCCCTTGTAGACATGGAACTTGGGAATTGTGTAACCGGGTGGGTACTTGATTTGATCGTACCAACTTGGATATGGCCATCCCGTTTTTATGACCTGGCCGGCTGCTTCGGTCACATGATGAACCCGTATTTGTTGGGCGATGTACTCATCCAAATCAGCTTTGCAGATTGTATCCTCCTTAGCTGTTGATAGGGCTGGCGGAGGATTTGATGTCTCTCCCCTATCACCTCCAAGGACAATCGGGGGCTCTTCAGCCGGAGGATCTTGTTGTATCATCATCCCAATCATGTCTTGGAAGAGGAGGCTCATACACTGTATGTTGGCTGCTTGTTCAGCATCCTCTTTGTCCTTCTTCTCCAATATCCGACGAAGGAATTCGGCGTCGGTTTCTTCCTCTTGACGTTCGTCCGAGGACGTTTCAAGGTTTTTTTTTTGACCCTGTAAGTGTGGCCATAGCGTTCATCATTTCTTGGAGCTTTTGTTGCTGCTCCTGAGCCTTGGTCACTGACCTCGTGTGCGGTCTATGACCTGTTGATATGCGGCTATCCTCCTTTCCCGATGCCACATAAACTGTATGAACTATCATGCCCCCGGACTTAGGGAGTTTAGGCTCACTACCTTTGGCATTTGCCGCAGGCGCGGGGGTTCTCTCCGGTCTTCTTCTTTTGTGGGCCGTTGAAGTTGAAGGGGCCGTTGTAGTGGGCACCCTAGCGATTATTGTCCCCTGCTGTTTAATAGGACGGTCCTTTTCTTTTTGCACCTTCATCTTCCTTCGTTGACGGGAGTGATCCGTGTCGATCACGGAGTCTTGAACCCTCCTCCAAACTTTATAAATTCTTGAGGACAGCCGTTGAGGGGGTTGTTCTTGCTTTGTTTCTGGGACTCTCCCCACAGGCGGAGGAGATCTTTTCAGTGTAGCGGTTGGAGAATTCTTCCGTACCCTCCTCAGCAGTTCAAAGCTGTTCCCAGTTGGAACAGCAGCGTTGACTTCCACCACTGGAGCCGGTGGAGTTAGCCCTGAGGGGGAATTGCCCCCTGCCTTCCTCACTCGTTGCCAATGGCGACGTCGAGCATGACGAGCCGTTGGGACTGGCTCGGAGATTGAGACATCTTCTTTTTGCCCCCTGTCTGAATGAGGCGCCGCCGGTGTTAACCTCTTAAAGACTGAGGTTGTCTTTTGAGGGGTGATATTCAACCTGTCGAAGACGGATCCTTGAGCAGGGGCAGGAGCAGGAATCGTCAGTCTTGAAAAGACTGACGATTTGATAGGGGAAGCCGCGTTGACGACTTCTGGAGCAGCGGTTATTGCCTTCCTTAGGACAGCCAATTTAGAGTTCTGATTTAGCCTAGCGAAAACAGAGGCTGTTGGTTTGGTAGTGGACGACCCATTGACAGGGGTCGATGTAGCAGTTAGCCGGTCGAAGACCGACTTCTTGTTCACTTCCGGTGCAGGTATTGGCGCAGAGAAGCTTGTAGGTGGGATCATGGTCCCGAAGAATAGACCAGTGGTGGCTTGGGTCACCTGGTCTACCGGTAGAGCGAGGAAGGAAGCCGCTTGGGGCCCATATGCTACACCTCCCGGTGAGGTGGAGTGTCCGTTGCTGTGGCACTTCGAGCAGTTGGTGCAATTAGAGGCCATTGATGCTTGAGTTCTGCGCCAGGCAAAAGACCAAATCTTAGTAACTTGAAATCCAATAGCAACCATTTAACAAACGGCGATTCGTTCGCGAAAACGACACACGAAGTGTGGAGTGGAAAGAGGAAAAGGTCCTACCGGGCATGCCAGAATCTGTTCCCCTCCGAAAGACGGCGCACAAGACTGCGATGTCCTGACGCTGAGATTCGGGGCAGATGCTATTTGGTTTTATCCGTCCACCTCTCCGAAGATGCCAAGTTGATTTATGGCACCGTATATCGGAGGTTTAGACGGATGCGGCCGATGTAGCAGACTTCGTCAGATTCCCCTCGCTTGAGGGGTTTTTGATTGTGGGGACGCTCTTCCCGGCAGGCGTAAGCCCCTGCAGTTAATTACGCTACCGCATCGCGGTAACAACTTTCTCCTTCTCCAGAATTTCACTTCGTGTCGTGTGTGTTTGTTTTGTTTGTGGTTGCCCGTGGATTGTATACAGAGACTGAGTAATGCCGTCGCCCGTAGGACGTGGATTAGTCCAAATCCGTATTTACTTAGATTTGGGTTTGGTGTTTTTAGTTTAAGAATGCATTAGTCGCGTTGCGGCTAAGATCAGCTTAAACGTTCGTTAAGGATACGATAGTCCTGTTTGAGACTAAGATCAACTTAACGTGATAATCCATTTAATATCTGGCCATCGGGAATCGTCACCTCTATAACGTCGTTGAAGGATTACAACGGCAGATGTCAGAGGAGTTCAGAGATGTACCCTTGAACCAAGGTTGATTTGGAGTTTTATAGTCCGTTTGAATGTTTAAGGATACGTTAGCCGTGTTTGGGGGCTAAGATCAACTTAAACGGATCGTTTAGATCCGGCAAAAGAGCATTTGGAGGCTCTATTGTTCCAGTTTAGGGACGTAGTGGTCCATAGGTAGTTTTTGTTAGTTGTATGTATGCCCTAGAGGCCAGTATTGTACAGATGATGTATATTATATTGGATGCTTGGACATATATAGAGATGACTTTCTTGCTCGATATGATAGTATGCTATCTGGTTGCTCTTTATCTTAACATGTATACTAGTCTCTTTAAACTGTCTTATAGTTACATGTTGGTGAAGCCCTTAGGATGTGTACTTGACTACCTGGACTATGATGCAGATCATTCTAGTAGGGACATGGTAGTCTATAGGTACATCCTTCAAGGTCCCTAGTCGTGGGTGTATCGAGACGGGGCATCGATATACCAGTGTAGACTAGCGTATACGCTTCTCGACCCATGAGATGGGCGATGGATGATCCCATATCCATTGGTGTTTGACATCAGAGATAGTATACGGGTGCTCAGTGGAGACTGGGTACACTGGACGGACTCGCCGAGAACTCCCAGATGGTATTATACCTCACGTCAGATGGCAGTTCTCAGGTGACATTTGTGCAGGTTAGTCTGTAGACCCGAGATCGTCATAGAGTCTTGTGTGATTCCCACTGTGCTTTGATCTCCACCTTACCACGTCCATGAGGGCGTGCAAAACGGTGGTTTTTGGGTACAGTCCCGAGTCACATGGAGGCAATGAGCAATAGGAGGGGTTTCGTCTCTCCCGGTATTGGGGGTTGATGTTGCGCTGTGCTCGATTGGCCGTAACAGGGAAGTCCCTGGCCAGGGCTGATCAGAGTTTTGCTGGTAAGTGTTACCAGTAGTTTCTCGACCCGTTATGAGCCTCACATCGGCACGACTTATCGGTTATTGGGGTCTGACGTTTACCACCCCTAAACTTGATATGCGACATATCAGACGAACAGACCGGACTGCACGGTAAGTGTTACTGGTTGGATTCACAGGAGTGTGAGCGGGCTTACTCGTCGATCTTCTGATCGCTCAATACCCGGGTGGCCGTTACGTTTAGCAGACCGCTTGCGGCTTGTGGGTGCTTGATATGATCATCATCTGCTACCGGCGTATTGACGAGTCTTTAGAGTCCTACACAGAGGTTTCCTGGCTCAAGCGAAACGAAATAGGAGCGCATATGAGATATGTGCGGGACCGAGAATAATGCGTGTATGTGATACCGTATTTCATTCTCGCGATGAATGTTTCGATTGGTTGTATGCGATATAACCTAGTTATCGAATCATTGATTCGATAAATCGATACATTGAATACTAGTCAATTATGTGCGACATGACCGGATCATTGAATCAAGTGTTGATTTAATGATTTAATGTATAATTATATATTTGATATATTACTTTGCATTAACTAGTATTGGTTCACCTTAAAAGGTTTTTCTCACTTGATGTGCACATTGTATATGTGATATATTTTTATATACACTTGATTGTATCATGTTTGATGATACATGTTTACTTGAGTATGTGTAAGGATGAAACCATGGTTATGTAATGGTTAGGGTTTTTCTTTTCCTTACTTATTTATTTATTTATTTATTTTGGAAAAGATAAAAGAGAAAATGGTGGCTTTCTTTGTTTGTTGTTGAAGCTTCATGAAGCTTTGACTAAAGTGACCATTTTGTCTTCATGTTTAACCCTAACCATTCAAACTAACCATGGTCTTTTCTCTACACCTAACCAAGGTTAGGATATGATAAGTATTGATATTATTTTCATTTTTAAAGCAACACTTATCATATTCTATCTTCTTCTTCTTCTTGATCTTCAAGAAGAAAGCTTACTAGCTTTAATGGCATCTTGAGTAAAAGAGTGAGAAATCCAATTCTAAAGTGAACCCACCTCCTATTTCTTCACCCTTTACCTCTTGCCAAGTAGTATAGGGTGTTTTCTTCACAAGTTTCACGACTTGGTGAAGTTGGAGCTTGATCTTGTGTTGCCTCGACGTAGATCATCTTCGGCATCGAAGCTGACGACCTAGCCCGCCCATTTCTCCGATGAAGCCGATCCAAGAGTCCGGGATTCGAGATGGACAGCGAGGGGACGTCTACGTGGAGTTAAGGAAGTGGAGAACCGGATCTACAAAGGTTGTAGCCTCTTTCTTTTAGTTAAAATGTTAACTAGTTTCACTTTTCGCCTAATCTCTAGTCAACGAATCCGTATTAGGGTTTCTCGGCACTTGTAAAATTTAAAATTGGCATGCTTGATGCCTTGTGAGACCTCATTAGCGTGCCTAGGAACCCTACAGTTTAGGGACGTTGCAGTCCATGCTCCAGTTTAGGGACGTGGTGGTCCATATTCCAGTTTAGGGACGTGGTGGTCCAATATTAGTTTAGGGACGTTTCGGTCCAATATTAGTTTAGGGACGTTTCGGTCCAATATTAGTTTAGGGGTGTTTCGGTCCACGGGTTTAAGGACCCCGCAGTCCATATTCATGTGTGGTTGTTGGGACCCGTCGCCTCTCTGACGTCGTTGAAGGATTACAACGAGAGGTGTCGGAGGAGCTCCGGATATAAATTGATTTAAGGGAGCAATATCGCTCAGTCAATTTAATTTGAGGACTTACGGCCATGATTGGGCTAAGTCCAAAGTACTCAACGCCTTTTATTTTTTTTTTGTCTGTTAGGCCTGTGTTAGGGCTTGGCCCATTTTTAAATAATGCATTGCATTATTTTCTATTTTTTTTGTTTGGGCTTTGCCCATAAAAGATGCAGAGCATCAATTTATTTTGGGCTCTGCAAGGCATCTGCATAGCATTTTTATTATTTTGTTTGGGCTTTGCCCATTTATAAATGATGCAGAGCATCAATTTAATTAGGCATGTTTGGTCTTTTAATTGGGCCTGGCCCTTCAGTAAAAGAAATGCATTGCATTTGTCAGGCGCTTTGCACCAATCACTGAGCGCAAGCGCTTGTGGTGAGGACACGTGTCATGCTCTGGTGAGCGCAAGCGCAACGGCGCAGTGCACTGCGCCGTTGCGCTGCGCTGTTGCGCTGCTGACACGTGGCGCTCTCTCAAGAGCGCAACAGCGCAGTTTGGAAGTGCAAAGCACTAAGAATCTTTTAGATTCAAGAACAGAAGTGCAGAGCACTATTTGATTTCTCGATCTAATTTAGATCAAAGAAAAATAAGTTTTTCTTTTTGTTTTAAGAACCAGAGGTTCATAAAAGTGCAAAACACTATTTTTTATTTTGTTGCTTTCTTGTTTTTAAAGAAACAGTGGTTCATAAGAAGTGCAAAGCACTGTTTATTATGTGAAGAACATTGATCTGGTTTTTAGATCAATGATTTATTAAAAGAGATTTCTTCTCTCTCGTGAAGGTTTTTACCTTTTTCTTTGAAATTTTCTCAGAATTCTCTCTCTGTTTGAAGCTCTTGACTTTTTTCAAGAAAATGTTGATGCCTTTGAATTGAGGTCTGGGGTCTCTTTTATAGTGCCCATAAATTAGTTAATTTTGTTGAAGAGATATTTCTCTGAGTGATTTGGGGAATTTTCCCCACCGTTGGATCTTTGATCCAAGGGCTTCTGTTTTACAGAAGAAAATCTTCTTGTTTTAACAAGAACAGAAAGATTTTTTTTAAATCTTAATTCTGTTTGGCGCAAATGCCCCAGCGCGTGACACGTGTCGCGCAGCGCACAGCGCAGCGCAACTGCGCTAGCGCATCTGCGCTGACACGTGTCGCGCAGCGCAACTGCGCTAGCGCATCTGCGCTGACACGTGTCGCGCAGCGCATTGCTTGAGCAACTGCGCTAGCGCATCTGCGCTCACACGTGTCGCGCGACGCAGTGCCTGCGCAACTGAAGCGTTGCTTCCTTTAATTTTGCTTAAAATAGAGTTTTGCTCCGATTGGGCGCGCCTTCTTGGGCGCTGCGCTGACGTATCAGCGCCTGACATGTGGCGCGTTGCACCCGAGATTTGAAGCGTTGCTTCAAAATTTTGAATTTTGAATTTCAACAGAGCTTTGCTCTGATTGGGCGAAACAAGAATGAGGGGCTTTCCCTTGACTGGAGCAATCAGCACCGGTGGATTCTGCAGGTATTGCTTAATTTCGTCCAGTGCGCTTTGGCATTTGCGATCGCAGACGAGCGGGGTTCCTTTCTTTATTAGGTGACTGTAAGGAAGGCACTTGCCGGAGAGATTGGCTATAAATCGCCGGATATACGCGAGCTTTCCTTGAAGAGACCGCAGTTGCTTGAGAGTCATTGGCGGAGGCATTTCCATGATCGCCTTGATCTTCGACGGGTCTATCTCGATGCCTCGGTGTCGGACGACGAATCCTAGGAACTTGCCCGAGGAAATTCCGAACGCGCATTTGAGAGGGTTCATCTTCAAGTTGTATTTCCGAAGACGCTGAAATACGATGCTCAGATGCTCTAAATGTTCCTCATATGATTTGCTTTTAACTATGAGGTCGTCAATATAGCATTCGACGATTTCATGTATGAGGTCATCGAAAATCTTCGTCATAGCCCTCTGATAGGTGGCACCGGCATTCTTTAGACCGAAGGGCATCACCTTGTAGAAGAATATGCCCAAAGGAGTCCGGAAAGCAGTATGCTTCTGGTCTTCGGGATGCATCTTTATCTGATTGTATCCTGACAAGCCGTCCATGAAGGAGAAGACTTCATGAGTGGAGGTGTTGTCTATCATTAGCTCGGTAACCAGTACACGAAAATCGTCCTTCGAGCAAGCTCTGTTGAGATCCCGGAAGTCTACGCATATGCACACCGTCCCATTTTTCTTCATTACTGGGATAATGTTGGCGATCCAGTCAGGATACTGAACCTCTTGGATGAAGCCGGAGTCGATTAGCTTCTTGACTTCAAGCTCGAGCCGCATTCTTCTCAGTGCTTGTTTGATCGGTTTGACGTCCGGAGAAATCGCCAATTTATGCACAGCAATCTCTGGATCTAGTCCCGGCATCTCGGAATAATTCCATGCGAAACAGTCTTTATACTGCATGAGCACGTCTTTAAGTGTAGCCTCTTTTTCTTCAGACAACAGTTCACTGACGAACGTCGGCCGCGGGTCGTTTGCCATCCCCAGGTCAATTTTCCTTAGGTCACCTGCAGTAGTATGTATCCCATCTTCCAGCTCTTTTGGCGCCAGTGGAAATTCTGAGATGAACTCATCCTTATTGTTTTCGAAGCACCAAGTAAGGTCATCCATATTCACGGGTTCTTCTTCTGACAGTGTTATCGCGTGACAGGTACAAAATCGTTTCCAAGACCGATGCTGATCTGGTTCTACTCTCATCGCATAAGTGACATTTGATTCATGCATCCGTGACGGACTTACCCTCCAACTGTCGGATAAAGCGAACCTGCCTTGTTGATATTGGTCTTCGACCCAGTTCTTGAAGGTGAAGCAGTCTTCGAGAGAATGTCCTATTGCTCGGTGGTTGGAGCAATAGTCTGGGTGAGAGACCTCGTCTGCTTGCTCGGGATGCTTGGACTCTAGGAGTGTCATCATCTGATATTTCATGACAAGATCGAATATCTTCTTTATCTTGTCTTGGGGAAAAGAATATGCTCGACCAATCTTCTTTATAAGAGACAGATCTCGGCTGCTCGGTTCTTGATCGCGTGGCTTCTTAGACCCGCTTGGCCGCTATCGAATGTTTTTTCCGTTCTTTAGTTTATTTTTGCCTCTACGCTGGGTCTTTTGTATGACAGGCTGGCGACGAAGAGCATTGTCATTTTCCGCGGCCTGCTGAAGGAGGCGCTGTGTCCTGGCTTTCTCGTAAATGGCCATTTCGCGGCTATGGTCATCCCGGACCTTCTGACCCGCTTCCCTTATTAGCTTGTCCATCTTTTCTTCAAACGATGGACTCGGCATTTTCATGGCGGGACCTCGTGTTGGTTCAGGGTTAGCGTCTTTTAGCAGAACATCTCCTTCTTCGTCAAAGTCATGTATAACGCAGCAGTTATGGAATCGTTCCCGTCTCTTGGATTGAACATATCCAAGCCCGATCGTTTCTATTCTCCTATTGGACAACTTTCGTTGAGTTTCGAGGACATTCCAGACCCTGTTATAGAACTATGCTTGTCGAGCAGTTTGTTTGAAGGGTATTCCTTGACGCTTTAACAGCCTTTTTAATCCTTCTGTGTAGTATCTGGGAATACGGATGGGCTGGAGCTTGTCAAGTGTAGAATCGGCACCATGCTAAATTTCTTTTCCCACTTTGGTCTCCGTTGATCGATAAAAGAGGATCGCCTTTTCATCTCTTCGCCCGGGAGGGACGTAAAATGTCTGCAGTTCTTGCACACTGTATGTATTAAGTGCGTCGAGTTCTTTGTAATGCTCCTGTGGGACCATGGCGATTTGCAAACTCTGATCATTGCCAGCGAACGCTTGTATTGATGGCCGAACAGAAAATATGGTATTGACCTCATCTTCCGAGTCGCTGTCGAAGATCAACATAGGGGTGGATGGTCCCGGCTTGTTTCATTGAGGTGGCCCTGGATAGACTATCCATTCTTCCTCCTCGGTATCACTCCCGAAGACCGGAATAGTGGTGATAGCTTTGTTCTTCGGTTTGTGACATTTTTCCGTGTCTTCGAAATCGGGTAAGAAGTACTTTTCATCTTCGTACTTTCGGACTTCATTCATGGAGAATGGGTTTATTTCCCCCGTCACAGTATACTCAAGACCATCTTTGAAGTACTTCATGCACTGATGTTGTGTAGAAGGGATAATGTTGTACTCGTGTAGCCAAGGCCTGCCGAGCAAAGCATTGTAGCAAGTCTTGGCGTCAATGACATGAAACTTGATGTCCGTGACAAGCAGCCCAAAGCATAGTGTCAATATTACAGACCCGAGCATCCGTAATGACTGGGAATCAAACCCGGAGATGGTGATTTTATCACGAGCAAGGTGCTAAATGCTCATGCAGATTTCCTTCAACACGCTTACATTGAGGAGATTGATGGAGGACCCATTGTCCACCAGGATTTTGCCTATCTTGATATCATGACAGTATCCGAAGACATAAAGGGGACAGTTATGCTCACAGGTCTCGAGGAGGAGATCTTCATCGCCAAAGGTGATATCGGCTATGTGCACTTCTTCCAGCTCGTCCTTCATCTTTTCTTCGGCGAGGAAAGCTTGGAATTGCTCGGGCACTTGCAGTGCCTTGATCAAAGAATCTCTTGCTTCTTTTGATAACAAGAAAACATCGAGAATGCTTAGCTGCGAAGGTAGCTTCCTCAAGTGTGCCAGAACGTTGTAATCCACCTTGTTTTTCTTTGGCGGGTCCTTGGCTGTCAGCTCTTTGACGACTTGGTCATCTAGGGCGATATCCTCGGGGACTTTTTCTTTCCCCTTATCATTTCTATTCGACCCACTATTCGCGGGCCCAAGATTCTTTTCGGGCAGCATACGATTGCGCAGCTGAATATTTTCACCGGTCTTCATTTCTTCCGTCTCGGATGTGGGTTCTTTGAAGAGAGGGCCAAGGGCTATTTCTTCATCAGAATCGCTCCCAAAGGTGAGAACTTGCGATCCCCCAGCATTGACCATGTGACAGTTGCTGGTAGTTCTTTTACGCTCCTCGGTCGTATTTCTTTGCTCCCGACGAGTTTTGCGTTTCATCCGCTTGAAATGTTGTCGGTGAGCAACATATCCCTGCCACTAGTTTTTAAAAGCGTTGCACTCTTCGGTGAGGTGCGCAATCTTTTGATGATATAAGCAGTAGCTAGGATGTATATCCGCTTCATCAGGAGTGTTTCCTTTGGAGGGTGGCAGCTTCATCCCATCGATATGGCTTTGGCGAACCTCCTCCTCATCTTGAACCTGCTTTTATCTACGGTGGATGTACGTTGATCTAGCGGGAATGTCTTGACCCTTTCGTACAGTCGCCGGCGTTTGGCCTTTTCAAATATGGCCATCTCGCGCTCCCGGTTAGCTTTACTTTTCAAAAGAGCTTCATTTAGGAATGCATCGATCATTTCGTCTGATGGTCCTAGAAGTTCCGGCTCAGGATCTGCCCCCGGTTTCTCTACATCCAGAGCTTCTCCATCGTTTATCAACGAGTGAGAGATCACATGGCAGCTTGCCACATAATCCTCAGATTCACCCGACGAGTCTTCTCTATTGTCGTCATCTCCGTCCTTAAGGACGTGGCTGAGAAATTCTTGGAGTATGACTAGGGTTCGCGCTTTCTGATTATACTCTTTCAGCCCGTCAATCTGTTTTTGTAGGTTTGTGCGCTTGTCACCATGCTTCACGGGATTTTTGGTCTTCTTCTTCTTTCTCGAAGACTTTGACGGCTGGGTGTGAGCGCTTTGACTATCACCACCAATTTTTGGAGTTGAACGCGGTTTCAGCATTCCCTCGATGATCTCGGGTTCCAGTGGATTCTTCCACCTGATTGCCGGGCATGTTTGGAGATCCTTCAGCATTCTTTTTGTTTTGGCTGAAAGAGCGACCTCCCATGGAGCTTCTTCGACAAAAGAGCATGATGCCCCCGGTGTGTCCGTCCTTTTAAGAGTATGCGGTTGAGGCGGGCTTACTTTCCACTTCTCGGACAGGGCGAATTTGCCTTGTTGGTATTGATCCTCAATCCAGCCTTTAAAGACGAAGCAATCTTCAATCGGATGGCCTATCGCTTGGTGATAAGGGCAATAATTGGGATTACTAGCCTCACCGGGTTGCAATGGACATTTTGGATTTGGCAAATTGATGAGCCTATTTCGCATTGCCAGCTCGAACAATCTTCTCGTTTTGTCCCGGGGAAACGAATAAGGGCGCTTTATTTTCTCATTATAGAATTGCCGTCTCTCGTCCAGGCGATCAGTTAGTTTTGGGCCACTGGGCTATTGTTGAGCATTTACGACAAAGGTCGCTTTCCCTTTGCCCTTTTCATTCCGTGGCTCCAGTTTTGAAGGAGACGGTCTATAACCCATCTGGTCCATTTGGGCCAGTTTGTCAATCAAGGCCTGAAACGTGGTCGGCTTGAAAAACATCATAAATTGGGAAATAGTTGCTTGAGGGTCAAGAGTGCCCACGAACATGCCCACTGCCGGCGCTTCTTCGATGTGCTACTCACATTTTGACCATAAATTCCGCCATTGTATTGCGTATTGAACCTATGTTTCTCCAGGTTTCACCCTGGCATTGATCAATGCCGTTATTAGGGTGCGTTCACTAGCACTCGCGAAACGCTGGGTGAATAGTAGCTCCATCTCTGCAAAAGTTTTGACGGAGTCGTTTGGAAGCTCCGAATACCACTCAAATGCTGTCTCTGAAAAGCTACCAACGAATTGGCGAAGCAACAGTTTGTCGTCGCCTCCAATGTTGCCGCACAAGGCCCTAAACTGTATAAGGTTTGTCTAGCACCCTATGAAGAGTTTTGAAGCATCACATGTCCAAAAGTTTAAATTTTTATAGTGCTAAACGAACATGCAAAGGAATCGATCCTAGAAAATTAGGGTTTCGAAAAATAAAGCGAACTAATCTAGGGTTTCGAGACTACAACCTTTGTAGCTCCCTTTCGCTGGACTCCTTGGTCTCTAGGGTGTTGAATGGAAGTCCTCTTGAAGTCCTCTTGTGTCCACGACGATCCACCACGGAGTTCTCCGTCCAAGCTCGCAACTTCGTAAAACCGAAGAGAACACTCTAAACAAGTTGGCTAAACTTGTGTAGAATGAAGTTGTGGTTAAGATTCTCACTTCAAAAACCTTTCTTTAAGTGTGATTTACTCACTAGAAAAAGCTATAGAGCAAATGAGAAAGAGGAAGAAGATGGTGGCAATATTTTTCACAAGAGGTAATAAGATAAAGATAACTCACTAGAAGAAAAAGAAATATATCAATATATATTTTATTTCTTCTTACTATCAACCATGGTTAAAGTGATGGAGACATTATTTAACTTGAGTTTTAAATGATAAAGAGAAGGATAACTCAAGTTAAGAGGTAGGTAAGCATGGTTAGGTCAAAGGAAGAATGTAGAAGCTAGAATGATTATCCTTTCCTTTTCATTTTGTTTTAAAACCAAAATTAAATAATAATCCATAATTTAATCCATGGTGTGAGTCTTATATTGCCACCATTTCCATATGCTAACAACCATGATGGATGGGTGTATGTATGTATGCATGTATGCACATCCACATGTGCATGAAACTAGAATGAAAGAAAGAAACACATGCATGCATGCATGCATCCATCAAACCCTAGAAAGGTTTCAAGTGAGAAAACTAATGGTTAGATGATAAATCAACACTTAATTTATCAATCCGGTCATATCTCATATGACCCCACCAAAAGGAGGCCACCCGATCAATGTTCGGTATCAAATATGCACATTTTAATCGGGTGCATGCACATATCGCATACGCGCACCACAACGTTTCTCCTGGACTGGGTAACTCCTTTGTGGGACTCTAAGACTCGTCAATACGCCGGCAGAGGGTGATGATCATATCAGGTACCCTCAAGCCGCAAGCGGTCAGCTAAACGTAACGGCCACCCGGGTATTGAGCGATCAGAAGAAAACAAGCGAACCTGCTACAACTCCCGTCGAGCCATCCGGCAACACTACCGTACAGTCCGGTCTCTTCGTCAGATATGCTGCATATCGAGCCCAGGGATGGTCACGTCGACCCTAATAACTCAATAAGTCGTGCCGGTGAATGGTCTATAACAGATCGAGAAACTACCGATAACACTTATCAGCAAATCTCAGCAGCCCTGGCCAGGGACTTACTGATATAACCAGTCGGGCACAGCACAGCATCAACCCCCAATACCGGGAGAGACGAAACCCCTCCTATCGCTCATTGCCTTCGTGTGTCTCGGGACTGTACCCAACGGCCACCTGTTTGCACGACTCAGTAGAGCCGTGGTAGGGTGGCAATCAAAGTACAGTGGGAGAACACACAAGACTCTATGACGATCTCGGGTCTACAGACTAACCTGTACCAGTGTCACCTGAGAACTTCTATCCGACGATAGATATAATTCCATATAGGAGTTCTCGGCGAGTCCGTCTAGTGTACCCAGTCACCACTGAGCACCCGTATATGACCTTGATGTCAAACACCAATGGATATGGGATCATCCATCGCCCATCACATGGGTTAGTATCATATACGCTAGTCTACTCTGGTATATCAATGCCCCGTCTCGATATACCTACGACTAGGGACTTTCCAGGATATGCTTATAGACTACAAATGTCCCACTAGTATGATCTCCATCATAATCAGAGCAGTCAAGCCAATATCCTCAGGGCTTTATCAGCATGTATGAGTGAATAACAAGCATGATCAAATCAACATGTCAGATAAAGAAGAACCAGATAGCATACTATCATGTCGAGCAAGAATGCATACTGAATATATACATGTATAGATACATCCACTATCACATAATGGCCTCTAGGGCATACATATATCCAACAAACTGAGCGACGTGTTGATGCGGATTGCCCGTCCCTTTATATACATGGAATTTAGGGATCGTATATCCCGGCGGGTCCCTTATTTGGTCATACCAGCCTGGATAGGGTCGTCCAGTCTTAACGATCTGCCCGGCCGTTTCGCTCGCCTGATGAGCTCGTATTTGTTGAACGATGCAATCATCCAGAGCGGCCTTGGAGATAGTCTCCTCCTTAGCTGCTGAAAGAGCCGGAGGAGGGTTCGATATCTCCCTCCTGTCGTCTTCAATGATAATCGGGGGGTCTTCAGCTGGAGGTCCGGCTGTAACATCATCCCGGCCATGTCTTGGAACAAAAGAGCCATTCATTTTATGTTGGCCGCCTGTTCCGCGGCCTCTTTTTCTTTCCTCTCGAGCATTCTTCGGATGAAATCAGCATCAGTTTCTTGTTCCTGACGCTGCTCTGATGACGTTTCCGGGCTTTCTTTTGGTCCCGTGAGTGCGGCCATAGTTGTTAGCATCTCTTGGAGCTTTTGTTGTTGCTGCTCCTGAGCCTTAGTCACTGATCGCGTAAGCGGTCGATGACCAGTGGAGATACGGCTATCCTCTTTTCTGGATACCATATAGATGGTATGTACCGCCATGCCCCTAGACTTGGGGCGTTTGGGTTCTGTGGTCCTGCGATTCATCGCAGACTCAGGGATATTCTCCGACCTTCTCCTCTTATGGGCGGTCGAAGTTGAGGAGGCCATTGCAGCGGGCACCCAAATAGCTGTCGCCTTCTGTGGCTTGACAAGATGATCGTCTTCTAGCTGAACTTTCACCTTTTTCTGTCGACGAGAGTAATCTTGATCAATCACCGAGTCCTGGACCTATCGCATAACTTTGTAGATTTTAGAGGACAGCCGCTGAGGGGGCTGCTCTAGCTTCGCCTTTGGGGCATTCTCCATAGGTGGAGGAGATCTTCTCAGCACAGCAGTCGGAGAGTTTTTGCGCACCCTTCTTAGCGGTTCAAAGCTATTCCCAGTTAGAACAGCAGCATCAACTTCCACCGTTGGAGCCGGCGGAGTCATTCCGGAAGGGGAATTGCCCCCAGCCTTCCTCACTCGGTGCCAGTAGCGACGTTGAGCATGTCTTGCAGTTGGAATCATCTCAGCTACGGGGGTGGTTTCCTCATGTCCCCTATCTTGATCAGAAGTTATCGTTGTCAATCTGTTGAAGAATGACGTCCGCTGAGTGGGGATGGCCAACCTATCGAAAGTAGACTTCCGGGTAGGTAAAGCAGCCTTGACGATTTCGCCGGAAACAGGAGCTGAAACAGTCAGTCTTGTGAAAACCGACCCTTTGGCAGGAGAGGACGCTTTGACAACTTCGAGAGAAGGAATGGCTATCCTTTTTGGGATAACCCTTTCTGGTATCGCAGGCTTCTTCACGGGCCCACATGAGCTTTGGCCCAATCTGTTAAAGGCTGAGTACATCAGTCACCGGGGGCTAGTGGGCGACCTGTTGAAAGGGGCTAATGTAGACACCCCACATGATGCGGGGAGGCAGAATAGGTAAAATAATCATTTTGTTTAAACTAACATCGACTAACTTTACGGATCTTTGCTAAACCCTAACCAACAACAACATAGAAGTGATTAGCTACTATGAAAGATGATTATACCTAATGAATCAAGTCCTTCTTGTTCTCGTAGACCACCTCCTCGTCGGCCTCCTCGTTGTGATAGAAGATGCACCCGAAAGCTACTTCTCCAAGCTTAAACCTCTCACTTGAGGTAACTAGGTTGCTATGAGTGCTAATCAAGGTAACCTAGAGAATATAGAAGAGGATTAGGGATCTATTAGTTTTGCTAACCCTTGGATCTCAACACATGAGAGGTTAGGGTTAGTTCTATGAAGAGAGAGAGCTTGAGGAGAGAGAAGGTGAGAATGAGAATGATATGAAATAATATCTCATTTGTGAATATATATGAAGCATAATAATTATTAAATGAATAACAAATAATAATATCAACCATGCTTCATTAACTCACTTTGTGTGATTCATCTCATGAGTCATTAAGCAATAAATGCATCATTAACTCCTTTGGATGAATCACACCATGAGTCATTAAATCATTTAATGCAAATTCCACCTAAACCTCCAACTCATCAATTTAATAGAAGCTTCTCGACTAATTACAAGAATGCCCCTCCCATTCGTGAAAACACTGAAATACTGAGACTGTATAAATCCAATAATCCAATACTAGAATCTGTCTTAAACCAAAGCCTGCTAGTATAAACTGTCCGAATATCGTACGTGCGTAAAAACACGTAAATATCCGAACCCTGTCGTAAAACCATACGACCTCTATATCGTTTCGCCCAAAGCAGGGAAACTCTCTGTGTGGGACTCTAAAGACTCGACACTACGCTGGCAGTGGGTTTAACCACAGACCGCAAGCGGCACTAGCTGTACGTAACGGTCCCCAGGTAGATGTCGATAAGAAGGCCGATGAGGAAACCCATCCGAACTCCTACTGAGCCTGATGTGACAATCTCCGTACAGTCCGGTCTGTTCGTCTATGACTACCGCATATCGGGCCTAGGGGGCGGTAAGCGTCAGTCCCCTATAAGCGGTATAAGTCATGTCGGAGTGAAGCCATTACACCTTGAGAAGCTACTGGAAATCCTACCAGTAAATCTTGCTTGCCCTGTCCAGGGACTTTGCGTAATGGCTTTCCAAACACAGCGCGATATCAACTCCCAATACTGGGAGAGACGAATCCTATCTAACCGCCACTGCCTCCAAGTGCTTCGGGACTGCACCCAACTGCTACCTGTTTGCACGACTCCTTTGAGCCGTGGTAGGGTAGCAATCTAAGAACAGTGGGAACACACTCGAGACGAAGCAGCAGTGTCAAGTCTGCGAACTATGTTGTACTCATGTCACCTGGGAACTGTTAACTGACGACGGGTATAATACCAACCAACAGTTCCCTGTGAGTCCTGTCCGGTGTACCCGTAACCCAATGAGCACCTGTATACTATCTCCAGTATAACGTACTGATGGCTGTGGGACAGACCATCTCCCCAACTGGGATGAGAAGCGCACACACTAGTCTACTCCGGAGTATCGATGCCCTGTCTCGATAATCCTACGACTAGGGACCTGAAAAAGGATGTGCTTGTAGACTACCCAGCCCCCACTAGTGTGACTGCCATCACAACGCTGGTAGTCAAGCAAGATCCTAAGGGCTCTATCAATATGTATTTTCGATATGCTAACATATACACATATTAAGATAGATATAAACCAAGTAGCATACTACCATGTTTAGCAAGACTGTTAATATAACTGTGAATATCCCAAGCTTCCATTAAGTAATATACAAGCTAGTATGATACAATAATGGCCCCTAGGGCATATACACTAACAATCTCCCATTTGCACTAGGGCCATATACTGGCGTATCGAAGACCTATCATCTCGAGTAGCCTCTCGAACTGAATCTGAGGTAAGGCCTTAGTGAATGGATCTGCAGTGTTCTCCTCTGTAGGAACTCTCCGGACCTCGATCTCCTGTCGATCTATGATCTCCCTGATCAGGTGATACCGCCTTAAGATGTGTCTGTACTTCTGATGGGACCTGGGTTCCTTCGCTAAAGCTATAGCTCTGTTGTTGTCACAATACAGCGGTATTGGATCAGCAATGGTAGGAACCACCTGAAGTTCTGTTAGGAACTTCTTTATCCAGGCTGCTTCTTTTGCGGCATCGCAAGCAGCGATATACTCCGCTTCCATCGTCGAGTCAGCAACGGTGTCCTGCTTGGAACTCTTCCAGCACACCGCCCCTCCATTGAGGGTAAAGACATAACCTGACATGGACTTGGAGTCATCCTTGTCACTCTGGAAGCTGGAGTCGGCAAAAACCTCGATCTGGAGGTCTTTTCCGCCGTAAACCAAGAACATATCCTTAGTCCTTCTCAGGTACTTGAGAATGTTCTTTACTGCTATCCAGTGCTTCTCCCCTGGGTCTGACTGATACCTGTTTACTACGCTAAGTGCGTAAGCTACATCTGGTCTGGTGCACAACATCGCATACATTATAGAGCCTACCGCAGAAGCGTAGGGTATAACTGACATGAGATCCCTTTCCAAATCAGTCTTGGGAGACATCTCTGTGGATAGGGTGATTCCGTGACAAGCCGGTAAATTACCGCGCTTACAATCTTCCATACTAAATCTTTTCAGTATAGTGTTGATATACCTGGACTGCGAAAGTCCCAACATCCTCTTAGATCTATCACGATAGATCTGGATCCCCAGAATGTAAGAGGTATCATCCGGGTCTATCATGGAGAACCTTTGTGACAAGAATCGTTTGACAGATTGTAGCATAGGAATGTCATTTCCTATTAATAGAATGTCATTTCCTATTAATAGAATGTCATCCATGTACAAGACGAGGATTACGACAATTCGTGCTACAATTTTACTATATATACATGGTTCATCTGGATTTTTGATAAAGTCATATTCTTTGACTGTTTCATCAAAACAGATGTTCCAACTCCGCGATGCCTGCTATAGTCCATAAATGGACTTAAGCAACTTGCACACTTTCCCGCTGCTCCCACTCTTATTGAAGCCTTCTGGCTGATCCATATAGACGCACTCTTCTAAACTACCATTTAGAAAAGCCGTCTTTACGTCCATCTGCCAGATCTCATAATCATGGAAGGCGGCAGTGGCAAGAAGGATCCGAATGGATTTGAGCATAGCCACTGGAGAAAAAATTTCGCCATAGTCCAAACCAGGTCTTTGACGAAAACTCTTTGCAACAAGTCTAGCCTTATAGGTTTCCACCTGTCCATCTACACAAATCTTTTTCTTGAAGATCCATTTACATCCTATGGGTTTTACCCCATCTGGAGCAAAGTCCAAAGTCCATACTTTGTTGGTGTACATGGACTCCATCTCGGTCCGCATTGCATCAAGCCATCTTACCGAGTCACCGCTCTGGATGGTCTGCTGGAAGCTAATAGGTTCATCATTATCAATGACGCAATCCTCTCTATCCCGATCTATGAGAAAACTGTAGTATCTCTCAGACGGATGAGACGGCCTACTACTCCTGCGGAGGGGTGCGGGAATGTCTTGTTCTTCTTGAACTACTGGTTCTACCAAACTTTCAGTAGTAGTTTATGGTTCTGGAATTTCTTCCAGTTCTATTGCGCTCCCACTTGTTTCCTTTTCTAAAAACTGCTGTTCTAGAAAATGGGCATTACGAGAAACAAAACCTTTTGTTCCTCTGCGTAATAGAAGAAATACCCCTTGGAGTTCTTTGGATATCCCACAAACTTACACTGTACTGATCATGCCTCGAGTTTGTCCGCATGCTGCTTTTTAACAAAAGCTGGACATACCCATATCTTCAGATATTGAAGATAGGGTTTCTTCCCACTCCACATCTAATATGGCATGGTAGGCACAGTCTTAGTAGGAGCCCTGTTCAAAAGATATGCTGCTGATTCTAGCGCATAACCACAGAAAGATCGCGGTAACTCAGCATTACTCATCATGGAATGTACCATATCCAATAGGGTTCGGTTCCGTCTCTCCGATACACCGTTATGCTGTGGAGTGTTTGGAAGAGTAAGCTGAGAGAGAATTCCTTTCTTTTTTAGGTAACCTAGGAACTCGGCACTTAAGTATTCACCACCTCGATTAGATCTCAGTGTCTTGATACTTTTTCCGGTTTGATTTTCTACTTCATTCTTATATTCTTGGAATTTCTCAAAGGCCTCGGATTTATGTTTCATTAAGAAAATGAATCCATACCTAGAGTAATCGTCCGTAAAAGTAATGAAATATGAAAAACCATCTCTTGCATGTGTAGACATTAGACCACATACATCGCTGTGCATGAGTCCTAAGAGCTCGCTCGCTCTTACTCCATGTCCAGTGAATGAAGTCTTTGTCATCTTTCCTTTGAGACATGATTGACAAGTTGCATAAGATTGATATTCGAATGGATCCAAATATCCTTCTTTATGTAACTTAGTTAACTTTGTCTCATTGATGTGACCCAGTCTACAATGCCATAAGAAAGCCTGATTTATATCTGGAGACTTTCTTTTTAGTGTGTTCTGGACATTGAAAATCTGTAATTGGTTTAGCACGTATATACCGTTATCTAGTGTACCGGACCCAATCAAACCATGATTAAGGTGGATGTTAACAACATCGCTTACAAACGTGAAATCATAACCTTCTTTTGATAACAACGATACTGATATGATATTACACGTTAAACTAGGTACACAAAAACAGTTGCGCAAAACCAAAATATGTCCACTCTTCAATCCTAGGTGATAATCCCCTATGGACACAGCACCCACGCTAGCTCCGTTAGTAACCTGGAGGGTCATATCACCAACCTTCAGCACTCTACGGTTTCTCAGTGCCTGCAATGAATTGCATATATGAGATCCTGATCCGGTATCCAATACCCAGGAAGTAGAGTTGATTGACAGACAATTTTCAATTACAAACACACTTGAAGTCGAAGCCACAGCTTGCTTCGGGTCCTGGTTCTTGGCAATCCAAGCTTTGCAATCTTTCTTCCAATGGCCTTTCCTACGACAGTGGAAGCACTCGTCCTTTGCCACTACTGGCACCGCAACCTTTGCCTTTCCCTTAACTCCCAGCTTACCAACACCACCTCTTGGTTTGGTAGCGGCCTTCATCTTCCTTCCTTTAGCCCTTGCCTTGGACCTGGAAGAGGAAGCACCGCGAACAAACATAGTGGGTGTTTCCCTTGCTTTCTGCAAGGTGCCCTCCGCACTCCTCAATATGTTAAGGAGTTCTGGAAGTTCAACTTCTTTTCCTTGAATGTTGAAACTGGGCGTAGGTGGAAGGAAGGGACTGAAGAACCAAGTCTGTATAGAGCTCATTCTCTAAAGTTGTCCCGAGGTCCGCGAGCTCTTCTATATAGCCAATCATCTTTAAGACATATTCTCCTACAGATGATCCGACGGTCAGTCTCGACTAAAACAAGTTCTTCGAGGTCTCGTATCTAGCTATACGAGATTGCTCTCCATACAGATCTTTTGTGTGGAGAAATATGGATTCAAGATCCATATCCTCGTGCCTCCTCTGATGTTTATTATTCATAGAGGTAAGCACGATGCATTTAGCCTTCGCGCAATCTAACTCCCAGGTCTTGTGGATTTCCTTATCCGCAATACTGGAATCTGGACTAGGGACGGCAGGTGCCTTAGCAGTAAAGACATACCCCAATTTGTCATAAGTCAAAGTCATCTTAACATTCCGGAACCAATCTTTATAGTTTGGCCCTGTCAAAATATTTTTATCTAATAGTAACTTAAGGCCTGTCATGTTCGGGGTCGCTGCAATGAGAGAGAGAGGGAACACTTTAGCATGATACTCTTGCAAGTTTAGAGTGGTTTTTAGTTTATCTAAACAGGATGGCTCCCACTGTTTCTCGAATCTCTCCTCAAACCAAAAAGGAAGAACTAGTCAGGACTATTCTCACCGTACAATACTCACTTAACCGTTCAGCCAGGCCGGTGTCGGTACTTCGAGGGAGGTTTTACGACGCTTTCATGAAGTTCCTTAATTAAATAACCTTTTTTCTCTGGGGGCGTAGCCCCGCTGACACCTTTCTCGACACCTACTTGGTTTATAACATTGATCGTTAAGTGATGAATCTCCTGATGAGTAGCGGATACTCACAGTAGAATCGGGATCTAAATATCATCGTGTGATAAAGATGAAGGAATCCTACCAAAATTATCACACTCCAAATGGTATGCAACTCTTAGCAAATTTTAGTTTCTTTAGAAATTCCCGATATAAATTTCTGTCCTATTCTCTTATGACCTTGGCGTTGGTCAAAATGTCATAAGTCACATGTCAAGTTCTACCCATCATTATCTTGTTAATTTAAACCCATCCATACATACCCCTGACGTTGGCCAAATGATAATACGACTGTCCCAAACTAACTCATCTATCTATGCAACAAATGAATACCCAGCAGCTACCAAACACTATACCTTGGCGTTGGTCAAAATACATAGCTTGAATACTACTGAATACCCAAATAAAATGACGGAGGGCTACGAATGGTTTTGACGAAACCGTGAACGTAGTGAACTTGATATGATCGAAGGAACCTGATAGCTTTTAAAAGGAGTGGCTTAAGCTCCACAATTTAAAAAATATCTTCTGTTTTAAAATAACCGAGTGGTTTCTTTTAAACTGTTCCAACGATTCAACTTTAGTTTATTTTCTTTGCATTAATATAATGCGTCCCATCACTTAACCTATCATTGCAGAAAACAACGAAAATACAACATCCTCTTATGCCATCCGCATTCGCCACTGGGTCCCGTCATTCACCCGTTAGGTTACTTAACAAACGACAGAGTGGGGGCTGGGCTAGCGCGGGTGTAAAACTAAGTGACGCCTAATGGATATCATATATAGATATTGTACATTCGTCAGACGCAATAATAGGCATTCCAGATCACAGATGAACATATTGGATTTTCTACGAATCCGCATTCCTTTTGAGCCAGCAAAGAAAGACGGATTACACAGTCGCGATGAATAGCCAAAACCCCACCCTAGACCCCTACGGGTATGGCAAACCACCCACCTAGTACCCGAAGTGAAACAGTCTCCCTCAACAACGTGAGTAGGCCACTAAACACTTCAAAGTACCCGGTTGTTTGTGTACCCCACCTTGGGTCTATCCTAGGAGCAGAAAACAGTAAATGAAATAATACAACGGTGGTTACAACCTCAACCCGGATGTACCCCGCAAAAGAATATTACAACAATTTACAAATTACATTTGAATGAAAGAAACACTCGTCTCACATCCCCAGATATCTGATCGCACACCGATGGCGTGTCGGATGTTCAAAGAATTTAAGTGTAACCGCGATCAGGACGGTGTCGCTATGCAGCTAGCCGGTGAGCACGGGTCGGTCCACAGGGAGATGGTGCCATTTTACCTTCTTGTCTTAGACGAGTCAATAAAGAATCTGTATGTTTGTTCAGTCTAACCTAAGTGTTTTATCTGCAAGTATAAAGTTGTTAAGAAAATACGAGATTGTAAGCTAAGAAATCCGTACTCAAAAACCTTTGAGCCGAGTCTTGACCAATTGAAGCTAAGCAATTGGCAACAACGGGGATTAGGGGATTTAAGCGCGGTATTCGTGGAATCCGGCTTATTTACCCTTGTCCTTCCGTTCTTGTCTCTTGCTTTCGCCTCCGGCCAAACCGAACGCAACCGGTCGTGGTTAGGAATCACCGTTACCTTGTCAGGGTACGGTGCCTAACGGAGCGCTTGCGTATGGTTTGGGCGAAGTTCAAATGGAAAATAACGGGAAAAGGAATTGGCAAGGAAACGTTAACTTACAATACCGTATTAATTCTTAACAACAACAATAATTACAACATTCACAAAATGAACAAAAGAGAACAAAAAGAAAAGAACAAAGAAAAGAAAAGATACAAGTATTAAAGTGCATGAATAAAATTGCAAGTAATAAAAAGACAAGTAATAAAAAGCGAGTAATAAAAAGAACAAGAAAAGAACACGGAAGTAGAACCCAAGCCAAGCATGTGCTCAATAGCCAACCCTTAAACTTGCAAGCTCAATGAAGAGGTTGCAAGATCAAGGGAAGGGTAGAGAACGCATGTGAAGTGAAGAACTAGTCCCGGGAGAAAATACGACCTTTGAGATCAATAACTAACCCTTAACCATTCAAGCTCAATGAAGAGGTTGAATGAGCAAGAGAAAGCAAAAATCTCAAAGGGGAAGAAGAAGCACAAGAGAATGATACAAAACCCTCATCTTTATTCACATCCATAAAAAGCTCTCACTACAATTCATGGAAGAGGAATGAAGAAGAAGAAGAAAAAGAACTAAAAACTACAAAAGAAAGAGGAACAAAAGAATACAAAGAATGACCCTTGGCTAAGCTCAGTTCTGCTGTATTTATAGGCAGGGAGTTGAAGTTCTAGGGCAACCAGCAGACCCCATGCAAGATTACCAAAAAGCCCCTGAAATTCGGCGCAGAGAGGGCCCCACATTGCCGCGGAAGGGCGGCCAAAACCCCTCTTTGGCCGCGCTTCCGCGGCCGTTTAGAAGAATTGGGTGCTGGGATTTCGTGGCATTCCCTGGTTTGCAGTGTACATTATTCTGGCATCTTTATTTTTTCATAATTTCTTCACGAATTTTCCAGAATTTCTGTTGAGGGAAAGGTGGACTTTTTGTCAAGATTTGGAATGATTGCCTCGAGCTCCGCGTAGATCTCTTGGATCTTGTGCTACCATTGAGCCTTGTGCATGAAGGTGACATTGATTTGACATTTTGTCTTCCTAAACTGGTATTTGGCAGCATACGGATGAAGAGCGGAGACCGTGTTTTATCAGTGGTTGGCAGGAACCCGGATTTTGTCGTGTTTTCCATGAATTTCACCGTTTTAGAACCGAGAACCTGTATTCTGCAAATATGTGATAAACACGGATAAAAAGCACCTACCTATAAACACACGAGCGTAAGAATGGGCGGTATAAAATGCAGTATTCTGTTATGAACAAATACCCCCAAACTTAACTTTTGCTCGTCCCGAGCAAAACCAATTATTCACAAAAATAAAATGATAACCGCACTTTCGCAGGGAACGCGATTGCACTGAGCATGTGCAACAAGCCGTTAAACCTCTAGGTGTCCCTAGTAGGAGGAGTGTTGTCTCCTGAGGGTTTTCAGCGGATACTACCCACAAAATCCCGCCAAGCTAGTTTTGTAAAATAACTAAGATTCAAGCCCCTAAAGTTTTGTTTCAGAAGATAATAATCCTAAGTTTAGACTATCGAACCTTTATTTTTCACACCTCTCTTCTTATTTAACCACAGATTTTATATGTCTTTACGTGCAGTGCAAAATAGTGTCGTTAAGTTCCCGAAAGGTCGAATAAAGTCATTATGTCACACAATAAAGCCCAGATAACAATTTTAAAAGGATCACATAAGTTTTATAAAGAGTTAAGCATTTTTCAAGTTTCGTTTTCCAGTAAGGTTTCAACTTCAGAATTTCTATCTTCCCTAACAGGAAACTAGGTCTTATTCTTCACTCCACCTTTTTCTTGTTTTTCATTTCATACACACCTCTGTGAACGTGCAATAGTCTTTATTATAGAATAAAACCTTCATATCTCCGTTAATTTTTTTATAAAAGCCTGTCTTTTATCAAGATTATTCTCACACAAAGAACCGTTAGGAATTTTAACTCGGAGAGAACACTTGCTTGACTTTGTTTTTATCTGGACTTTCTAGGCTTCTTAGCGAGCTTTGGGACAATGCACCCAAACCAGTTGGTTTTAGGGCATTAGGTGTAGAAACACCCCAGCGGACTTAATTACTCAAGTTACCTAGGTCCAAAAACAAAAGACATTTTGACGTGAAAATCAGATGATTCAATACGAACGGAGATATAACCGGTAGTTCAATTATTTTTTGGATAAAAGACGTGTTTAGTGGGTTCGGTGTGTAATCATTCCAATCAAGTTTCAGATGGGTTATTTTTCAGACTTAGTTCCAATTAAGGCATCAATAACATTCCTTCATATTCACTTACTTCATAAACTATTCTTGATATATTACTTATTTCAGAACAAACCTATTTGATCCTCAGAAAATCATTTATCTTATTTAAAAGTTTTTAAACATAAAAGACTTGTCATCTAATTTCCAAGACTCACAACACGTGTAGTGTGATGTAAAGACGTATATCAGCTATAGTTAACTTCAAAGGAGAGTTATCTTTCAGGTTTTCAAAATCTAAACATAGGATTTAGTTATTCCTATCTTTTCAAACAAAAACCGTCGAATGTTGAATCAGAGTCCTCCCACTAGCTAACTTGACAGAAAAGTTTTTATGTTTTAAGAAAATTTTCAGATTTTTATGGATTTTATGGATTTTAATATGCAGATGCAAAATATACATATGAATGCGAAGGTAAGAAATGCGTACCGAGCGTACCCCCAAACTTAAACTGGACAGTGTCCTCACTGTCGTTGCATGAAGAGAGTAGTTTGAAGGTTCAAAATTGTTGGCTAGCGATACACAATTTTTATTTGTTTTTGTTTTGAAAGAAAAGAAAAAGAATATACACAAATATAAACAAAATGGTTTGTACATACCCCCAAACTTATTTGGAACAGTGTCCACTGTTCTTGGCTGGATAACCGAAGTTTGGAGGTAGGCAGAGGAAGATCAAGCAAGGTAAACCGGCTCCTGTAAGAACAGGAGCTCCTCTGTTGGTTCGGCGCTAAGGTACGGTTTGCATCGGTGTCCATTTACCTTGAAGAGTGAACCGTCCTTTGGATTTTCTAAATCCACAGCGCCCTGCGGATACACATTCCGCACAAAATACGGCCCTTTCCAGCGAGATCGGAGCTTTCCAGGATGGAAGTGAAGTCGGGTGTCGTAAAGAAGTACCTGCTGACCAGGTACGAAGGTTTTGCGCACAAGGTGTTTATCATGAAACACCTTCGTTCGATTCTTAACGACAACCGCGTTGTCGTACGCCTCATCCCTAAGCTCGCTCAGTTCGTTCAGCTGCAGCTTCCGATGGATGCCCGCGTCCTCCAGAGACAGATTCAGCTCCTTTATCGCCCAAAACGCGCGATGCTCGATTTCGACCGGAAGGTGGCAGGCTTTTCCGTACACAAGCCGATAGGGAGACATGCCAAGGTCGGTCTTATAAGCGGTTCTAAATGCCCAAAGGGCATCAGTGAGTTTCAAAGACCAATCCTTACGGTTCTTAGAA
The DNA here is from genome assembly GCA_030015575.1 of Agapanthus africanus. Classification (NCBI taxonomy): domain Eukaryota; kingdom Viridiplantae; phylum Streptophyta; class Magnoliopsida; order Asparagales; family Amaryllidaceae; genus Agapanthus; species Agapanthus africanus. The sequence continues at coordinate 520,366,305 of JASDDO010000016.1, read as the reverse complement.
ACCGTTTTCTCCAGTATCTGCTTGATTTGCCGATTTGAAACTTCGGCCTGCCCGCAGGTTTGGGGGTGGTAGGGCGTAGAAAGCTTATGATTAATGGAGTATTTCCGCATCAAGGCCTCGAAAGTCCTATTGCAGAAATGACTTCCATTGTCGCTAATGATCGCTCGGGGGTGCCCAAACCGTGAGAAAATGTTTTCTTTAAGGAACCTAACGACAACCTTGTTGTCGTTAGTCCGGCTGGGCACAGCCTCGACCCATTTAGAGACGTAATCAACAGCTAGAAGAATGTACAAGTTCCCAAAAGAGTTGGGAAACGGCCCCATGAAGTCTATCCCCCAAACATCGAAAATCTCCACAACCAAGATCGGTTGGAGCGGCATCTCATTCCTCCGGGATATCCGGCCCATGTGTTGGCACCGGGAGCAAGTCTTGCAATAATCGTGAGCGTCTTTGAAAAGTTGTGGCCAGTAGAAACCACATTGCAAGATCTTCTCAGCTGTCTTCCTGGGCCCAAAATGCCCGCCACATGCTTGATCGTGGCAAAATGACAGCACACTCTTGAATTCCTCATCAGGGACACACCGACGAATAATCTGGTCGGGACAGTACTTGAACAAGTAGGGTTCGTCCCAGTAAAAGTGTTTTACTTGGGATAAGAAGCGAAGTCTGTCCTGACGTGACCATTCGGTCGGTAGCAATCCCGTGGCCAAATAGTTCACAATATCTGCGAACCAGGGTTCGCAAGATACTGTCAAGAGTTGTTCATCCGGAAACACGTCGTTAATCGGAATTGGAAGCGAGGGCGAAGAAGGAAGTCGTGAGAGATGGTCGGGGACTACGTTTTCACATCCTCTTTTGTCCTTAATGACAAGGTCAAACTCTTGAAGCAAGAGGATCCAACGTATTAACCGAGATTTGGCATCTTTCTTCGCAAAAAGATGGCGCAGAGCTGAATGGTCCGTGTAGACAATGACTGGAGAGCCGATGAGGTAGGGCCTGAACTTTTCTAAAGCAAATACAACAGCTAAGAATTCCTTCTCAGTTGTTGTATAGTTAAGTTGGGCGTCGTTCAGGGTTCGGCTCGCGTAATAGATTACGTGCGGCATCTTATTGATGTGCTGTCCAAGGACAGCACCGATGGCAAAGTCGGATGCATCGCACATAATCTCGAATGGGTGCGTCCAGTCAGGAGAAGAAAGAACGGGAGCAGAAGTGAGTGAGTGTTTCAATGATTCAAAAGCAGCCGCACAGCTCGAGCTGAAGTCGAAAGGCGTGTCCTTGGCCAGCAAAAGCGTCAAGGGCCTAGCAATCTTGCTAAAGTCCTTGATAAACCGTCTATAGAAACCGGCATGGCCAAGGAAGGCTCGGATATCTCTGACGCAACAGGGAGGAGGTAGATTGGAAATGACCTCAATCTTTGCTTTGTCGACCTCTATGCCATTTTGCGAGATGATATGTCCTAAGACAAGACCTTCGCGCACCATGAAGTGGCATTTCTCCCAGTTCAAAGTGAGATTCTTGTCCTTACATCGGGTAAGGACAGCGTCGAGATGCAGCAGACACTCGTCAAAGGAGTCGCCGAAGATGGAGAAGTCATCCATGAAAATCTCCAGAAATTTTTCCACCATGTCCGAGAAAATTCCCATCATACACCGCTGGAAGGTAGCGGGCGCATTGCATAACCCAAAGGGCATGCGTCGATATGCAAACGTGCCGAAAGGACAAGTGAAAGTGGTTTTGTCCTGGTCTTTTTCGGCGATGGGAATTTGATTATAGCCAGAGTAGCCATCAAGAAAGCAATAGTACTCATGTCCGGCCAATCGTTCGAGCATCTGGTCAATAAAAGGTAGCGGAAAGTGGAGAACTAGTCCCGGGAGAAAATACGACCTTTGAGATCAATAACTAACCCTTAACCATTCAAGCTCAATGAAGAGGTTGAATGAGCAAGAGAAAGCAAAAATCTCAAAGGGGAAGAAGAAGCACAAGAGAATGATACAAAACCCTCATCTTTATTCACATCCATAAAAAGCTCTCACTACAATTCATGGAAGAGGAATGAAGAAGAAGAAGAAAAAGAACTAAAAACTACAAAAGAAAGAGGAACAAAAGAATACAAAGAATGACCCTTGGCTAAGCTCAGTTCTGCTGTATTTATAGGCAGGGAGTTGAAGTTCTAGGGCAACCAGCAGACCCCATGCAAGATTACCAAAAAGCCCCTGAAATTCGGCGCAGAGAGGGCCCCACATTGCCGCGGAAGGGCGGCCAAAACCCCTCTTTGGCCGCGCTTCCGCGGCCGTTTAGAAGAATTGGGTGCTGGGATTTCGTGGCATTCCCTGGTTTGCAGTGTACATTATTCTGGTATCTTTATTTTTTCATAATTTCTTCACGAATTTTCCAGAATTTCTGTTGAGGGAAAGGTGGACTTTTTGTCAAGATTTGGAATGATTGCCTCGAGCTCCGCGTAGATCTCTTGGATCTTGTGCTACCATTGAGCCTTGTGCATGAAGGTGACATTGATTTGACATTTTGTCTTCCTAAACTGGTATTTGGCAGCATACGGATGAAGAGCGGAGACCGTGTTTTATCAGTGGTTGGCAGGAACCCGGATTTTGTCGTGTTTTCCATGAATTTCACCGTTTTAGAACCGAGAACCTGTATTCTGCAAATATGTGATAAACACGGATAAAAAGCACCTACCTATAAACACACGAGCGTAAGAATGGGCGGTATAAAATGCAGTATTCTGTTATGAACAATATCCATTCACGACAATCCAACAAGTCCACAAACACAAACGAGTAAAAACCATTACAGAAATGTGCAACCCCCTGCTAACCGACATACTAGCAGTTAGGGGAGGTTTACGAACACATTAAACACAACATAGATATAATCAAGTTCACCAAACATCTTAGAATTTCAATCAAGAAAACACAAATGATTCTACTCCAAATAATTCTCTGTGCACCTGAAACCTGAGCAGAAACAAAACATCCCAGAAAAAACAAAATCAACACAGAAGAGTTACTAGGTAAATTTGGGCTGACTCGGCATCAACTCGGCCGCGGATCCACGGCGGATTGCTTGGATCTGCCGCGGTTCCGCGGCGGTTTGGCCGAGTCACGATCCCAAATTTCTCAAGTAATCTTATAATTCCCTGCTTGTATTTTTAAGGGTCCCTGAAAAAATTTTAGACCCTGTTTTAAAAACGGCAGAAACATGGTTAAAATGATGTTTTTTCGGGTTCGTTTTGCGATCGAATTTCTAACGACTTTACTAACAAGTTAGTTATGCTTTAGCGAGGCTCTGATACCACTGTAAGTCGATATTAGACACCCCACATGATGCGGGAAGGCGGAATAGGTAAAACAATCATTTTGTTTAAACTAATATCGACTAACTTTACGGATCTTTGCTAAACCCTAACTAACAACAACATAGAAGTGATTAGCTACTATGAAAGATGATTATACCTAATGAATCAAGTCCTTCTTGTTCTCGTAGACCACCTCCTCGTCGGCCTCCTCGTTGTGATAGAAGATCCACCCGAGAGCTACTTCTCCAAGTTTAAACCTCTCGCTTGAGGTAACTAGGTTGCTATGAGTGCTAATCAAGGTAACCTAGAGGATATAGAAGAGTATTAGGGATCTATTAGTCTTGCTAACCCTTGGATCTCAACACATGAGAGGTTAGGGTTAGTTCTTTGAAGAGAGAGAGCTTGAGGAGAGAGAAGGTGAGAGTGAGAATGATATGAAATAATATCTCATTTGTGAATATATATGAAGCATAATAATTATTAAATGAATAAAAAATAATAACATCAACCATGCTTCATTAACTTACTTTGTATGATTCATCTCATAAGTCATTAAGCAATAAATGCATCATTAACTCCTTTGGATGAATCACACCACGAGTCATTAAATCATTTAATGCAAATTCCACCTAAGCCTCCAACTCATCAATCTTTTAGAAGCTTCTCAACTAATTACGAGAATGCCCCTCCCATTCGTGAAAACACGGAAATACTGAGACTGTATAAATCCAATAATCCAATACTAGAATCTGGCTTAAACCAAAACCTGCTAGTATAAACTGTCCGAACATCGTACGTGCGTAAAAACACGTATGTGTCCGAACTCTGTCGTAAAACCAGACGACCTCTATATCGTTTCGCCCGAAGCAGGGAAACTCTCTGTGTGGGACTCTAAAGACTTGACACTACGCTGGCTTTGGGTTTAACCACAGACCGCAAGCGGCACTAGCTGTACATAACGGTCCCCAGGTAGATGTCGATAAGAAGGCCGATGAGGAAACCCATCCGAACTCCTACTGAGACTGATGTGACAATCTCCGTACAGTCCGGTCTGTTCGTCTATGACTATCGTATATCGGGCCTAGGGGCGGCAAGCGTCAGTCCCCTATAAGCGGTATATGTCGTGTCGGAGTGAAACTCATTACATCTTAAGAAGCTACTGGAAATCCTACCAGTAAATCTCGCTTGCTCTGGCCAGGAACTTTGCGTAATGGCTTTCCAAACACAGCGCGATATCAACTCCCAATACCGGGAGAGACGAATCCTATCTAACCGCCACTGCCTCCAAGTGCTTCGGGACTGCACCCAACTGCTACCTGTTTGCACGACTCCTTTGAGCCGTGGTAGGGTAGCAATCTAAGAACAGTGGGAACACACTCGAGACGAAGCAGCAGTGTCAAGTCTGCGGACCATGCTGTACTCATGTCACCTGGGAACTGTTAACTGACGACGGGTATAATACCAACCAACAGTTCCCTGCGAGTCCTGTCCGGTGTACCCGTAACCCAACGAGCACCTGTATACTATCTCCAGTACAATGTACTGATGGCTATGGGACAGACCATCTCCCCAACTGGGATGAGAAGCGCACACACTAGTCTACTCCGGAGTATCGATGCCCTGTCTCGATAATCCTACGACTAGGGACCTGAAAAAGGATGTGCTTATAGACTACCCAGCCCCCACTAGTGTGACTGCCATCACAACGCTGGTAGTCAAGCAAGATCCTAAGGGCTCTATCAATATATATTCTCGATATGCTAACATATACACATATTAAGATAGATATAAACCAAGTAGCATACTACCATGTTTAGCAAGACTGTTAATATAACTGTGAATATCCCAAGCTTCCATTAAGTAATATACAAGCTAGTATGATACAATAATGGCCCCTAGGGCATATACACTAACAATCTCACACTTGCATTAGGGCCATATACTGGCGTATCGAAAACCTATCATCTCGAGTAGCCTCTCGAACTGAATCTGAGGTAAGGCCTTAGTGAATGGATCTGCAGTGTTCTCCTCTGTAGGAACTCACCGGACCTCGATCTCCTGTCGATCTATGATCTCCCTGATCAGGTGATACCGCCTTAAGATGTGTCTGGATCTGCACTAGGGCCATATGACACGATCCGCTATAATAGCATGTCATATCTCATAACACGACCCAAATCACGTAACCGATCTCACGGCATCAAGACCGATCGTATCGACTCATCACCAAGTATCATATACTATCTCATCATCCGTGTATACGTATATGTATATATATATATACACCAACGCATATATATATACACACACACACACACACACATATAAACATATACACCCAGAAAATCATAACACGTGTGTGTGTATGTGTGTATGTGTCAACCTTTACTCTAGGGTCTCGTGACTAAGAACTAAACTAAAAGCGCTTTCTTCCAATTACACTAAATCCAACTCATGGTTTTCCTAAAACCTTGCTTGCTAAATATTCACATCTCATATATATATATATATATATATATATATATATATATATATATATATATATATATATATATATATATATATATATATATCATAACACATCATATCCTACGAAATTGCGGGGGTGCTATACGCCATCCACCCGAATTCCCCCGTAGATATACATCTACTCACCTGGATGCCTTGGCTAATCTGATCCGATTTCAGCTCTGTCATTTCCGTGCCACATCCGACACCTCTGCACCCGATCCTAGAATTGCACACATGCAATTAAAAGGATAAATAAATGATAGTCGCGGAAACAAATGATACAAGATAACCACGCGCACTAACTAGACGCGCACACACTTGGTGCACGAAACGCGCCGCGACAACGCCACAAACTACAACTAGGGTCGCTAAACGTGACAACACCAAACCAAAAACCCAATCGCACTAATTGCGCATTCACAACACACTGAATATATATATGAAATAGGATGTATATCATCAACACCTTAAACTCAATTTAAAATCGGTTTATTCCAAAAACCAAGCACGTATCAATTAACCGTTTTAATACAAACTTGATGTTTTAACAATTCTAGTGGCCACAATATTCACTAAGTATCTTAACTAAGTCACACATACCATTATTATAATTTTATCACACTAATTTGTATTAATCAAAAAAACTAGTTTGCAAAATTAACCAATTTTAACAATTTTAAAGTAACAATGTACAAATCAACTACTAGACTAGATTTTGCATGAATTAAATTGTTAAACTACACATTTAACCCATGATCAATTTATTAAAACCCTAACTTGAATTCACAAACCCTATTCTTGAATTTTCCAATTTGCAAAATAAAACCATATTAACACTTAATTACTTTAAATTAAGGAAATTAACCAACAAGGTAAGTATTGTGTTAAGATTTATACCTCCATAAATTTAAAGATCTCACTTGAAATCTAGCCTCCTAAACTTAGTTCTTTTCACCAAGATCCATACTAGAGTAGCCAAGAAAAAATGGGTAAGGGTTGAATTTGGAGTTTGTGGGATTTTTGATGGATTTTGATGAATTTAGAGATGAAAACAAGGTGGGGAAATGAGGGGGCTGTTGTTGTGAGCTACAGGAAATGGGGGCTCGGCCAACACAAATGAGATGGGGAGAGAGAATGTGGAGTGTGTGGGTGTAGAAATTCCCCAAGTCAACAAAGTCCCATGCCTCATTTCTTTTTTGTTTCTTTTTCTTTTCAAATTTTGGTGAGGAAAAGAAGTGGGGACAATGGAGAATGGGGCAGCTTGGGTTCGGCCAGCGAGGTAAGTAGGGTGAGTGTAAGGGAGAGAGAGTGATGACCACACCCCCACACACACAACATCATAACCTACATGTCTCATCATTTCCTTTAATTTATTATTCTCTTTAACCTTTTTCTTTAAATTTCAAGAACCACCTTGACCAATCTTTTCATTTCAAAAACCACATGTTACACTTTGGTTTAATGTGTCATGATGCACAAAACTTGTATTAACCCATTCCAATTTGTAATTATCACTAATTAAATGTATTAGTGAAAGCTTAAATAATATTTAAAATAATTAATTTCGGAAAATATTTTAGTAAACTAGCAATTTTATAAGTACCCCATTAAATACCAAATACTAGCAATTATATAGCTAGAATAGGTATAATTAAGTTTATGTGGAAAAATAATTATTTCCTGGATTTTTTTAAGAAAAACACCAGTTATTTTACCGATTATTCAGAATTTCACCTAAACGATTTTCGAAACGTTACAATTTTCCCCCCTTAAAGAAATTCGGTCCCCGAATTTAAATTAAAACTCCCCCAAATAGTAAAATATTTCAGCAAAACACTCAATTCGTCGGGGCTCCGACATCATCAATACTTAAAACACATCTTAGCGCAATGCACGCGCATGAAAACGAATATATAACTCAAAATCAAAACTCCATCAAGCATCACGCAATCATCGGAGTCATGGTGAAAATACCCATGTCAAAGTCCAATACGAAAACTAACATGATATACATCAAAACTATAGCATGTACATAGTACGCATCGTTGTAAACTCGTCAAAACATTTGAAAGAAATGCATGCCAAACCATTTTCAAGTCGTTGTGTGATGCGCGTATCACAGCACAAGTAGCGGACGTTTATTGTAAGAAAAATAACTATATATATATAGTTTAACATACACGTCCTGCCTTTTTTTAAAAATAATTTAGAGGGGTTTCCTTTATAACATGTTTCGTGTCATCTCGGACACATAGGAAAATACTGAAACTATAGCTCCTTTTTTGGAAATCCCTTCGATAACTATCGATGCATGCAAAAACATATTCAGGTACTATCCTCAGACTAGTCCATCTCAGCTACTATACCAAATAGTAAATATCATAAAAACGTACTGCTCAAAGGAAATCATACCCAATAGTATATGTAATTGTAACGTTTTAGAAATCGTTTTGCAAATTTTCCGTTTTTAGGGTAAAATAGTCGGTGTTTTCCGTTTTAACCCAATTGTGATCAAACTTTTGTATAGACTTGTCGGCACCTAATTTAGCTAGAATAAAGCTAGTGCGCGGGCTTTGAGGGTCAATTGTAAGTTTTGGTTCATATAGAATTTTTCCCTAATTAAATTATTATTTTAAGTTGTTATTTATGCATTTAATTATTGGTTAATGTTTGTGCATTCTTTTTTTGGCCAAAATATCATTCTTTTTATTGTGGACGAACCTTCTTGATGAGGTAGGGGCTTCTTTTCTTTTGGTGAGTCATGGTTGGTAGCATTTATTGAGCATGGTTTGATTTATGAGTCACTTGTGCATTTAATTAATCTTGTCCACTTAAGGATATTTCTTGTTGATCTTTAGTGTTGATATTTTGTTTATGGTCACCACATCTTTACTTGTGCTCACCCCCCATGCTTATGGTCGAGAGCAATTTCAGCCCCCCCATTTGGCCGAGCCCATTTTCTTGGGTAAGGAATTTGATTCATTGCAAATTCCAAGCTCATTTCATCACTCAAAAAGGGCAACATCTTTAACCTTCGCCCGATTCGTTGGGTGCCTTGAGGCAAAATATTCTACATTCTCTCTACTTCAATCTTGGACTTGTCGGCTAGCAACTTGATTTTTTTTATCTTTTGTGGAGGTAAAAACCCTAATCCTAAACTTTTTTCGTTGTTTCAATACATTAAGCCAGCATATATGGTGTTTAATTAAAGCTTTTAAATTCATATTTAGAATTTCTAGTAAGGGGTTTGTTAAATAAATTAGGGTTTTGATTAGTGAAATGGTTAGTTGATAATTTTAGACAAATAAAAACTAAACCAAGTTGCTAATTTATTAAATGATATTTTCTTAATCGGATAATTAAGCTAATTAGCAAACTAAACTTTTACTAATCTTAATTAAGTGAGATTTAAAATTATAGTAAAAGTTTAAATGGTTTAACTTTGCTATATTGTGATGTTTGCAAATTCTAATTTTGGTAAAAAGTTGTAGTTTTGTGCTAAAATGATATGTTGCTTACCAGATTTCGGTAAGTTTAGGCGTGGGTTTCTTTTGACGTTGCGACGTTATTTATATTAGATTCCACATTTATTATTGTATTTTGAATGCGCGATCGGTACGATCAGGGTCTAGGCTTGATGGTTGTGTCGTTTTGCGTTCCTAACTAGAGTCGTGCCAATATCGTTCGTGTCTTTATATAGCTTTTGCTCTTGAGTTGGTTTCATAGTGTCGCTATGCGCGTTAGCCACTTGATGAACACTTGAGAGTATGTTTGGAGTTGGTGCGTCGGTCAAACGTAGTTGGTACGTGTTATTGATCGATTGATAATATACACTTGTTATATTGTTATATGCTTTCAGGATCCCAGGCGGGGACTTCGGGCGCTGCGAACAGGGGAAAGCAAGTGGTTGGCTTTACTTAGCCAGAATAGTTGGTGAGTAGATTTAACATCTACAGGGGATCGCCCGCATAGCGTTATGCGTCTGGGCTAGATCAAATGACATGACTATTAGCTAGATGTATACGGATATTGATTGTGCATGTATACCGTTGTTGCTTATCTCATTTCCTTGTGTATGAACTTAGTATTAATGAGACACAACACTATTATTGACGGTTCATGTTTCACGAGCACTAATTGTATGCTACACACACACCGTTAATAACTGCCATGACACGCACAACACCTATACATATGTGATATTGTATTGTGTAGCGACATTGAGACATGATCCTTATTTTTCTTGGCGCATATGATAGTAGCATACATGTATACCTACATGCTTACACATAAGCCTTGCTATGCCCACATACTTACATGTATACCGTGCATACATACTTACATGTATACTCACTTACCTAGTTAGGGCTACACATACCTATGTGGTACTGTTTTGTCATTGACGTAAGGTCATTGATTCTTATACGTTGGCGCATATGATAGGTAGTATACCTTGCCATGCCTACATGCTAGTTACCTATATACCTATATGGTATCGTACCATTAGTGACAGGTATATGCACATATGAGACATAGCTACATGTACAGCTTGCATACCTACTTACACATATACCTGGAGGGTATTACATCATTATTGATAGGTAGATACACATCTTTCTATATTGACATGGTTACGCATACCTGGCTATAGCTACATGTTCACATTTATTTGATGTTGTATGGACTTAGAGGAAATTAGGAACCGCATGATATATATATTAACTTGTTGCAGTTAAATAGCGGTTTTTCCTTTACATGCTCATATTACTGTTTCATGTTGCATATATTACATCCATGGATTTCATATTATGTTCTCTGATATTCTTACTCCTAAGTATATATAACAATAGAATGGGACTCTGTTATATATGCCTATATACATATATTAGTGGAATGGGACGCTAATATATGTATATTGATTCATGCATTTATACTTATTCATTACTTGATGTTTTCTGGATTTGAGGACCGTGGTAGTTTCATGAAATTATGCATTTTTTGAAAAACCCGGTTTCTCTTGATATGATATCTCAGCATCCACCATAAGATTTCTCGGTTGTGAGATGGTGATATATATATCCGACGCGAGGAGTGCAGTGGGCCGTGTGCGGGTACATGGTGGGACCCGGAGGTAACCCGGGACGAGAAAGGTTTTTCGACAGACCATGCCGATGAGGCCTGACATGGGAACCATACCTACCGGTGACAGTACCTTTGACACGACGGGTATCGTGGGGATACAGGCCGGGGTCATGTACGTATGAATACATCTGATTTCGAGTGTCAGAGCTAGGCACTCGAGTTTTTGGATAGCGTATGATACGTACCTATCAGGAGGCCAGTCGTGGTGACAACACCTGATAGTCCAGCATTTATGTGTCAATGCTAGACACTTGTTTCATGATATTTTGGGTGTCGATGTTGGACACTCACTTTATATGAAACATACTCGATACTGGATATTGGATATATGAGATATACTTGATATTGTACATTCAGGATATATGAGATTTACTTGACACTGTACATTCAGGATATATGAGATTTACTTGATATTGTACGTTCAGGATATATGAGATGTACTTGATATTGTACATTCAGGATATATGAGACTTACAGGATATGAGAGCCAATTTGGGGGCTGATTTGAGGAAATTTGGGATTTAGATTGTCTTGATGGACGTTGTTCCTGTCACGAGGTCAGGATTCCGTGAGAATGACATGTTTTATTCCATACTCCTTATTTATGTTATATGCATTGCTTCATGTATTAGTAGTACCTGATAGAGTACCTTTGATGACTGTTGCATATACATATTGTCATATTATTGCTTCATGTATTAGTTGTACCTGCTAGAGTACCTTTTATGACTGTTGCATACATATGACCATTTATTGCTATCCGCTTGCATGTATTAGATTCGCGTTGTACGTGTATACTTGCGATTACCTGCATATGTTATTTACTATTCATGATTTGGCAACTCACCCCCGTTGTGCCACAGTGTTTTGCAGGTAGTCCCTCAGGGCAGTCACGGTAGGCTTTTCATCTTTTGTATCGTCTTTCGCAATGGATGCCGCTTCGGCTAACTGCGTGCAGTTTTGCTATAGGTGGGTTTGCGGTTATCCGATATTGCTTATTGTATATTCGTTGTATCCTGTACTCTCCATCTACCACTTTCATGTGTATGACTTAGAAACTTGATGTGAGGACGATATTATATATTTTGGTGACTTGGATGTCTTTTATGCAGTTTTTACTTATATCGTCTTTTATTTCTTCGCTACGGCGTCGTATATCTGTTGTGGTAGTTGTTTTCCGCTGTTGGGCATGGATTTACTCCCGTTGGGGATGCTTTACTTTATATTTATGTTGTACCCATTTTTTGGGGTTAGTTTTTACAAAGGAGGTGCTGCCAAAATTTTTAAGAAAGTAAAGTTAGACTTTAAAGAATTTGGTTTGAGATTTCAAAAGTTTTGAAAATGCTATTATCACTTACTACTTTTGATGGTTTAGATTGCTGAGTTTTCGGCTTACTTAAATTGCGTTATGCCTGTAGTCGTTGCGTAGTTTAATAGCCTTCACGTGCCAATTTCGGGTCGTGACAAAGTTGGTATCAGAGCACTAGGTTTTACCTTTCGGAGTGTAGGATGACCATGTTATGATGGAGTAGATAGTTTAAGCAGAGTGACGTAGCGTGTGTATGTCCACGGCATACTCACGATCACGGTACTCCGCTTAAAGTGACCTAAGTACAAATTGCTTGAAATTCCTTCCTTGATGATAGATCCTTATGATTCGATTTCCGTGTTCATATCGAATCCTATTTTCATGTATAGCCTTTGTCGTCGATAACTATGAGGACTCGGAGAGGTGCAGCAAGAGCCAAGGTCGGAGTTGACTCGTATGGGATGAGGATTGACCAGGATGGTACGCTCGCTGTACAGGAGCAGATGGATCCGCCTTCGATAGATCGTATCGCTAGGCTTGAGGCTGAGATGCAGGACTTGCGCCAGACAATGAGGACTTTGGTTGAGGCCAGTAGAGCGCAGCAACAGAAGGTTGCCACCCCTGTTACCCAGTTGTTCCTTGCGGTCACTACACAGCTTTTCGTCATGTACACAGCACCAGTGGATGCAGCCCTAGTTAACGAGGCACGTCTTCTAGAGACTTTGGGAGTTCAAGGACCGAGGAAGGCTAGTACCGGTGTGTCAGCCCCGAGACAGAGGTTCAGTCGCCGAGACAGATTTCGTGACCGTCGCAGGAGTAGCAGAGGCTTAGGACGAGGACAGGCGTTCAACTCTCGTCCCCAGGAGGGTCAGCAGTCGTCGCGTAGATGTTTCTGGTGCGGGAGCCTTCATCACTTCATCAGGGATTGTTCCTTAGTACCGCGTCAGACCCATGTTCAGAGAGGTCGGGGATGCGGAGGGTTTGTTTCGAGAGGACGGGTTGGCAGAGGAAGAGTTCTGTCAATTGCGAGTAGAGGGTAGACATGAGAGTTTGCTTCTACTCATTGGGATGCGCGGGCGTCTAATGCTGAGTTTTCAGGTATTCAAAATTTGTATGTTCTTTTGATTCGTAGGTTTGTTTAGTTCGGGATCTATGCACTTGTTTGTTTTACACACTTTGTGCCAGGGTTGGGCCGAGAGTTGTGTATGCTAGATCAGCCGTTGTTGTGTTAACTTCTGTCAGCGATTCTTTTATTGTGCGACACGTATTTCAGTCGTGTGCCAATCCGATAGGAGATAGAGATTCGTCCGTCGTCTTGATCCTTCTAGAGATGTTGGATTTGACGTTCTCCTGGGTACGGACTGGTTAGCTACGTGCTATACGTCTGTGGACTGCCGTGATGAAACAGTCAGGATTTTTTTCCCGGCGAGTCAGTTCTTGTTGTGCAGGGGGACAGTGGTGCCGCCCATCACAACTTGAATTCAGCCTTTTTCGCTAGTCGGCTTTTGAAGAGAGGATGTCGAGGATTCTTGGCTTGCATTCATGATGCTGGAGCCACAGTGGGTTTATTGGACCGGCTTTCCATCGTGCGGGAGTTTCCGACTTTGTTCCAGATGAGCCGTCGGAGCTTAGGGAGCTTAAGGATCTGCTGCAGAGTTGCTAGATAGGGGGACTTGTACGTCCAAGTGTTTCGCTTTAGGGAGCTCCTATTCTGTTCGTCAGGGAGAAAACGGCAGTTTGAGGTTGTGTGTTGATTGATCGTCAATTGAACCAAGTTATGGTGCGGATAGGTATTCTTTATCTCGCATTGACGATTTGTTCGACTTGCTCCAGAGTGCGAGACGTTTTCTAAGTTTGTTTGGGATCAGGTCATCATTGGTTGCGGGTTCGGAGTGATGACAGTCCAAAGACTGCTTTTGTGCGTGCTACGGGCAGTATGTGTTTTGGTGGTGTCGTTGGACTCACCAATACCCTAGCAGCATTCGTGGATGTGATGAACTAGATTTCTTCAGGTCATTTCTCGACCAGTTTATTGTTGTGTTAGTGATGACATTCTGGTCTATTCTAATGTGTCGTGAGGAACTTAAGCAGCACTTGAGGATTTGCTTTGCAGACATTGGGAGAGCCCCAGCGGTTTGCTAAATTCTCGGAGTGTTCCCTCAGGCTTGATTGTGTTGTCTTCCTAGGTCATATGGTTACGGGAGACGGTTTTCGTACGGACCCGAGGGAGATCTAGGCCGTACAGCTTTGGCCTATACTTATATACGGGACAGAGGTCCGCGGATTTTTGGGCTTAGCAGGTTTTTACCGCCGTTTCGTGCAGGATTGCTTGTGTATCGCTACACCGTTGACTAGACTGACCGAGAAGGAGGTTCCTTTTCTTGGACTGAGGCATGCGTGCGGAGTTTTCGGCAGTTGAAGACTCGGTTGACAACTGCACCAGTTCTTTCTTTTCTTCTGGATCGGGTGACTTTGTTGTTTACTGTGATGTTTCACGAGTGGGGCTCGATTTTGCGTTGATGAGGCATTTTAGAGTTATCTCTTTTGCTTTCCGACAGTTGGAGGAAGTAAGAGCAGGATATCCTACTCATGACCTGGAGATGGCCGCGGTGGTCGTGCGTTGGAGGTTTGGAGACACTACTTGTTCGGAGAGCTGTGTCAGATTTTCACGGACCACCAGAGCTTAATGTATATCTTCCTACAGCAGGTTTTGATTGTTAAGACAGAGCCGTTGGATGGAGCTTGTGAAGGATTGAGTTTGTGAGATCCTCGTTACTTGTGGCAAGGCGATTGTGGTAACTGATGCTGGAGTCGTAGGCCCGGGGTTAGCTTGTTCCAGTTGTGCGCAGTTCAGAGACAATGTTCTGCAGAGTTACAGTTCTTGTGTGTTTGTGGAGTATAGGTAGGTTCGCCTCTTCTAAATGGGAAAATAGCTTGCTCATGTCCACGCCCGTCCACTTTTACTTAATCGTTTTCATGAGGCACAGCCCACCGATGCTCATTGTCTGTGATACTTGAGCATGTGAGACCGGATGGAGAGTTGCAATCTTTAACCGTTCCGGAGTGGGAATGGAAGCAGATCTCCATGAATTTCGTTGTAGTGTCTACCCAGGTCTAGACAAGGTGTGACTCCATTTGAGTGTTTTTTGTCCGGTTATGCTCAGTTTACTCAGTTGTTCTTTGTTAAGTTTGTGTGTTTGCACGGAGTTTCTTCATGTGTAGTATCCAATAGAGGCACCCTTTTCGCTTGCCGTCTTTGGCAGAAGCTTCAGGAAGCCTTGGGTACTGGTTAAGTTTTAGCTCCGCTTTTTCCATCCGCAGGACGATGGTTTATGAGAGCGGGCTATACAGACTCTGGAGGATATGCTTGTGCGTGTGTACTAATTGTTATCAGCAGTTGGGATCGTCACTTACCATTGATAGGGTTCTCCTTCGATAGCAGTTATCAGGAGACGTTCCAATTGGCAACCTTTAGGTTTTGTTTGGTAGGTCGTGTCGATCGCCAGTCTGTTTTTCTGATTCTGCGAGAGTAGAATTTTGGACCCCGGCTAGTCATGAGACTACGGAAATGATCCAGTTGATTCAGGTCAGGATGAGAGCGACCTAGTGCAGAGAAAAGTCTTATGCCGACCGTGTTGGCCGCAGACTTAAGTTCGCAGTGGGAGATCATGTATTCCTAAGGATTTTTCCAATGAAATGGCGTGTTGAGTTTGGGAAGCTTAGTCCCAGATTGTTGGTACTTTGAGATCCTTGAGCGAGTTAGTTCTGTTGCCTATAATATGGCACTTCCGCCCAGATTATTGAGTATTCACCCGTTTTCCTTATGTCGATACTTCGCAAATACCTTCATGACCTTTCCCACATGATTTAGCATCAGACATTTAGCTTGGACACGATCTTTTCGTTCGCCAGCAGCCGATAGTGTTAGTGGATCGGCAGGTGGAGGAACTTCGTTCATGGGTCTTGCCATCTGTGGAGGGTTTTCTTTAGCGTAGCCGTATAGTGAGGTGATCACTTGGGAGGCTGTAAGGGAGATTGGGAGTTTTGTACTAATCTCTTTGAAGGTACGCTTAGTGAGAATTTTAAATTCGGGGACCGAATTTCTTTAAGAGGGGAAGATTGTAACGTTTTAGAAATCGTTTTGCAAATTTTCCGTTTTTAGGGTAAAATAGTCGGTGTTTTCCATTTTAACCCGATTGTGATCAAACTTCTGTATAAACTTGTCGGCACCTAGTTTAGCTAGAATAAAGCTAGTGCGCGGGCTTTTAGGGTCAATTGGAAGTTTTGGTTCACATAGAATTTTTCCCAAATTAAATTATTATTTTAAGTTGTTATTTATGCATTTAATTATTGGTTAATATTTGTGCATTCTTTTTTGGCCAAAATATCATTCTTTTTGTTGTGGCCGAACCTTCTTGATGAGGTGGGGGCTTCTTTTCTTTTGGTGAGTCATGGTTGGTAGCATTTATTGAGCATGGTTTGATTTATGAGTCACTTGTGCATTTAATTAATCTTGTCCACTTAAGGATATTTCTTGTTGATCTTTAGTGTTGATATTTTGTTTATGGTCACCACATCTTTACTTGTGCTCACCCCCCATGCTTATGGTCGAGAGCAATTTCAGCCCCCCCATTTGGCCGAGCCCATTTTCTTGGGTAAGGAATTTGATTCATTGCAAATTCCAAGCTCATTTCATCACTCAAAAAGGGCAACTTCTTTAACCTTCGGCCGATTCGTTGGGTGCCTTGAGGCAAAGTATTCTACATTCTCTCTACTTCAATCTTGGACTTGTCGGCTAGCAACTTGATTTTTTTTGATCTTTTGTGGAGGTATAAACCCTAATCCTAAACTCTTTTTGTTGTTTCAATACATTAAGCTAGCATATATGGTGTTTAATTAAAGCTTTTAAATTCATATTTAGAATTTCTAGTAAGGTTTTTGTTAATTAAATTAGGGTTTTGATTAGTGAAATGGTTAGTTGATAATTTTAGACAAATGAAAACAAAACCAAGTTGTTAATTTGTTAAATGATATTTTTCTAATCGGATAATTAAACTAATTAGCAAACTAGACTTTTACTAATCCTAATTAAGTGAGATTTAAAATTATAGTAAAAGTTTAAATGGTTTAACCTTCCTATATTGTGATGTTTGCAAATTCTAA
Source organism: Agapanthus africanus (assembly GCA_030015575.1). Classification (NCBI taxonomy): domain Eukaryota; kingdom Viridiplantae; phylum Streptophyta; class Magnoliopsida; order Asparagales; family Amaryllidaceae; genus Agapanthus; species Agapanthus africanus. The sequence goes on along the minus strand of JASDDO010000016.1, from coordinate 520,348,864 downwards.
TTTTGGTAAAAAGTTGTAGTTTTGTGCTAAAATGATATGTTGCTTACTAGATTTCGGTAAGTTTAAGCGTGGGTTTCTTTTGACGTTGCGACGTTATTTATATTAGATTCCACGTTTATTATTTTGTTTTGAATGCGCGATCGGTACGATCAGGGTCTAGGCTTGGTAGTTGTGTCGCTTTGCGTTCCTAGCTAGGGTCGTGCCGATGTCGTTCGTGTCTTTGTGTAGCTTTTGCTCTTGAATTGGTTTCGTAGTGTCGCTACGCGCGTTAGCCACTTGACGAACACTTGAGAGTATGTTTGGAGTTGGTGCGTCGGTCAAACGTAGTTGGTACGTGTATTGATCGATTGCTAATATACACTTGTTATATTGTTATATGCTTTCAGGATCGCAGGCGGGGACTTCGGGCGATGCGAACAGGGGAAAGTGAGTGGTTGGATTTACTTAGCCTGGATGGTTGGTGAGTAGATTTAACATCTACAGGGGTATCACCCGCATGGCGTTATGCGTCTGGGCTAGATCAAATGACATGACTATTAGTTAGATGTATACGGATATTGATTGTGCATGTATACCTTTGTTGCTTATCTCATTTCCTTGTGTATGGACTTAGTATTAATGAGACACAACACTATTATTGACGGTTCATATTTCACGAGCACTAATTGTATGCTACACACACACCATCAATAATTGCCATGACACGCACAACACCTATACATATGTGATATTGTATTGTTTAGTGACATTGAGACATGATCCTTATTTTTCATGGCGCATATGATAGTAGCATACCTGTATACCTACATGCTTACACATAAGTCTTGCTATGCCCACATACTTACATGTATACCGTGCATACATACTTACATATATACTCACATACCTAGTTAGGGCTATATATACCTATGTGGTATTATTTTGTCATTGACGTAGGGTGATTGATTCTTATGCGTTGGCGCATATCATAGGTAGTATACCTTGCCATGCCTGCATGCTAGTTACTTATATACCTATATGGTATCATACTATTAGTGACAGGTATATACACATATGAGACATAGCTACATGTACAGCTTGCATACCTACTTATACATATACCTGAAGGGTATTACATCATTATTGATAGGTAGATACGCATATCTTGCTATATTGACATGGTTACGCATACCTGGCTATAGCTACATGTTCACCTTTATTTGATATTGTATGGACTTGGAGGAAATTAGGAACCGCATGATATATATATTAACTTGTTACAGTTAAATAGCGATTTTTTCTTTATATGCTCATATTACTGTTTCATGTTGCATATATTATATCCATGGATTTCATATTATGTTCTCTGATATTCTTACTCCTAAATATATATAACAGTAGAATGGGACGTTGTTATATAAGCCTATATACATATATTAGTAGAATGGGACGCTAATATATGTGTATTGATTCATGCATTTATACTTATTCATTACTTGATATTTTCTGGATTTGAGGACTGTAGTAGCTTCATGAAATTATGCATTATTTGAAAAACCCAGTTTCTCTTGAAATGATATTTCAGCATCCACCATGAGATTTCTCGGTTCTGAGATGGTGATATATATACCCGACGCGAGGAGTGCAGTGGGCCGTGTGCAAGTATATGGTGGGGCCCGGAGGTACCCCGGGGCGAGAAAGGTTTTTCGACGGACCATGCCGATAAGGCCTAACAGGGGAACCATACCTACCGGTGACAGTACCTTTGACTCGATGGGTATCGTGGGGATACAGGCCGGGGTCATGTACGTATGGATACGTCGGATTTCGAGTGTCAGAGCTAGGCACTCGAGTTTTCGGATAGCGTATGATACGTACCTATCAGGGGGTCAGTCGTGGTGACAGCACCTGATTGTCCAGTATTTATGTGTCGATGCTAGACACTTGTTTCATGATATTTTTGGGTGTCGATGTTGGACACTCACTTTATATGAAACTTGCTCGATACTGGATATTGGATATATGAGATATACTTGATATTGTACATTCAGGATATATGAGATTTACTTGACACTGTACATTCAGGATATATGAGGATTACTTGATATTGTACGTTCAGGATATATGAGATGTACTTGATATTGTACATTCAGGATATATGAGGCTTACAGGATATGAGAGCCAATTTGGAGGCTGATTTGAAGAAATTTTGGATTTAGATTGTCTTGATGGACGTTGGTCCTGTCACGAGGTCAGGATTCCGTGAGAATGACATTTTTTATTCCATACTCTTCATTATGTTATATGCATTGCTTCATGTATTAGTAGTACCTGATAGAGTACCTTTCATGACTGTTGCATATACATATTGTCATATTATTGCTTCATGTATTAGTTGTACCTGTTAGAGTACCTTTCATGACTGTTGCATACATATGACCATTTATTGCTATCCGCTTGCATGTATTAGATTCGCGTTGTACGTGCATACTTGCGATTACCTGCATATGTTATTTACTATTCACGAATTGGCAACTCACCCCCGTTGTGCCACAGTGTTTTGCAGGTAGTCCCTCAGGGCAGTCGCGGCAAGCTTTTCATCTTTCGTATCATCTTTCGCAGCGGATACCGCTTCGGCTGACTGCGTGCAGTTTTGCTATAGGTGGGTTTGCGGTTATCCGATGTTGCTTATTGTATATTCGTTGTATCCTGTACTCTCCATCTACCATTTTCATGTGTATGACTTAGAGACTTGATGTGAGGACAATATTGTATATTTTGGTGACTTGGATGTATTTTATGCAGTTTTTACTTATATCGTCTTTTATTTCTTCGCTACGGCGTCGTATATCTGTTGTAGTGGTTGTTTTCCACCGTTGGGCATAGATTTGCTTCTGTTGGGGATGTTTTACTTTATATTTATGTTGTACCCATTTTTTGGGGTTAGACTTTACAAAGGAGGTGCTGCCAAAATTTTTAAGAAAGTAAAGTTGGACTTTAAAGAATTTGGTTTGAGATTTCAAAAGTTTTGAAAATGCTATTATCACTTACTACTTTTGATGGTTTAGATTGCTGGGTTTTCGGCTTACTTAAATTGTGTTACGTCTATAGACGTTGAGTAGTTTAAGGGCCGTCACATGCCAATTTCGGGTCGTGACATTAATAATGCCACGTGCGTCTCGTGCGTACAGAAATTGAAATCAATGAATGTGTCATACATGTGCACAGAAACCAAAATCTAAGTGCAACGGGTGTGCACGAAAACACCTGTCAAAGGCAATGGGTGTGCCTGACAACAATATAAGGTGCATCTGATATGCACGAAAAATCCCGATTTAGTGCATCTGGTGTACACCAAAATCGCATCAAGCGCGCCAAGTATGCGCAAGAATCCAAATCAAGTGCACAAGGTAAACGAAAATAAATATCGAATATCACAATCGAAATCGACGGTATACAACATAGCTCAATCCAAATCAGGTATACCGTGATATATAAATTCTCACAACCACGTGCATCAGCGTGCACAAAATCGAATTGAAGTACAAAAAGTGCATGAAAATTTACACCGAAAGCACAAGTTAAATCACATACCTACCATAGGCATGAAATCAAAATCAAACATCTCGAACGACATCAAATCGAAATCAAGTGCAACCGTGGTGCACAAAACCTCAGTCACGCAAATAAATTGCCCAAACCACCGAAATCCAAAATGACGGACACATGATATTCGAATCACCAAATCGCAAATCATAAACACTGTCATCGATAAGCTCCTTCTCCAATGTCGAAGGGTGCCAGTGCATCCAAGATATCCGAGCAATAATTCGACTTGCCTTTTTTTCACGGTCTAGTGCTTTATGCCCTTAGGTTTTCATCATGACTTCTTCTGAAGATATATCCATATTCAACGCCTCTGCAGGCGTGTCATATCTCTGATGTCAATGGAGTGGAACGCCATCTCGTCAAAATCTTATACGGACCTCTTACTCCACCTTTCTTCAACACGCACCAATTCAGAATCATCTCTTCGTAGCTGTGTGGATTGCGCTACAAACGGTTATACTCATATCTGGAGTCTCCATTCCGAAACTACGAACTCGACAGCTCCATATCTTGTGGTAGGCATCTTGCCAATTACCTTCTCGGGAACTCGTTCAAATTATTGGAGTGATGCGCTTACGCCCGTCCTCTCTCGATCGACTCACAACGTGCCTGTGTGAAGTCCTCTTCCAGCTAAAGCTAGCAAATCCAGCGATCTCGCATCGGAGTATCCAAACGAACCTCATGTCCTAGTCATTCATCCGTGGGTGACTAGCGATCTTCTATCATATCCCTAAGTACAAACTCGTGCTGCAATAGCTTCAAACATCTGGGGCGATACCTTGTCAGTCGCAGCAGCAACTGGCTAATTCGTCCGCAGGCTAAACGATGCCTCAATCATCAAGAATAAATGGTGCATTGACGATCATCACATTCTAGCTGGCCTCTGGCGGTGGCCCAATCCTCTGGTACTAATCTGACCGATCGCGTCAACGAGAAAACGTAGTTAAACGATATATCGAGACGCTCATGTCATGAAAAACACAATAAAACGATACATCTATGCAATCGTGCGTCACCGGAATTACGCCATGGTCAGTCCTCATCCAAGACGAGCTCATGTTGACCGTAACTCTAGCCGCAGCTCTTTCTGCCCATGAAACCGTGGTAACAGAAATCACAAACCGATATCGATGAGGATAGATCAGAGGAATGGATAGAATACTGTGCAAAGAAATGTACATCCTAAGGCTTCTTAAGCGGAGTAGCGTATCGTAAGTATGCCGCGGAACATACACACGGTACGTCACTTTACTTAAGTCGCCTACTCCAACAACCAAGGTCAACCTACGCGACGAAAGTTCGGGTCTAATACCCCCTCGACCAAGTCTAAGTACCGTAAGGTCAAGCCTAAGTTCCGAATATATATATACTCCCTAGACTCCGCATAGTCAAATTTAGACTCGAACCAAGGTTAAACCTAGCGCTCTGATACCAACTTTGTCACGACCCGAAATAGCACGTGACTGGTACTTGAATCATGTGAAGTCTATAGGACCACACCTAATTCAATAAGCCAAAAGCCCAGGAATCTAAACAATTTAAAAGAAGAAGTAAAGGAAAACTTGTTTTAAAGTAAGTGGTTTAACAAAAGAAATGGTATTAAACATTTAAAAGCAACATCATATTTTCCCGAAAATTTCAGCAGAGTCTCCTTTGTAAATACTGGCCCCAAACGGGTACAACACATGAAATACATAGTAATGAAATAAGGCATCCCCAAGCGGGAGCTAGCTCTTCGCCAATTGGCGGAAACAACCACGCAAGCCATATAATATACAATGCCGAAAGGCGAGGATCAAAACTCAGAACAAAACCAATAGCCTCACGAAAACCAAAGAAAGAATCATAATAATACAAGCGCGCGACTCTAAGGTCGAAAGAATATACACTGGTCTTCTAAAACTATCAATAATACAAGTCTGGTTGATGGAGTTTACTAGATACAACTGAATGTAAATAAGGTACAGTGGTGGTCACGATGCAAGTGAACCCACCTACCAAAGCAATCACCCGGAAGGAAGCAGTGTACCAGCAAGCCGCAACGAAACCTGTACGGCAAAACCTGCAAGAAACTGTGGCACAACGGGGGTGAGTTGCTAACTCATGAGTAGAAAACATCACCGAGAAGAAATCGGATATATGACTCTCTCCTAGGTCATACAATAATATCCTCATAAATATAACCTGAAGCATCCAATAATGGGAAGGGTAAACATCTATACATAAGTGTAATACCAAGTGCTCGTGTCAGTGCCTCAGGTAGCAACATGTCATATGTATGATGTGTGAATGCATCAAGAATGAAAGCAAAATACATCTTGTGCGAGAAAACTGTTTTCTTATTTCGGTGAGATTTGTGTAAAAACTGTAGTATCATCATTGAAATCAACAGAAAATCCGTGTCAAGTATCGACACAAAACATATATCTCAAAGTCCCAAAGTCTCAATATCTCGGGCTTCGCATAAACAGGATCGGCCCATAACATCAAATCTCAATATCTAGGGCTCCGCATGAACAGGATCGGCCCATAACATCAAATCTCAATATCTAGGGCTCTGCATGAACAGGATCGGCCCATAATATCAAATATCAATATCTAAATATCTCAATATCTCGGGCTCCGCATGAACAGGATCGGCCCATAACCATCTCAAGTCTCGGGCTCCGCATGAAATGGATCGGCCCATAACCATCTCAAAACCGAGAAAACATCATATCAAGGAAAACCACATCTTTCTCTTTAAAACAAATCATAAGTTTATAAACATTCATATGTGGTTTCCCAAATCCAGAAATCTCATAAAAGATCCGAAATTTCAAAATCACAAGTCAGTGAACAGTGAATATCGGCATAAAACTCCATAATAACGCATAACAAATGAATACATATGCATGCATGGTATTTAAGCAAAGAATGCAATATTAAAACTAGCATAGTAATTAGATATCGGAACTATCTACAAGCGGTTATATCCATGAAGTAATATTTTCTAGAGTGTACGTGACATGCAAATTACTGATGATAATGTGTGTGAGCCGGCAAGCAAGTGTATGTGGATCATACACATCATCGGTAATTGTGCTGGTGTCCTAATAGCATGGGTTCATAATAATAAAAGAAATCACAAGTATACGTATGCAATGCGATAAGGACAGCATGAATATATGGAAAAGATATAGTAACCGCAACATATAAGAATATACATTTATATATATACGAGTCATACCACTTTGGCATTTGAAACAGCACGAATCGTAGATTTTAGAAAATAGGGGCTATGGTGTTTTTAAGGAAAGGTACGTCCTTTGAAATATCCGTAGTATCTCTCGGCCTGTCTTTAAAATACTCACGATTCGGTAGTTTAAAAATAAGTATGACTCGAGCCCGGTCTAACATCTACCTAATAACTACAGGACTAATTAAAAGGGTAAGGGAACCACCTAAAGTCTGAGTCGATATATCTAGTAGTCGGCGATCCCGTCTAAATAGCGTCACATACGGTGAAATATATAATACGACATCCAAAACCATGAGTGCGGATAAATCATCATATCAATGCCTCGTACGGTAAAATCCATCGTACGGCATCCCAAATCGGGGTATGGGTCAAATATCCCATACAGCTCACTATTCATAAGGTATTATTATCATCGTAATATCCAGAATTAAGGGTACCATTCTAAAGTCTAGTATATTCCGATACCATCAAATATATATCCGCGTGTGAATAAAACACATCGCCCAACGATCCCCTGTTAGTTGTATGTATGCCCTAGAGGCCAGTATTGTACAGATGATGTATATTATATTGGATGCTTGGATATATATAGAGATGACTTTCTTGCTCGATATGATAGTATGCTATCTGGTTGCTCTTTATCTTAACATGTACACTTGTCTCTTTAAACTGTCTTACAGTTACATGTTGGTAAAGCCCTTAGGATGTGTACTTGACTACCTGGACTATGATGCAGATCATACTAGTGGGGACATGGTAGTCCGTAGGTATATCCTTCAAGGTCCCTAGTCGTGGGTGTATCGAGACGGGGCATCGATATACCAGTGTAGACTAGCGTATACGCTTCTCGACCCATGAGATGGGCGATGGATGATCCCATATCCATTGGTGTTTGACATCAGAGATGGTATACGGGTGCTCGGTGGAGACTGGGTACACTAGACGGACTCGCCGAGAACTCCCAGATGGTATTATACCTCACGTCAGATGGCAGTTCTCAGGTGACACTTGTACAGGTTAGTCTGTAGACCCGAGATCGTCATAGAGTCTTGTGTGATTCCCACTGTGCTTTGATCTCCACCTTACCACGTCCATGAGGGCGTGCAAAATGGTGGTCTTTGGGTACAGTCCCGAGTCACATGGAGGCAATGAGCGATAGGAGGGGTTTCGTCTCTCCCGGTATTGGGGGTTGATGTTGCGCTCTGCTCGATTGGCCGTAACAGGGAAGTCCCTGGCCAGGGCTGATCGGAGATTTGCTGGTAAGTGTTACCAGTAGTTTCTCGACCAGTTATGAGCCTCACATCAGCACGACTTAACGGTTATTGGGGTCTGACGTTTACCACCCCTAGACTTGATATGCGACATATCATACGAACAGACCGGACTGTACGGTAAGTGTTACTGGTTGGATTCACAGGAGTGTGAGCGGGCTAGCTCGTCGATATTCTGATCGCTCAATACCCGGGTGGCCGTTACGTTTAGCAGACCGCTTGCGGCTTGTGGGTGCTTGATATGATTATCACCTGCTACCGGCGTATTGACGAGTCTTTAGAGTCCTACACAGAGGTTTCCTAGCTCAAGCGAAACGAAATAGGAGCGCATATGGGATATGTGCAGGACCGAGAATAATGCGTGTATGTGATACCGTATTCCATTCTCGCGATGAATGTATCGATTGGTTATATGCGATATAACCTAGATATCGAATCAAGGATTGATTCGATAAGCCGATACATAGGATACTAGTCGGTTATATGCGATATGACCGGATCGTTAAATCAAGTGTTGATTTAATGATTTAATGTATAATTATATATTTGATATATTACTTTGCATTAACTAGTATTGGTTCACTTTAAATGGATTTTCTCACTTGATGTGCAAGTTGTATATGTGATATACTTTTGTGCACATGTTTGTATCATGTTTGATGATACTTGCTCATATGGTTAAGTGTAAAGAATTAAACCTTGGTTAAGTAAATGGTTAGGGTTTTTATTTATTCATTCTTTTATCTTTTTAATTTGGATTAAAAAGAAATTGCAAATGAAAACAATATGGTTACTTTCTTTCTTGAAGCTTGTTGAAGCTTCATGAAGCTTTGACCAAAGTGACCATTTTGTCTTCATGCTTAACCCTAACCATTCATCTAACCTTAGTCAATTCTCTACACCTAACCATGGTTTACATTATGATAAGTATTGTTTTTATTTTCATTTTAAAAGCAACACTTATCTTATTCTTTCTTCTTCTTCATCATCTTCATCAAGAAAGAAAGCTTGATTCCATCAATGGCATCTTGAGCAAAAGTGTGAGAAATCCAATTCTAAAGTGAACCCACCTCCTATTTCTTCACCCTCTACCTCTTGCCAAGTAGTATATGGTGTTTTCTTCATAAGTTTCACAACTTGGTGAAGTTGGAGCTTGATCTTGTGAAGCCTCGACGTAGATCATCTTCGGCATCCAAGCCGACGACTGTTCCGCTCATTTCTCCGATGAAGCCGATGCGAGAGTCCGGGATTCGAGATGGACAGCGAGGGGACAACCACGTGGAGCTAAGGAAGTGGATAACCGGATCTACAAAGGTTGTAGCATCTCACTTTTAGTTAAGTTGTTAACTAGTTTCCTTTTTCGCCTAAAATTCTAGTTAACGATCCGTATTAGAGTTTCTCGGCACTTGTAAAATTTGAAATTGGCATGGTTGATACCTTGTAAGACCTCTTGAGAGTGCCTAGGAACCCTACAGTGGTATCAGAGCCTAGCTAGAGCCTTAGGCGAAGTCTAGACGATATTTGAAACCCGATCGAACCAAAACCCTAAAAGCCAAAATGCTTTCTGGAAATTTTCTGAAAATTTGGATTTTTGTCAATTAAAAATATGCAGAAAAATAAGCAGGGTCTTATTTGAATTACTGTGAAATACGAGGGCCTAAATCGATTTTTCCACCGCGGAACCGCGGCACGAGCTAGGCATGTGCGGCGGTTCCGCGGCCTTACTGTCCCCTTGTCTGATGATTTCTGCACAGTAACTTATATAATTTAATGCTATATTTTCTGGGTATTTTTATTGTGACTCTACAGATGAGTATTCTGGGGTTGTATTGGGAATCAAAGATTCGATCGGATTATCAAATTTTGTCTGTGTAGCTTTCCGGATATTTTGGAATATGTTAAAAAGTTCGACCGGATGTAAATACCCAATCTTTCCCCGGCCGGAAAATATCCAAGTGTTGGATTTTTCTGTGGTTTAAGGACATTCTGAGTAATGCAAGTAACGCGATGGTCCCTCTAGAAGACAACAAACCTTAACTCGATTATGTGACCGTCTTGAACTGCCCTTTGAACCTTCGGGTTTGGGGCAGTACGGCGTGCCACATGTGAGGCGTTGGCTTGACCCTTCTACGGCTGGACCGTTGGTACTGAGGCATGAAGTGAATGCCTTTGAACCTATTTCATGTGTTGAACGGTTTCGGGAAAACTTGGGTGCTCGAATGTTCGATCGAAAAGTTTAATATATTCTATTTATCCGGAATGGGATACAATAATTGGAATTCACAAACAGTTATGAGATAACTGAATGAATGTTATAAATCTAGCAGTTTAGTCTCATTTGATATTGAAAAGAGTTTTCGATAATGGGACTAAAATGCGGGGTTTATAATTGTTAGGCATGTGATGTCTAAGTATTTCATTTGATTAGGCATGCGATGTCCAAAGAGGTTGCGGATTCCAACTGTTGTAGTTTTACACTTTCTTTTCTGTGACCGTAAGTGTAATATGTGATATCGCCGGTTTCGTTGCTATATGTCAACGACAATTGGGATGCGCATATTTACTTACGTTGATGACATGTGATGTTATGTGTTGCTGGATATGTTATATTGGATCGTCGTGTTTGAATAGCCGGGGGTTTTTATGTGAGATGAGTGTTTTTCATTTTCATTCATGTAAAAACTTGTATGTAATATTCTTTTATTTGGGGCACTTCCAGGTTGCGGAAGTTGTCACCTTTTGTATATTATTTACTTTTCCGCATTAGGATAGACCCAAGGAGGGGAGCACAAGTAACCGGGTTCTAGGGTCCAGTGGGAGACCATCTCAAGGAGTCGAGTCCGGGTCTCCTAACCCTAGAATTGGTAGGGTTGCTTGCCGCTCTCGTAGGGGTCTAGGGGTATGGGATTGGCTATTCATCACGACCGTGGAATCCGTGTTTTATATTGGCTCATATTGAAAACACGGACGTCCTAGTATATCCAATGTTTCATATGTTTATTCTGCTGCGATATCTGTGATGTGATCATGTGATGTTCTGTGATAGATACAGTATATAGTATATATGATATATTATATAGACGTTACTTATGTTTTACACCCGCGCTAGCCCTGCCCCGCTCTGCCGTTAGTTACCTAACCTAACGGTGCACGAGGGGACATCGAGGCGAATGCGGATGGTATAAGTGTACGTCGTATTTATCTGTGATGTTTAGGTATTTAAATGATGGGACTTCATTAATGTGATTAATGAAATAAAAGAAACCAAATGATGTAGTAGAATCAAATTTTAAACAAAACAGGTAGCTACAGTTCTTGCTTTGCACAGCGGTATATTTGATATATCCTGCACCTTATTCGATGAGGAAAGGACCGAGATCCCTTCACCGGGAGTGACTCCTTTAGCAATAACTGGCAGATGCTACACACTCGGTTTGTTTTTGATTGCTTCTATAGTTTCTGCTTTGCACAGTGATATATATGATATATCCCGCACCTCATTCGACGAGGAAAGGGCCGACGATCCCTTCACCGGGAGTGACCCCTTTAGCAAAACTAAAAAAGCCTCAAAATCACTCCATTTCAAAACTTCATTTGATTCTACAACGATATCAAGTTCATTACGCAATAGGTTTTCAGAAAAACCTGTCGTAGCCCTCCGTCATTTCAGATAAGTTGCATATAGTATTCGTGCTACATTTGTTGGCTTTCGTCAAGGTGTAGTGTGCGGTAGCTATGTGCTGCTTATCTGCTGCATATGATGCGACTGGATTAGGGTAGTCGTACGGCTTTGTTGGCTTTCGTCAAGGGTCGTGCGGGTGGGTTTAATTCAGTCAAGAAATGTACGGGTTGAACTTGACTAGCGGGCTGTGGTTTGTTGGCTTTCGTCAAGGTCATTGCACGCTAGGGGCAAAAGTATTATCGGGAATTTCAAGTGTTGAAATTTTCAATGAGATTGCATACCTTCTATGAGATAGTTGGATCCCGATACCCACTGCGAGTAAGAGTTACTCCTGGGAGAGTTTTACACATTGCAATTAGCTGATCAAGTAGGTGTCTAGAAAGGTGTCAACGGGGTTACGCCTCTGGGAAAACGAGGTTTACATTAATTAGGTTCGTGCGAAAGCACGGGGGACCTCCCTTAAAGTACCGACACTGGCCTGGCTGAAAGATTGGCGAACTTGTAGTGTGTAATTAATCCCGGCTAGTCTTTCCTTTTAAGGTTTGAAGGAAGATTTGATAAAAACCAGTGGGAGCCATACTGATTAGATAAGATAATAACCAATCTGATCTTGCAAGAGCATACGCTAAAGTGTTTTCTTCTCTCTCTCTCCAGGTAGCGACCATGTCATGCCCTAATAAAGATAATAATATGGATGTATTGACTGAACCCGCATGTTTTACTGTGCTGGGGGACGTTGGTTCCGTTATTTCTTATAAGAGTTATAGGAATGAACAGAACATAGGGGAATACCAGGATTCCCAAGCCACCCGAATGAAGAAAGTACATGATGATGCATTTTCTTCGGGTGTGTTCGTTACAGAGAACTGTTTCTCCATTTGCTCTACGTCCTGGGTATTAGATACCGGGTCAGGATCCCATATATGTAATCAGTTACATGGGCTCAGGAAAGGTAGAGAACTTGGAGAAGGTGATAAAGACATTAGAGTTGGAAATGGTGCAATTGTTGCAGCTAAGACTGTCGGGGAATATCACCTTGTATTACCAACTGGTAATACATTGGTTCTGAACGAATGCTATTACATGCCGAACCTGATATGCAACATTATATCGGTTTCTTTGTTAAGTAAAGAGGGATATAATTTTGTATTACAGGATAATGTTATGAACATTTTCCGTAACCAAAAGTTGGTTGGATCAGGCACGTTGTGCAATGGCATTTATGTTCTAAATCAATCAACAGTTCTGAGCATAACAAACACACACAAGAGGAAGAGTTCAGAACTGAACGAATCCTTCTTGTGGCATTGTAGACTGGGTCACATCAATGCGACACGACTAGCTAAGTTGCATAAGGATGGATATTTGAAACCATTCGAATTTTCATCTTATGACACTTGCCAGTCATGTCTCAAAGGCAAGATGACCAAAACTCCGTTTAATGGACACGGAGAAAGAGTTACTGAACTCTTGGGACTAATACATAGTGATGTATGTGGTCCCATGTCTACACATGCCAGGGATGGTTCTTCGTACTTCATTACATTCACTGACGATCTCTCAAGATACGGACATGTGTACTTGATAAGACACAAGTCTGAAGCTTTTGAGAAATTTAGAGAATATAAACAAGAAGTCGAAAACCAAACCGGAAAAAGTATTAAAATCCTTCGATCTGATCGAGGAGGTGAATACTTGAGCAATGAATTCCTGGACTTCCTAAAAGAGAATGGGATTCTCTCTCAGTTGACTCCTCCATATACACCACAGCACAACGGTGTATCAGAACGGAGGAACCGCACCCTATTAGATATGGTGCGCTCTATGATGAGCACAGCTGAGTTACCTATTTCCTTCTGGGGGTATGCGCTTGAGACAGCCATACATCTATTGAATATGGTCCCCACCAAATCTGTGCCTACAACTCCATATGAGATATGGAAAGGAAAGAGACCATGTCTTAACTATGTTAAGATATGGGGTTGTCCAGCCTATGTCAAACGACAAAATCCGGACAAACTCGAGGCACGGTCTGTTTTATGCAAATTTATAGGATATCCCAAGAATTCACAAGGGTATATCTTCTACCACCCTGAGGAACAAAGAATGTTTGTTTCTCGGCATGCCACCTTTTTAGAAAAGGAATTTCTTGAAAAAGAGATTAGTGGTCATGAGGTAGAACTGGAAGAAGTTCCAGCTACAGAAGCTACAACAGAAGATATGGTGGAACCAGAGGATTCAATAGTTCCCAATGAACCCCAGCCACTCCGCCGATCTAGTAGGGTTCCTCGCCAACCTGAGAGATACTACGGTTTTCTCATGGATGGTGGGAGCGAGGATTGCATCATGGAGGATAATGACCCAACTAGCTTCGAACAGGCCATCACGAGTAGGGACTCAGTGAAATGGCTGGATGCTATGCGGTCCGAGATGGAATCCATGTACACCAACAAAGTATGGACTTTGGAAGTTGCTCCTGAAGGGGTAAAACCCATTGTGAGCAAGTGGATCTTCAAGAAAAAACTTGGTGTAGATGGGAAAGTGGAGACTTTCAAAGCTAGACTTGTTGCAAAGGGTTTTCGTCAAAGACCAGGTGTGGACTATGAAGAAAACTTTTCTCCAGTGGCTATGCTTAAATCCATCCGGTCATGCTTGCCATCGCTGCATATCATGATTACGAAATCTGGCAAATGGATGTTAAGACCGCCTTTCTAAACGGTGATTTAGAAGAGTGCGTGTACATGACTCAGCCAGAGGGCTTCGTAGATAGTGGGAGCAGCGGGAAGGTGTGCAAGCTGCTTAAATCCATTTATGGATTAAAGCAAGCATCGCGGAGTTGGAACATCTGCTTTGACGTCGTTATCAAAGAGTTTGATTTCGTCAAAAACCCAGATGAACCTTGTATCTACAAGAAGGTAGCAGAGAGTAAGGTAGTCTTCCTCGTATTGTACGTGGACGACATACTCTTGATAGGAAATGATATTCCTATGCTGCAATCAGTCAACCTCTTCTTATCACAAAGATTCTCGATGAAAGATCTTGGTGATGCCTCCTGCATATTGGGAATTAGGATCTATAGAGATAGATCCAAACGGATATTGGGATTGTCCCAATCCAGGTACATTGACACCATACTAAAGAGGTTTAGTATGGAAGAATTCAAGCGTGGGAACTTGCCCACGATCTCTGGAGTCACTCTCTCCAAAGAGATGTCTCCCAAGACTAATTTGGAGAGAGCTCGCATGCAAGGGATACCCTATGCTTCGGCTGTAGGCTCTATCATGTATGCGATGCTGTGTACCAGACCCGATGTAGCATACTCACTAAGTGTAGTGAGCAAGTATCAAGCTGATCCTGGAGAGAGTCACTGGACAGCTGTGAAGAGCATTCTCAAGTACTTACGAAGGACTAAAGAGATGCTCTTGGTGTATGGTAACGGAGAACTCCAAGTGGAGTCCTTTACCGATTCGAGCTTCCAGAGTGATAAGGACGACTCTAAGTCGCAGTCGGGATTTGTCTTTACCCTTTACGGAGGGGCGGTTAGCTGGAAGAGTTCCAAGCAGGAAACCGTGGCAGACTCGACGATGGAGGCTGAAAACATCGCTGCCAACGATGCTGCCAAAGAGGCTGTCTGGATCAAGAAGTTCATTACTGAACTTGGTGTGGTTCCATCCATTGAGCATCCAATACCTTTGTATTGCGATAACAATGGAGCGGTGGCTTTGGCCAAGGAACCCAGGTCCCATCAGCGATCCAGGCATATTCTGAGGCGGTATCACCTGATCCGGGAGATAGTTGATCGCCGGGAGATCGAGGTCAGGAGGGTTGACACGAAGAACAACACGGCGGATCCACTCACGAAGGCCATTCCCCAGATACAGTTTAAGAGACTCTTCGGGATGCTCGGTATGCGATACTACAGCAGCTGGCCCTAGTGCAAGTGGGAGATTGTTAGTTGTATGTATGCCCTAGAGGCCAGTATTGTACAGATGATGTATATTATATTGGATGCTTGGACATATATAGAGATGACTTTCTTGCTCGATATGATAGTATGCTATCTGGTTGCTCTTTATCTTAACATGTACACTTGTCTCTTTAAACTGTCTTACAGTTACATGTTGGTAAAGCCCTTAGGATGTGTACTTGACTACCTAGACTATGATGCAGATCATACTAGTGGGGACATGGTAGTCCGTAGGTACATCCTTCAAGGTCCCTAATCATGGGTGTATCGAGACGGGGCATCGATATACCAGTGTAGACTAGCGTATACGCTTCTCGACCCATGAGATGGGCGATGGATGATCCCATATCCATTGGTGTTTGACATCAGAGATGGTATACGGGTGCTCGGTGGAGACTGGGTACACTGGACGGACTCGCCGAGAACTCCCAGATGGTATTATACCTCACGTCAGATGGCAGTTCTCAGGTGACACTTGTACAGGTTAGTCTGTAGACCCGAGATCGTCATAGAGTCTTGTGTGATTCCCACTGTGCTTTGATCTCCACCTTACCACGTCCATGAGGGCGTGCAAAACGGTGGTCTTTGGGTACAGTCCCGAGTCACATGGAGGCAATGAGCGATAGGAGGGGTTTCGTCTCTCCCGGTATTGGGGGTTGATGTTGCGCTGTGCTCGATTGGCCGTAACAGGGAAGTCCCTGGCCAGGGCTGATCGGAGATTTGCTGGTAAGTGTTACCAGTAGTTTCTCGACCCGTTATGAGCCTCACATCAGCACGACTTATCGGTTATTGGAGTCTGACGTTTACCACCCCTAGACTTGATATGCGACATATCAGACAAACAGACCGAACTGTACGGTAAGTGTTACTGGTTGGATTCACAGGAGTGTGAGCGGGCTAGCTCGTCGATATTCTGATCGCTCAATACCCGGGTGGCCGTTACGTTTAGCAGACCGCTTGCGGCTTGTGGGTGCTTGATATGATCATCACCTGCTACCGGCGTATTGACGAGTCTTTAGAGTCCTACACAGAGGTTTCCTGGCTCAAGCGAAACGAAATAGGAGCGCATATGGGATATGTGTAGGACCGAGAATAATGCGTGTATGTGATACCGTATTCCATTCTCGCGATGAATGTATCGATTGGTTATATGCGATATAACCTAGATATCGAATCAAGGATTGATTCGATAAGCCGATACATAGGATACTAGTCGGTTATATGCGATATGACCGGATCGTTAAATCAAGTGTTGATTTAATGATTTAATGTATAATTATATATTTGATATATTACTTTGCATTAACTAGTATTGGTTCACTTTAAATGGATTTTCTCACTTGATGTGCAAGTTGTATATGTGATATACTTTTGTGCACATGTTTGTATCATGTTTGATGATACTTGCTCATATGGTTAAGTGTAAAGAATTAAACCTTGGTTAAGTAAATGGTTAGGGTTTTTATTTATTCATTCTTTTATCTTTTTAATTTGGATTAAAAAGAAATTGCAAATGAAAACAATATGGTTACTTTCTTTCTTGAAGCTTGTTGAAGCTTCATGAAGCTTTGACCAAAGTGACCATTTTGTCTTCATGCTTAACCCTAACCATTCATCTAACCTTAGTCAATTCTCTACACCTAACCATGGTTTACATTATGATAAGTATTGTTTTTATTTTCATTTTAAAAGCAACACTTATCTTATTCTTTCTTCTTCTTCATCATCTTCATCAAGAAAGAAAGCTTGATTCCATCAATGGCATCTTGAGCAAAAGTGTGAGAAATCTAATTCTAAAGTGAACCCACCTCCTATTTCTTCACCCTCTACCTCTTGCCAAGTAGTATAGGGTGTTTTATTCACAAGTTTCACAACTTGGTGAAGTTGGAGCTTGATCTTGTGAAGCCTCGATGTAGATCATCTTCGGCATCGAAGCCGACGAATGTTCCGCTCATTTCTCCGATGAAGCCGATGCGAGAGTCCGGGATTCGAGATGGACAGCGAGGGGACAACCACGTGGAGCTAAGGAAGTGGATAACCGGATCTACAAAGGTTGTAGCATATCACTTTTAGTTAAGTTGTTAACTAGTTTCCTTTTTCGCCTAAAATTCTAGTTAACGATCCGTATTAGAGTTTCTCGGCACTTGTAAAATTTGAAATTGGCATGGTTGATGCCTTGTGAGACCTCTTGAGAGTGCCTAGGAACCCTACATCCCCTATAATATCATCTCATATCTCATAACACGACCCAAATCACGTAACCGATCTTACGGCGTCAAGCCCGATCGCATTGACTCATCACCAAGTATCATATGCTATCCTCATCATCCGTGTATACGTATATGTGTATATATATATATACACCAACGCATCTACACACACACACACACATAAACATATACACCCAGAAAATCATAACACGTGTGTGCATATGTGTGTATGTGTCAACTTTTACTCTAGGGTCTCGCGACTAAGAACTAAACTAAAAGCGCTTTCTTCCGATTACACTAAATCCAACTCATGGTTTTCCTAAAACCTTGCTTGCTAAGTATTCACATCTCATATATATATATATCAACTCATGGTTTTCCTAAAACCTTGCTTGCTAAGTATTCACATCTCATATATATATATATATATATATATATATATATATATATATATATATATCATAACACATCATATCCTACGAAATTGCGGGGGTGCTATATGCCATCCACCCGACTTCCCTCGTAGATATACATCTACTCACCTGGACGCCTCGGCTAATCTGATCCGATTTTAGCTCTGTCATTTCCGCGCCACATCTGACGCCTCTGCACCCAATCCTATAATCGCACACAAGCAATTAAAAGGATAAATAAATGATAGTCGTGGAAACAAACGATACAAGATAACCACGCGCACTAACTAAACGCGCGCACACTTGGTGCACGAAACGCGCCGCGACAACGTTACAAACTACTACTAGGGTCGCTAAACGCGACAACACCAAATCTAAAACCCAATCGCACTAATCACGCATTCACAACACACTAAATATATATGAAATATGATGTATATCATCAACACCTTAAACTTAATTTAAAATCGGTTTATTCCAAAACCAAGTAAGTATCAATTAACCATTTTAGTACAAACTTGATGTTTTAACAATTCTAGTGGCCACAATATTCACTAAGTATCTTAAATAAGTCACACAAACCATTATTATAATTTTATCACACTAATTTGTATTAATAAAAAAACTAGTTTGCAAAATTAACCGATTTTAACAATTTTAAAGTAACAATGTACAAATCAACTACTAGACTAGATTTTGCATGACTTAAATTGTTAAACTACACATTTAACCCATGATCAATTTATAAAAATCCTAACTTGAATTCACAAACCCTATTCTTGAATTTTCCAATTTGCAAAATAGAACCATATTAACACTTAATTACTTTAGATTAAGGAAATTAGCAAACAAGGTAAGTATTGTGTTAAGATTTATACCTCCATAAATTTAGAGATCTCACTTTAAATCTATCCTTCCAAACTTGCTTCTTTTCACCAAGATCCATACTAGAGTAGCCAAGGAAAAATGAGTAAGGGTTGGATTTGGAGTTTATGGGATTTTTGATGGATTTTGATGAATTTAGAGATGAAAAGGAGGTGGGGAAATGAGGGGGATGTTGTTGTGAGCTACTGGAAATGGGGGCTCGGCCAACACAAATGAGAGGGAGAGAGAGAATGTGGGGTGTGTGGGTATAAAAAATTCCCCAAGTCAACAAAGTCCCATCCCTCATTTCTTTTTAGTTCTTTTTCTTTTCAAATTTTGGTGAGGAAAAGAAGTGGGGACAATGGAGAATGGGGCAGCTTGGGTTTGGCCAGCAAGGTAGTGTGGTGAGTGTAAGGGAGAGAGAGTGGCGACCACATACCCCACACACACAACATCATAACCTACATGTCTCATCATTTCCTTTAATTTATTATTCTTTTTAACCTTTTTCTTTAAATTTCAAGAACCTTGACCATTCTTTTCGTTTCAAAAACCACATGTTACACTTTGGTTTAATGTGTCATGATACACAAAATTTATATTAACCCATTCCAATTTGTAATTATCACTAATTAAATGTATTAGTGAAAGCTTAAAATAATATTTAAAATAATTAATTTCGGAAAATATTTTAGTAAACTAGCAATTTTATAAATGCCCCATTAAATACCAAATACTAGCAATTACATAGCTAGAATAGGTATAATTAAGTTTATGTGGAAAAATAATTATTTTCTGGTTTTTTTTACGGAAAACACCAGTTATTTTACAGATTATCCGGAATTTCACCTAAACGATTTTCAAAACGTTACAGATGGGCAACATATCCTTGCCACCACTTCTTGAAGGTACTGCATTCTTCGGTGGGGTGGGTAACCCTTCGATGATAGAGACAATAGTTTGGATGTGAATCCTCTCCGTCGAGGCATATGACCCCGGGAGTTTTTCCTATGAGAGGTGGCAGCTTCATTCCCATTGACAAGGCTTTGGCGAACCGCTTCTCTATTTTGATCCTGGTCTTATTTGTCGTGGGTATACTTTGGTTTGGTTGGAGTATTTTACGACTCGTCCTTCCCACAGCTTCTTCATCCTGACGCTGACGCTTAGCCTTTTCGTATATGGCTATTTCGCGTTCTTGGTCGGCTTTGCTTTTTCGAAAGGCTTCGTTTAACAGCCTATCGATCGGGTCTTCTAGCAGTTCCGGGGATTTTGGCGTCGATCCTGCCCCAGTTTCTCTGCGTTGTTTTCTGACGCCGAGGGATTTTCTTTGTCATTTAACGACGAATGAGAGAACATGTGGCAACTTGCTACATAATCTTCGGTTTCTTCTAATGAGTTATCTTCCTCATCGTTGTCACTATCTTTGTTCTCAATAATATGCTTGAGGAAATCTTTGAGCATGACCGGTTTTTGTGCCTTCTGATTGTATTCTTCCAGCGCGTCAATGTACTTTTGTAGGTCTGTGCGCTTGTCGTCATACTCAGCATGCTGCACAGGCTTCTTGGTCTTCTTCTTTTTCATCGAAGACTTTGAAGGCTCGACTTGGGGGTTTTGCTCTTTGTCAACAACCTTCGATACGAGACGTGGTTTCAGCATCCCTTCGATGATTTCGGGTTCAAGTGGGCTTTTCCACTTGACTGCCGGACATACCTGTAAATCCTTCAGCATTCTTTTGGTTTTTGCTGAAAAAACGAATTCCCATGGAGTTTCTTCCACGAGCGAGCATGATGCCCTCGGTGCATCCACCTTTTTGGGAGTGTGCTTCTGGGGAGGGTTTACCCTCCAGTTCTCAGACAGCGTAAATTTCCCCTGTTGATACTGGTCCTCAACCCAGTTCTTTAAGACATAGCAATCCTCAATTGGGTGGCTCATCATTCTGTGATAGGAGCAGTAGTTAGGGTTATTGACGTCGCCGGGTTGCGATGGACGCCGTGGATCTGGCAATATGATGAGTTTGTTGCGCACTGCCAATTCGAACAATCTCCCCATCTTATCACGGGGAAACGAGCAAGTGCGTGCCTTTCTTCTAAGGACGGGCACGGACATGTGTTGTTTTGGCGAGCAGCCGGTTTTGGGCCACTCGGTTGTTGTTGCATGTTTGTAATGAAGGACACTTTCCCTTTACCTTATTATTTCGAGGGTCCTTATTTGAGGAGGAAGGCCCGTGGCCCATCTGGTCCATTTCGGCCAGTTTATCGATCAAAGCCTGGAAGGTCGTTAGTTTGAGGAATGTCATGAACTGGGACACAGTCGTTTGAGGATCTAGGGTCCCGATGAACATTCCCACGGCGGGAGATTCTTCAATGCATTGTTCGCACTTTGACCATAGGTTTCGCCACCGGATCGCGTATTGGACCCAAGTATCTCCTAGCCTTACCCTGGCATTGATGAATGCCGTGATTGGAGTGCACTCGCTCACGCTGGCAAAGCTCTGTGTGAACAGCAGTTCCATCTCTGTGAATGTCTTTACGGAGTCATTTTGGAGCTCCGAGTACCATTCAAAGGCCATTTCTGACAGACTGCTAACGAACTGGCGAAGCAACAGTTTGTCGTCGCCTCCGGTGTTTCCACACAGAACTCTGAACTGCACAACGTGCTGATGGGGATTTCATATCCCTTTGTTCACATGGAATTTGAGGATCATATATCCCGGCGGGTACTTGATTTGATCATACCAGCCTGGATACGGTCGCCCCGTTCTGACGATTTGGCCAACCGCTTCATTAGCTTGATGAGCTCGTATTTGTTGAGCAATATAATCACCAAGAGCGGCCTTGGAGATCGTTTCCTCCTTGACTGCTGATAAAACCGGAAGAGGGTTTGATGTTTCCCCTCTGTCATTCTCAATGATTATTGGCGGATCATCGGTTGGGGGTTCTGGTTGGATCATCATTCCAATCATGTTCTGGAACAAGAGCGCCATATGCTTTATATTAGTAGCTTGCTTAGCAGTTTCCTTGTCCTTTCTTTCAAGCACCATTTGCAGGAACTCGGTATCGGTCTTCTGCCCCTGGCGTTGTTCGGCTGCTGGATCCAGACTTCCTTTCGGTCCGGTGAGAGCTGTCATTTTGGTCATCATTTCCTAGAGTTTTTGTTGTTGCTACTGATCCTTTGTCAGCGACCGAGTTTGTGGTCGATGACCCACCGAAGCACGACTTTCATCTTTCCCGGAATCCATGTAGACCGTAGGCACAATCATGGCCCCAAACTTGGGGCGTTTTGGTCCACCGCCTTTGGAATTTGCCGCAGGCGGTGGGATTTTCTCCGGCCTCGTCCTTTTGTGGGAGGTCGAAGTTAAAGGAGCCGTTATGACAGGTGCCTGTATAGAAAAATTGCCTCGCTGTATGATGGTGGAGTGGTCCTTTTCTTTCTAAGCCTTCAATTTCTTCGGCCTAGGAGAGTAATCTTTGTTGATCACTGAGTTCTGGACTTTCCTCCAGACCCTGTGAATTTGCGAGGAGAGCTGCTGATGGGGCTACTCTGAATCTTCCTGTACTGTGGCTTCTGCAGACGGGGGCGATTTCTATAGCACCGCCGTTGGAGAGTTCTTGCACACCCTCCTGAGCAGATCAAAGTTGTTCCCGGTTGGAACAGCAGTGTCAATTTTCACCATTAGAGCTGGTGGGGTAAGTCCAGAGGGAGGTTACCCCTAGCTTTTCTCACTCGACGCCAGTGGCGACGTCGAGCGTGCCTTCCAAAAGGGATTGCCTCGGTTGTGGAAGCGGCTTCTTCATGCCCCCGACTTTGTTGAGGGGCTTCAATCGGCGTCAGCCTGCTGAAGGCCGACGTTCCTGTTAAGGTTTGAGGAGGCTCGGCCAATCTTTAGGAGTCCGACTTTCTGGTAGGAGAAGCACCTTTGACGGCTTCGCCTATAGCAGGAGTTGGGAGGGCTATCCATTTTGGGGCAGCCCTTTTAGGTATCACGAGCCTCTTTACGGGCTCGTTCGAGCTTTTGCTCAGCCTGTTAAAAACTGAGACACCAGATTATGACGGCCCGTTGATAGGGACTGTTGTGGTCGCCAGTCGATCAAAGACCGACCTCCTGGGAGCTTCCTCTTACTGCGCTGAGGCACCGAAACTCATTGGTGGGAGAATGGTCGGTAGTGGCTTGTGTTACTTTCCCCTTGAGAAAATTGAGGCCGCGTTGGGCCCGTAAGTCACTTCTCTAGTTGGGGTGGAGCGAGAGTTGCTGTTGCAAGAGGTGTGGCTGGAAGCCATCGATTTTCTCTACACAGGAGAAAGATGTCAAGTTTTAGTACCTCGAATCCAAGGGCAACCATAGTGATCTATTATTTTGTTCACGAAATACGACACACGAAGTGTGGAGTGGAAAGAGGAAAAGGTCCCACCGGGTGTGGCAGAATCTGTTCACCGCCGAAAGACGCGAACCAAGAAGTCGGGACGTCTGGCTTAAATTTTGGAGACAGATGCTATTTGGACTTCTCCATCCACCTCTCCAAAGATAACAAGTTCATTTATGGCACCATATATCGGAGATTTGGATAGATGCGACCATTGTAGTAGACTTTATCAGATTCCCCCTCGTTTGTGAGGGGTTTTGATTGTGGGGAAACTCTTCCCTGTAGGTGCAAGCCCCTTGTAATATTTCAGAAAATATAAAATATTATTTTTGGAATTTAATATTAAAATAATATATTTCCCGAAAACTGCCCGATCTACGAAATTAGGGTTTTCGAAAAAAAATATAAATATATACCAATAATTGTGAAATAATTGGGAATTAAAATAATTTATTCATTTAAAAATATATTTAAAGGATTTGGCATTTTTAAAATTTATTATATGCAGTTTGGATAAAAACCCGATTAGTGCACTGCTAATCGTGATTAAGCCAAATCCGTGTTTATACAGTTTTCCATGGTCAGTGCACCATGTCATGAATTGTTTTGATTACATGTTATTTCTTATGTTGTTTTGGGGTATTATGTGAGTTGGTTTGTTTTAAATAAAAAGGAAAAGAAAATGAGAAGGGTAAAAGGGTAATATTTGAAAGAGAGGGGTGAGAATAAGAGAGGAGAGAGAGAGGGGCTGTCTCATTTTACCTCCCCCATCATTTTCTTCTTCTTCTTCTTCCTCCCTTCCCTCCACCTTCACCCCATGATATCATCTCAAAATATTGATCCAAACCCTAAACCCCTTTCACTAAAATTGATCCCCTCTACACCCTCTACACATTGGACCAAGAAAAGTGGGATTTGGACAACATTGGCAAACTAGGGTTTTTCTTGAGTTGCCCAAATGAGGTAATTTCTCCACAATTAGTCTTGTATTTCATTTTCTTTAGTATCCTTGCATGTTTAGAAGCGATATTGTGATGTTTAGTGAGGCTAGAAAATTCCTTATTAGGGTTTGAGGGATTTGTTAGTTGTGATGGTGAAATTGAGGTTAGTAGAGGCCTTGCAACCCCTGTAATGACTGTTTACTGGACTAAACCTGAGACTAAAACCCCAGAACATGAACTTAGAAACCCCGACATCGGAATATTATGAGAATTATAAAAGTATTTGGGAATCTGCTATAACCCAGGTGACCTGAAAAATATTTAGCGAAGCCAGAGAGTCATGCAGGAAACCTAAAAGCTAACCCCAAAACCCGAGACCATATGCTCATGTTTATGCCACCATTTTAATCACTTGGGCCGCAATTTGCGGCCTTAGTACTCCCAAATTGAATCGTGCTTGATCCATGGCTTCATTTTAGTCAAATTAGACCTACCACATACGCAGAATTGCTTAATTTCATCTGAAACAAAATCTGGAAGTGTTTTCTTTTGTTGCTGCTTGGGTTTTGCGGCTATTTATGTTTTGGATTTTAGTATTTGTGTTTTGACTCGATGGTGTAACATTTGCACGTCAATCTCGAGGGTTGTTTAGCCATTCTTGCATGTGTAGACCATAGGTTTTAACCTATGTGTGATACGCGTGCCGTTTTGGTTTTCGTGCACGATTTCGGTTTACGATACTATATGTGATATGTAGGTACCCCACGTGGACTTCGAGACGACGAGGATGAGCGTGGCGTCATAGACTCCAGCAAGCGAGGATTAAGGTGAGTAAATATATATCTACGGGGGAAGTCGGGTGGATGGCGTATAGCACCCCCGCAATTTCGTAAGAATATGATGTGATATGATATAGATATACATATATGGGTTATTTCGAGATATGAACCTTAGCAAGAAAAGCTTTAGGAGATCATGGGTTAGTATTAGCGAGATTTGAGGAAAGTGTTTTAGTTGGTTTCTTAATCGCGAACCCTAGAGTAAGGTTGTTCCACGTACACATACACGCACGGGATATGGTTATGGGTGTATACGTTTTATGTATGTGGATAGATAAGGATGCATAGGTTTATATATATACATATACTTATACACGGATGATGAGGATTTTATATGGTATTTGGAGATGAGTCGATGAGATTAGGCATGGTGCCATGAGATCGGTGATGTGATTTCGTTCGTATTATGAGATACGACATGATATTAGCGGATTGATGAGCGATGTGTATTCACACACACGCGTACATATATGTTGATGATATTAGTATTGTACTAGACTTAGAGCAGTACCCCCTGTTCACGAAATGTGATGATAAAGATATCAGATGAGTAATGAGATAAATATGATATTTGACCCGTACCCAGATTTGGGATGCCGTACAATAGATTTACCGTACGATATAATTATGATGTTAGATCCGCACTCCTGACTCGAGAATGTCATATATATATATATATATATATATTGTATCGTACGTAATACTATTGAGGCGAGATCACCTACTACCAGGTATATATATAGATCGATTCAGACTTAGGTGGATTTCCTTACCCTTTTGACTGGGCTCGAGTCATACTAGTTTTCAAAAGTGGAGAATTATGAGTAATTTAAATACCAAACTGTATGACTCGTATATTGAGTAGGTATATTTTTCGGTGTTGCTGTTACTACATCACTTTCTGTATATTCATGATGTTTCATTGCATTGCATGCTCGTACATATGTTATCTGTATTTATTATGAAACCCTGCTGTCAGGACACCAGCACCATTACCGATGATATGTATGTTCCACGTACACTTGCTTGCCGGCTCACACACATCATCATCGGTAATTGCTATGTCACGTATACCTTAGAAAATACTATTCATTGACATAGCTTGCTAGTTGATAGTTGCAATATGTTATAGCTTTCATATGCTAGTTTAACTATTGCATTTATTGCATGATATCAGATACATTCATATATTCATTGGTCTTGCAGTATTATGGAGATTTATGCCGGTATTCACTGTTTATTGATAACATGATTTTGATGATTTCGAATCCTTCTTGAGATTTTCTAGATTTGGAAACCGCATGTGAAAGTTTTATAAACTGATGATTTATTTTAAAGAGAAAAATATGGTTTTCCTTGATATGATGAGTATTGTCCACCATGATATTTTCTCGGTTCTGAGATGTTTTCGAGACCCGATTCGAGGAGTTGGATGAACCGTCTGCGGGTACATGGTGGACCCGGTATGGTACCCCGGGGCAAGAAGCTCGAGTTGTAGATGATGAGCCCGACAGGGGTAGACTGCCTACCGGTGATTGTCTGGCGCGGCGAATATCCGGAGGATGCCGTTCGTGGTCGTGTGATTGATGATATGGGTCGATCCGGACTGACGGAGCCCGAGGTATTGAGATATTGAGATTTGAGACACTGAGATATTGTGATTTGATGATACAGGCCAGTCCGGATAGCCGGAACCTGAGATATTGAGATTTATGTTTTGTGTCGATGCTTGAAACTGATTTCTCTGTTGATTTCATTGATGATACTCGATTTATATACATACAGAAATCTCTTTAAATAAAGAAAACAGTTGTCTCACTCATGATGTATTCTGTTTTCATTCGTAATGCATTCATACATCATATATCTGATATGTTGCTATCTGAGGCACTGACACGAGCATGTGGTATTGCACTTATATGTAAATAGATCAGAATATTATTTGAGGATATTACTTGATATGACCTAGGATGCGTCATACATGCGATTTCTGCTCTGTGATGTTTTCTACTCACGAGTTGGCAACTCACCCTCGTTGTGCCACAGTTTCTTGCAGGTTTTGCCGTACAGGTTTCGTTGCGGCTTTGCTGGCACACTGTTCCTTCCGGGTGATTGCTTTGGTAGGTGGGTTCACTTGCATCGTGACCACCATTGTATATATATATTATTTCAGTTGTATCTAGAAACTCCATCAACCAGACTTATATATTTGATAGAGATAGAAGACCAGTGTATATTCTTTCGACTTTAGAGTCGCGCGCTGTATTATTATGGTTTCCTCTGGTTTTCTTGATGATGATTGGTTTCATTTGGAGTTTTGATCCTCGCCCTTCGGCGTTGTATATTATATTGCTTGCATGGTTGTGTCTGCCCTTTGGCGAAGAGCCAGCTCCCGCTTGGGGATGCCTTTATTCTTTATATATGCTTTATCAGGCTTGTACCCGTTTGGGGTCAGTATTTACAAAGGAAACTCTGCCGAAATTTTCAGAAAAAACTTGAGATTTTAAAAATGCATACTTCGGCTTATGTTGTTAAACTTCTTGCTTTAAAATTGGTTTTCCTTCACTCTACTGCTTACTTGGTTTTGATTTCTGGGTTTTGGCTTACTTAGATTACGTACGCCTACAGACGTTTCGTAGTTTAAGTGCTGGTCACGCTCGGTACTTTTCGGGTCGTGACAAAGTTGGTATCAGAGCGTTAGGTTTTACCTCCTGAGTGTAAGATGACCCTTGGTTGATGGAGTAGGCGACTTTAGTAGAGTGACGTACCGTGTGTATGTTCCGCGGCATACTTACGATACGCTACTCCGCTTAAGAAGCCTTTGGATGTACATTTCCTTGCACGGTATTATATTCATTCCTATGATCTATCTCCTTCAGTACCAGTTTATGGTTTTGTTACCACGGTTGTACGGGCGTGGAGAGCTACGGCTACAGTTGCGGTCAGCACGAGCTCGTCATGGACGAGGACTGACCAGGGCGTATTTCCGGTGACACAAGACTGCATAAATGTGTCTTTTATTGTATTTTCGCCCCATGAGCGTTTGACGGATCGCTTCTACGAGATTTCTCGGACGTGCAAATCAGCACCTGAGGATTTAGGCTACCGCTAGAGGCCAGCCAGATTGTGATGACCGTCAATGCACCGACTATTCTTGATGATTGAGGCACTGTTCAGCGTGCGGACAAATGATTCAGTTGTTGCTACGAATGATGAGATATCACCCCAGATGTTTGGAGCTATTGCCGCACGAGTTATAATTAGAGATATGATAGAAGATCGCTAATCACCAAAGATGAAAGACTAGGACATGTGATTCATTGCCTACCCCGATGCGAGGTCATCTGATTGATTGATTCCAGCTAGAGATGACTTCACGCAGGTACGATGGGAGTCGATAGAGACGATCGAATGTCAGGCACCCATTCTCCAAGTTTAAAGTATTCGGAAAACAATGCAAGTAATTCTATGGACCCTCTAGAAGAATGAAACCCTAACTCGATATAATGACCATGAGAACGCTTCAAAACCTTAGGGTTTACAGCAGTTCAGCGGTACCATTAATGAGGCTTGGGTTTGCCCTTCTATGGTTGGTCCACAGGTGCTGTGGCATGTATTCGATACTATTAAACTGTACCCAAGATATTGAGCTCTTGGGGGATTATAGAACCTTGACGAATCGATCAAAAAGTTCGACATCATTCGGATATCATATGATGGGATGCATTTCTTGGGAGACTCCAGATACGAGTATAGCCGTTGGAGCGCAGTCCATGCAGCCACGAGGAGACGAGTCCGAATCAGTTGACATTGGAGGAAAGTGGAGTAAGAGGTTCGTACGAGATCGTGACGAGAGGACGTTCCACTCCGCTGACATCAGAGATGTAATACGCAAGCAGAGGCGTTGACTATGGGTATATCTTCCAGGATGAGTCATGATGAGTATGCAGCCATTCCGGAAGAAGAAATAGATATAGTAAAGATGATGACTTCTGGGCAGTTCGGCAGAAACAAGATTGGGGAGAGACCTTGACAGGACCTTTCTGGAGTACTATACGAGAAGACCAGGACCCAGGATCAGTTGTATTACGCACACCCAGGAAACCAGAGTTCGGTATCATTGATGAGATATGTTATGAGCGACCATGATAATTGGCCAAAGATCTTTAGAGGATATGCTAGAGCGGATCGTTTCCATTAGTACACCAAACCGGGCCGACGAGCTAATGGGTTGCAAGATGGGTGATCCACAGAGAAATGAAGACCCAGAGACAGATGACGCCAGACCGTGAGCAGAAGGCAGCGGATGTTCTCGCTCTGCCAGTTTTGGGCATACCGACACCCTTCGACATTATAGGAGGCGTACCTCAATGTCTTTCGTTGCGATTTGCGTTGTGATCTGAGTATCACGCTTATATCACTTGGATTTAAGTTTTGATGATTGGGCTTTATGGTATTGTTTTCGTGCACCATGGCTGCACCTACTGAGTATTTACGTTTTGTGCATAGTTATTGCACTTGAGATATGCTTTATACACCGTTGTGTTGATTTATGATTTGTGCAGGTTTACTACACTTGATTCAGTTTTGTGCCTTGGCTGCACATGTTTATGATTTCATGGATTGCATACAGCTGATTTGATTTTTTTGCAGGTGGTATGCACTCGATTTGGTTTTTGCACTCGGTATAGTTTGCATGTGCTTGCAGTGCGTGGATACGTGTTTTGTGCACGCAGTTGCACGCGTTTATGATTTTATACACCTTGGCACACTTGTTCATATCAGATTTTTGCATTTTTATATCGCCCATTCTTAGTCACATTGCATGTAAGTAGGTACTTTTGATCCATGTCTGCTAAATAGTTGCAGGTTACAGGTTCTTAGTACTTTATAGTGAAATTCATGAAAAGACGCTACAAATGTGAGACTATGACCAACAATAGATGAATCCGTATGATGCCGCCCACCATTTCAAGGAACAACTGAAAATCATTAGACAGTTCAATGCACAAAGTTCAAGGGCAGCACAAAATTCAAGACTTCAGCGTGAAGCTCACGGTAAAAAGTCCACTGTTGAATATCTGGAAGAGAATTGAAGAGATTCTGAGAGACCAAGTGAAGAAAACAGAAGATAAAAGCAACTTGAAGAAACCCTAAAGAATTGGGCCCATGAGCCCACCAAATGGCCGCGGATCCGCGGCCAAACAGGCTATTCTGCCGCGGTTCCACGGCCGTGCTTTGCACGTGTCGGTGGAGTGTCGGTGTTTTGACTCGGTTTTTGGGGTTGTTTTGTAATTTCATGTATGGATCAGAATGTAAACCTAGGGTTTTTCCTATTTATAAATAAGAGGGCTCAAAGCCAAATAAAGGGTGCCTCTTCTAGGGTGCCTTTCTTAGGATGCCTCTCTTTGCCTTTTTCCTAGATCTAAATTCAATTGTAATGAGTCCTTGAGGTCATCAATAAAGTAAGAGTTTTTATTTTTATCTCACATTCTTTTATTATCTGAATTTGATTTTTGCAATTTTTATCTGTTCTTTTAATATCTGCAATTTAGTTTTCTAATATAAAAATTATAAAAAAATGAATTTCATTATTAATTTCCTAATGAGTGAGTAATCCCTCACTTGTTAGGGTTAGGATAGGGAAGGTTTGAGAGATGGAAATCTCTCTCACTCCTTTCTTTGCCCATATTAAAATTGACTCTTTTTAAATCAACCACACACCGCTCACTACGGCACCCTATCCTACGTGATAGCGATAATTTTCTAGTTAGACCGGGTGTGATTGAATTAACTGAAGGTTAGGGCTAAGAGCCAAGAACGGACGGACAAGAACCAAAAGGAAGAAACTTAGTTTCTTCCCAGTCGTGCTAATCCCCGTTGTTGCCGATTACCCTAACACCTTTATTCATAACTAAGGCATTGAATGAAGAGAGAAGATCCCTATTTCGAACTAATATAATCCTAACCCTAGCAACCTTTTTATCAACTTTTATCTCATTCTTAGATCTTAAAACAAAACCACCAATTTTTTGGACTTAACTCGTTAAAATATAAAGAAAAGGAATCCTTCCCCCTGTAGATCGACCCGTACTCAACCGGCTAGCTACCAAGCGACACCGTCTTGATTGCGGTATATTCTTAATTTAAACTTTAAACGCATAAACAAAAACTCTCTCAATCAAATGGCGCCGTTGCCGGGGAGATGGTAGTCTCTTTCTTTATGTAATTTCGGGTTAATAAAAAAATTTTAAAAAAAATTATAAAAATTGAAAAAATTTAAAACAAAAAAAATAAAATAAAAATCATCTTGTTCTTTTTGAAAGGTTTTTGTGCAAGTGTGCAGGCTTGGAGAAAACTCTGTTTCAGATCTGAAGCAAGCCCAGTGAACAAATTAAGAAACAGAGGATCTGAACAGACAGAGAAGAACCATAACAGCAAACAGGAAAATTTTGGAGATCCAAACTAACCAAACTGCCGCGGAAACGCGGCATAAGAAGGAGTTTGACCGCGGTCCCGCGGTCAATTGCTGACGTCAGCTCCCCAAAATTTTCTGTAAGTATTTTTGTCCGCTCTCCCACCCTGATCTCCACTGAAAATTTTTCCTGCAGGGTTCTTTGCGCAAAATCTTTCTTCCTCTCCAATAAATTGTTTTTGTACAAGATTCTTTGCGCTGCCAAATAAAAAAAAATTTGCAAGTGTTTTTGATTTTTGGTGTGTTACTGCTTTGCATAATTAATACGGAATTTAAGCGGCTATAACACCAATTCAGATTGGGTAGGGATTTCATTACCCTTCCTAAGACCCCAAAAATCACTAAAAGCATATGCATCACTCTTGAGTTAATTAAAAAAATATCTAGACTCAGCTAACTAAGGACTGTCGCGCTCATTAAGACAGAGAAAGGTTGTGGGCATTCAGTCATTTATCTAAACCTGATTTTATGGTGCCTAGGCTAGACAAGTGAGAAAGGTAACTTTAAAAGGCCCGTCTCACGGTGATTCGTGAGCGGATTCCTCCTTTCTTCATTTGTGCTTACCTGACCACAATTGGCGGTGAAGAGGCGATTTGAGAGATAACTCACAACTTGTCGCTTTGGAACAGTTAGGAGCAGTCTAGTTGACTTAGGAGACCCTAGCTCTAGGTTTGATTGTGCATATTTAAACTGTGGTTGTTTGAAATTGTGTCGTAGTTCCGTACAAATTTTGCAAAAACTCTTTCTAAAAAAACACTTTCAAAAATTTCAAAACTCCAAAAACAAACAATTTTTTTTAAAAACAAAAAATATAAAATAAAATAAAATAAAATCACATTCTTTTTCTTCTCCTTTCTCTCATCACATCATGGGTACCCCACCTCGCAAAACTCTTGCCGAACTTTGGTACCCTCAACCAAACATTACTTCCTACGCTTGTTGTTTTGGTCGAATTTCGAACGACCCCTCCATGCCTAAAATTTTTTTGAAAGATCGAATAGACGCGTGTAGGACAACCAGTTGGACTCCGCAATCCACCTTATGTCAACCATTTCAACTTTCACCACCTTCTTACATTGATACCCCTTTTTCGAGTCCTGTTGTAACTCCGAAACCCATGTCTATTACTGAACATATTGAACAATCTCGTAACCGATCTTTTACTCCTTTCACTACTGCGAATTGTTTGGATCAACAAATCCATTCACCTTCTTATCCAAATATTGATTCTACTCCTGTCCAACGATTCAATTGTCCTACCCGACTTTTGCACCTTCCCTAGACATTATTTCTACACAGCCATTTGGGAGTTTAACGTATCCAAACAACTTTGAATATTTTACTGAAACCCCGTCACAACCCATGTCTAGTCTGGAACAGTCGTTGGAAGACTTTATGGTAGCGTCATGCCAACAGATGAGAGATTTGAATGTGTCCATGGCCGCCCTTATACAACTTAGTGCCCCGGTAGCTAGTTTCCAACAAGCTCCAAATTTTCCAATGTATGATGAGACAGTTGGACAGATTGATAATTTGAGTAG
The DNA here is from genome assembly GCA_030015575.1 of Agapanthus africanus. Taxonomy (NCBI): domain Eukaryota; kingdom Viridiplantae; phylum Streptophyta; class Magnoliopsida; order Asparagales; family Amaryllidaceae; genus Agapanthus; species Agapanthus africanus. The sequence goes on along the minus strand of JASDDO010000016.1, from coordinate 520,315,471 downwards.
AGAGATTGAGCTGTGCACCCTTCCAAATCAAACCTATCCATCCTCAATTTAATCCCATAATTCCAATTTTGAATGTCTATCAAGTGTTCCAAATAAAACGTTTAATGAGTTGTGCGACTTTGTAGTGTTTGATTTACCTGATCGTGAAGGGTCCCTTTCGAGTGAAACCATCACCAATCCTTTTGAGCTCTACACCTCCACTCTAGAACCTAAATTGATTAATATCCATGCTTTCGATGAGGTGTCTGAAAAAATTAATTTTCACTTGATTGGGGATATAGACGCTGGGAATATTTTGGATGATGAACCCACAGATTTGGATGACTTTCTCTCTCCAATTCATCATCCCGAGTCATTAACTGTTTTTCTCGAACATCATATGTGTCTTGATTTTGATGAGAATTGCATGGATAAACTAAATTTTGAGGAGAGTATTGAAGAAATTATTGAGAATGAAGCAGTTTTACTTGAGGAGTCGGATTTTCCAATTCATTCTATCCCTTTCATTGACTGCGCACACCTTCCTGAATTTTTAACCGATACCCTTCCTCAATCACTTCCCTCCATCCTCATTCCGAACTTGCAAGAAACCGTTACACTTTCATCTTTTATGTCTGGTTTACTAAGTTCGACGTACCCATGTTTTCTCACGAATCTTGAGAGATTTGACCTCATTTCTCAGTGGGTTGATGATTAGCACAATCGCTTTTTACACATCGGTCATTACAAATTGTGATAATTTATACACTCCATCTCCACTCTCAAGTTCGTATTCAACTTCTTTCTCCCACTTTCTCAGGTTCTTCTTCTATTCTTCCTATAATTTCAGTGAGTGTTGATGAATCACAATCCGATAATTCAAGCTTGATCATTCCAGAAAGCCAATTTGATTTGGATACTTTTGAAAATGAGGTAGGTGAGTTTTTCGAGTCTCCTACCTCCATAATTTTTGAAAAATCAAGTATAATAAATTCTGGTACAAAACTTACTGACAGTAAAATGTTCAATTACATCGATGAGAGTCTTGAAGAACTTTTCGCTGACGAACTTGCATTCCTAAACAACAAGGATTTTGTGATTAATCAACCTCCACCTATAAAATTTGAACCACCACCCTTTCTTCTTATAAAATACGAGAATGCCAATATTCCACTCATTTCTGATCATTCACATTCTCGTTTTTATTTATCATCACCTCTTATCTCCTCACATTCACGTTCACGCAAACGCTTTCCATACCACCACTTATCTCTTCCCCACTTCTTCTTGGCTCTATATAACATGTTCTTCCACCGACCTATACATTACATTGATAAATTCTTCAAATGGTTGGTGTTGACTTTTGGTCTTTGCAAAGCTTGGTATTGACCAATAACTTTGAACCCCTTCAGCTTAACATTGTTTAACTCAAGTTTGGGGGGTATAATTTGGCTCTCGAAAATAATTTTTTCTAACTCAATGTGGTGAGCCAAAAATAAGTTTGGGGGAGATTTTCACGATCATATTTCATGTCCCCATTAATAAATTTTTCCTCCCAAGTTTACAAGTTTATGAGATTTAAAAAATGGCAATAGTAGAAACAATGTTTCACTTAAGTTTGGGGGGAACCTTTTTGTGTATATATATTTTGTTTTCTTTTTCTGTTAATAATAAAAATTAAAAAAAGGGGGGGAGTGCCGACAATTTTGACCTTCTTGGTGTAGCCTGACAGTGAGGGCACTGTCAAGTTTAAATTTGGGGGTGTGCTCGGTAAGCTTTCTTCCTTCGCATTCATGTGTATATTTTTTGCATTTGCATACTTATTTTAAATCCATAAAAATCAAAAAATTTAAAAATTATAAAAATTGAAAAGTTCAATTTTAACCATATTTGACTTAAGGTCAACATAACGGTTGACTAGTTAGGAAAAACTAAATCCTAAACTTAGTAAATTAAAAACCCTAAAAATAACCTTTCTTAAAGTTTAACTATAGAAAATATATGTCCTTATAGTTTATTTAGAAATAGGCAAATTTTGAGTTCAGTTCTTGGGGTAAGTCAAAATAAGGGAAGAGTATTGAAATTTTTATGTGAAGTGTAAGTCTGAAAAATAATTCCGAACCTTAAGTCTAAATTCTGAAAATATATACCCTACAACTTGCACGTACACGCACCTTGAAACTTGGGATAGTAGAGGATACCTTGAAATGTTCTTGTCCAAAATCCTTAATATGAAGGAAAATAAAATAAAAGTACAAGAGTGAATAAAGAGATATAAAAAATGAACACTGGTTTTGTAATTATTTAAGGCTGCATAAATAAAAAAAATTATAGCGAGGATGCTTTATCACCTAGTGCCTTAGACCAACTGGTTTGGGAGTCACTGCTAAAGCCTTAGGTATTACAAGACGAGGAATTACGCCTTAATGTGCGAACACATTTTGTAATTGGTCGTTAGTATCTCAAGAAGTATTAACGGTCGCATGAAAGATGTGTGAGCAATTTCATCTAAAATTCACCAACTAAAAGTATTTTGGAAGATGGACAAGAGTATGATAGCTTGAATTGAATTTCCAAGTGTAGGGGTGATACATACACACACGTAGGGGTATATGATTGGGGTTTGGATGAAAGATAGGAATGAAAGATAGGGCTTATACATTCAGTAGAGATGATAAAAATTTCTAAGTTGAGATGGAACCTTAGAAGGAAAATTCAAAAGATACTGAAAGCTGAATAAATTTACAGAACATATACGATCTTAAGTTAAATGATAAGTGAGTGTGAAAAATACGGGTTGATGATTTCTAAGTTGAAGATAATAGAATTTCTTGCTAAGAACACCGAATTGAAGAATGAAAGTCAACAGGCCAAATTGATCGGATTTTGTGCGTAGTATCCGCTGAAAACCCTCAGGAGACAACACTCCTCCTACTAGGGACATCTAGAGGTTTAACGGCTTGTTGCACGAGCTCGGTGCAATAGCGATTCCCTGCGAAAGTGAGGTTGGGCTTTTTCGAGAATAAAATTGGTTTTGCTCGGGATGAGCAAAAGATAATTTAGGGGTATTTGTTCATATCAGATTTTTGCATTTTTATATCGCCCATTCTTAGTCACATTGCATGTAAATAGGTACTTTTGATTCATGTCTTCTAAATAGTTGCAGGTTACAGATTCTCAGCTCTTTACAGTGAAATTCATGAAAAGACGCTACAAATGTGAGACTATGACCAACAATAGATGAATCTGTATGATGCCGCCCACCATTTCAAGGAACAACTGAAAATCATTAGACAGTTCAATGCACAAAGTTCAAGGGTAGCACAAGATTCAAGACTTCAACGTGAAGCTCACGGTAAAAAGTCCACTGTTGAATATCTGGAAGAGAATTGAAGAGATTCTGAGAGACCAAGTGAAGAAAACAGAAGATAAAAGCAACTTGAAGAAACCCTAAAGAATTGGGCCCATGAGCTCACCAAATGGCCGCGGATCCGCGGCCAAACAGGCTATTCTGCCGCGGTTCCGTGGCCGTGCTCTGCACGTGTCGGTGGGGTGTCGGTTCTTTGACTTGGTTTTTGGGGCTGTTTTGTAATTTCGTGTATGGATCAGAATGTAAACCTAGGGTTTTTCCTATCTATAAATAGAAGGGCTCAAAGGAAAATAAAGGGTACCTCTTCTAGGGTGCCTTTCTTAGGATGCCTCTCTTTGCCTTTTTTCTAGATCTAAATTCAATTGTAATGCGTTCTTGAGATTATCAATAAAGTAAGAGTTTTTATTTTTATCTCGTATTCTTTTATTATCTGAATTTAATTCTTGCAATTTTTATCTGTTCTTTTAATATCTGCAATTTAGTTTTCTAATATAAAAATTATAAAAAAAATGAATTTCATTGTTAACTTCCTAATGAATGAGTAATCCCTCACTTGTTAGGGTTAGGATAGGGAAGGTTTGAGAGATGGAAATCTCTCTCACTCCTTTCTTTGCCCATATAATTTTATTAAAATGACTCTTTTTAAATCAACCACACACCGCTCACTACGGCACCCTATCCTACGTGATAGCGATGATTCCCTAGTTAGACCGGGTATGATTGAATTAACTGGAGGTTAGGGCTAAGAGCTAAGAACGGACGGACAAAGACCAAAAGGAAGAAACTTAGTTTCTTCCCAGTCGTGCTAATCCTCGTTGTTGCCGATTACCCTAACACCTTTATTCATAACTAAGGCATTGAATGAAGCGAGAAAATCCCTATCTTGAACTAACCTAATCCTAACCCTAGCAAGATTTTTATCAACTTTTATCTCATTCTTAGATCATAAAACAAAACCACCAATTTTTTGGATTTAACTCGTTAAAACATAAAGAAAAGTAATCCTTCTCCCTGTGGATCGACCCGTACTCAACCGACTAGCTACCAAGCGATACCATCTTGATTGCGGTATATTCTTAATTTAAACTTTAAACGCATAAACAAAAACTCTCTCAATCAACACTTGGTATTGCTTTTTATACGCATTTGAGTTATTGATGCATTTCCGTGCACTTGTTGCACCCGATTTATGTCTTTGAGCATTTGTGTTACCAGATTTGTGTTTTGTGCGCGTCTGCACTTGATGTTCGTTTTCATGCATGTTACTGCACTAGATACTTTTTATGGACTGACGCGCTTGGGTTGGATTTTTGCGCATATTAGTCGCTTAATATTGGATTTTGTGTGCATTGGATGCACTTGATTTAGATTTTATTCATGCATGTTCGATGCCCTTGATTTAGCCTTCATTCATGCATGACGGATGTACATGATTTGGAGTTTCGCGCATGTTGAGCACATGATATGAGATATGGTTTTGTGCACACCGGATGCACTCGATTGGGATTTCCATTCGTGCATGTTAGATGCACTCAACTTCGATAGATATCATTCGAGATGTTGATGTTGATTTTGATTCCATGCCTGATATTTTAAGCGATTTATTTGCATGATTGAGATTTTGTGCACCATAGTAGCACTTGATTTTGATTAGATATCATTCGAGATGTTGATTTTGATTTCATGCCTATGGTATGCATGTGATTTGACTTATGCTTTCGGCATAGTTTTCATACACTTTTAGTATTTTGATTCAATTTTGTGCACGCTGATGCACATGGTTGTGAGATTATATACCACAGTATACCTGATTTGGATTTGGATTGAGATGTGTTGTATACTGTCGATTTCGATTGCGATATTCGATATTGTTTTCATGCACCTTGTGCACTGGATTTGGTTCTTGCGCATATTTGGGCGCTTGATGCTATTTTGATGCACACCAGATGCACTCAATCGAGATTCTTCATGCATATCAGATGCACCTGGTTTTGGCTGTCAGGCATACTAGTTTCCATTGACAGGTGTTTTCGTGCAAACCCGTTGCACTTAGATTTTTCCTTCTGTGCACATGTATGGAATATTCATGGATTTCGATTTTCATGCATGCCAGACGCACGTGGCATTCTTATGCACATTTTAATATTTGATTTCCTTTGAGCAGTAGGTTTTTATGATTTTTACTACTTGGTAGTGTAGCTGAGCAGGACTTGTCAGGTTTTTATGATTTTTACTACTTGGTAGTGTAGCTGAGCAGGACTAGTCCGAGGACGGTACCTGAACATATTTTTGGATGCATTGATAGTTATCGAAGAGATTTCCAAAAGGGAGCTATAGTCTCAGTATTTACCTACATGTCTGAGATGACACGAAACACTTTTACAGGAAACCCTTCTAAATCTTTTTCCAAACGGCGGACGTAGGTTAAACAAAGATATATATATATATATATATGGGATTATTTTCTTACAATAGACGTCCGCTACTTGTATCATGATACGCGCATCGCACAGTGATTTGAAAAAGAGTTTAGCATTCATTTCTTTTCAGATGTTTTGACAAGTTTAAAACGATGCGTACTATGTACATGTCATGGTTTTGATGTATATCGTGCTAGATTTCGTATTGGATTTTGATATTGGTGTCTTCACCATAACTCCGATGATTGTGGGATGCTTGACGGAGTTTTGATTTTAAATTATATGCTCATTTTTCATGCGCATGCATTGCACTACGATGTGTTTTATGTATTTATGATATCGGAGCCCCGACGACATGATCTGATCATTGAAATGTTTTAGAATTTGGGGGTTTAAATTTAAATTCAGGGACCGAATTTCTTTAAGGGGGGAGATTATAACATTTCAGAAAATATAAAATATTATTTTTGGAATTTAATATTAAAATAATATATTTCCCGAAAACTGCCCAATCTGCGAAATTGGGGTTTTCGAAAAAGGGTATAAATATATACCAATTGTTACCTGATTTAAAATCAGGAAAGCCTACGGAAAAGGCTTCAGGAAAGGGTCACGTGCTTACACGTGACCAGCAGTCACGTGTTGGCACGTGACATCTAAAAGTATCAACAAGGCAAATTCAGCTTTCCGACTACATCAACGAAAAGGGCTTCAGAAAGGGTCACGTGCTCCCACGTGACCTGGGTCACGTGTTGGCACGTGACAACTAAAAACGGCTTCAAAGGCAAACCGGTTCCCTGATCAAATCAAGGAAAAGGCTTCAGAAGAGGTCACGTGCTCTCACGTGACCAGGGTCACGTGTTGGCACGTGATAATCAAAAGCAGCAGATCTGTTCTCCGGTTAAACCAAGAAAAAGGCTCCAGACGAGGGTCACGTGCTCACACGTGACCAGGGGTCATGTGGTGGCACGTGACGGTTAAGCATCGACCAGAAAGCAGAGCGCAAAAAGAAAGAAAAGGGCTCGTTCCAAGGGGTCACGTGCCCACACGTGACCAAGGGTCACGTGGCCACACGTGACCGACTTCAAAGCCCATTTGTTAACAGAATTAAATTCTGAGAAAAGACCTCTTAAATCTTCCCAAAAGCAACCGATTGCATTAAAGATTTAAAAGTGATTAAATATCATCTATCTATGGGAAAATCTCGAATTTGGGAAGATTTCCCCGTAAAATCTAACCGAAATAACAAAGGAGAATCTCTGGATTTAAAATCCAATGGTGAATAAAATTCACCTAATAATCCAAAGGTCCAAAATGAATGATGGATGCAAATCAAATCTCTCAATGAAAGATTCATCAAAAACTAATTGACTCGGCTGCTTCTCCTATAAATAGGAGCCAAGAGACACACAAAAAAGATATATGCAGAGGGAAGAAAAGAGAGAGAGCCTTGATACTTTAGAGGAATTTGGATCTTCTGCAAAAGAAAACCCTAGGTAAGAAAGGGAAGGTTTCATTGAAAGAAAAGAGAATTTAATTCTCAACAGAGTTTAACTCTGATATAAAACAGAAGGACATATTTCTTCTCTCTTTGATGGAGGATCTGTAAAGTGCACATCTCCCCTTGAATTGAGAATTTAATTCTCAATGGGTTGAGATCCTGCCATACAGATCCAAAGCATAGAAAGGGAATGGAAGCACGAGAATTTAATTCTCACAGAACTATAGGAATTTAATTCCTTCAAAATAAAATTAGGGTTTGACCCTGTGTTATGGGAATTTAATTCCTTCAGAATGAAAAGAATCAGGGTTTAACCCTAGTTAGGAACTTAGTTCAGTTAAAACAACAAGAATTTAATTCCCTTAATCTTATTCCCCAGAATAATTCTCTAAAAGAGAGTGGGGGTTTAATTCCTTAAAGCTTGTATTAGGGTTTAACCCTATTCAGTTCTTCACATATATGAGGAATTTAATTCCTACAGAAAATTCAGAGTTCAACTCTTCAAAAGGAATTAGGAATTTAATTCCTCTGAAATTATTGTTAGGGTTCAACCCTACGAGGGATTTAATTCCTGAAAGGGATTAACAGATCTTCTAAACAACTACAGAAAAGCAGGGTCACGTGTCACCACGTGACCCCCTCCCAAAGGATCTACAGAAAGCCCTTTGAGGCAGTGCCTCACGTGACCCACGTGACCCTTGGCAGAGGCTTTAACATACTCCATTCAAACACCCGTCACGTGATGACACGTGATGCTCCAAAAGATGCGATCTTCTCAGCAGAACAAACGAAGGGAGGGCGCCCTCACGTGCTACCACGTGACCCCTCTTGCCTCAGCGTCTAACGCTAAATTGGAACCCCTGAATTCAGTGTTAAAACGTTGTTTGGCCTTAGTGTTCAACACTAAGCAAAGAGCTTTATTTGCAGTGTTCAACACTGATTACCTTAGTGTTCAACACTAATTTGGGATTTCTGTTGCCAGTGTTTAACACTGGTCTGTTTTAATGTTTAACACTAATTTGAAGGCCTTGTTGCTGGTGTTGACACCAACTATCTTCTAGTGTTAAACACTGACTTATCAATCTCATTCTCAGTGTTCAACACTGATTAGTCTTAAGTGTTTAACACTAGGCATTGGCCCAATTGGCTAAATGGCCAGAGGCAAAGCCTCTCCTTCAAGGGACCAACAGGAGGGCCGATGTCCCAGACATGATTGGACTTAGCCCAAGCTGGCCATAAGTCCTCAATTCGTAATTAACTGGGCTAATGGGCTCATAACATAATTAATTGGTCTTGATCCCAAATTGGGCCAAAGACTATTTAATCCACTCCGGTTCCAGGGTACATCTCTTCATTCCTTTGATACTTGGCGTTGTAATCCCTCAACGTCTTCAAAGAGGTGACGGGTCCCGATGACCACACATTGATATGGACTATGGGGTCCTTAAACCCATGGACTACGACGTCCTTAACCTTGACCGAGATATCTTAAAACTAACAATGGACTGTGGGGTCCTTAAACCCATGGACTACGACGTCCTTAACCTTGACCGAGATGTCTTAAAACTAACAATGGACTGTGGGGTCCTTAAACCCATGGACTACAACGTCCTTAACCTTGACCGAGATGTCTTAAAACTAACAATGGACCGTAATGTCCTTAAACTACCCATGGACCGCAATATCCTTAAACTAGCGACGGACCACCACGTCCCTAAACTGGAACAATAGAGCCCCAAATGCTCTTTTGTCGGATCTAAACGATCCTGTTTAAGTTGATCTTAGCCTCAAATATGGCTAACGTATCCTTAAACCTTCAAACAGACTTTAGTCCCAAATTGGACTATAAATCCCCAAATCAACTTTGGTTCAAGGGTACATCTCTGAACTCCTCTGACATCTGTCGTTGTAATCCTTCAACGTCGTCAGAGAGGTGACGGGTCCCGACGGCCATACATGCAATGGACCACCATGTCCCTAAACTGGAACAATCGAGCCCCCAAACGCTCTTTTGTCGGATCTAAACGATCCCGTTAAGTTGATCTTAGTCTCAGGTTAGACTAACGTATCCTTAACAAACGTTTGAGTGGATCTTAGCCTTAAATATGGCTAACGTATCCTCAAACCAAACCCCCAAACCCAAATCTAAGATAATACGGATTTGGACTAGTCCACGCCCTACGGGCGACGACATAACTCGGTCTCCGTAAACAATCCACGGGCAACAAAACACAAAATAAACACCCACGACACGAAGTGACCATCTGGAGAAGGAGAAAGTTGTTACCGCGACGCGGTAGCGTAATTAACTGCAGGGGCTTGCGCCTGCAGGGAAGAGCGTCCCCACAATCAAAAACCCCTCAAGCGAGGGGGAATCTGACGAAGTCTGCTACATCGGACGCATCCGTTCAGACCTTCGATACATGGTGCCATAAATTAACTTGGCATCTTCGGAGAGGTGGACGGATAGCACCAATTAGCATCTGCCCCGAATCTCAGGCGAGACGTCCCGCGTCTCGGCCGCCGTTCGGAGGGGAACAGATTCTGGCACGCCCGGTGGGACCTTTTCCTCTTTCCACTCCACACTTCGTGTGTCGTGATTCGCGAACCAATCGCGGTTCGCTAATGGTTGCCCTTGGGTTACAAGGTATTAAGACTTGGCGTCTTGCTCATTGCAGAAAGCAAAGGATCGATGGCTTCTACTTCTGCGAAATGCTCCAACTGCTCGGACTGCAATTGCGACCAACGCTCTGCCTCGCCAGGAGGTATAGCCTACGGACCCCAAGCTGCTTCGTTATTCACAATACCGGTGGACCAGGTGACTCAGGCCACTACCAGATTGTTCTTTGGGACTATGCTCCCACCGACAAGCTTTACGGCGCCGGTGCTGACAAAGGAAGCTCCTAAGAAGTCGGTCTTTGATCGTCTTACCCCTGTTGCGGCTCCTCTCAACGGGTCGCCCAACATCAGCGCCTCGGTCTTCTCTAGATTGGGCCAGAAATCCTGTGGACCCATCATGGGGCCTACAATCCCAGAGAAGGCTGCTTCTAAGAAAGTGACCGGCCCTGCTCCCGAAATCGCCAGGGCGGCTTCCCCGGCCAAAAAGTCGGTCCTTACAAGATTGACGGCCCCAGCTCCCACTCCTGCTACCCAAAGGATATCGGTCTTTGACAGGCTAACACCAGCAGCGACCCCCCACCTACACAGGGGGCAACTCCCCCTCTGGGCTAACTCCATCAGCCCCGATGGCAGAAGTTAATGCTGCTGTTCCAACGGGGAACAGCTTCGAGATGCTAAATAAGGTGCGAAGGAATTCTTTTACTGCGGTGCTAAAGAGGTCTCCTCCCCCACTAAAAAAGGTTGTGGAAATAAAGTCAGAACAGCCCCGATCCCCTTAACGGCTGTCTTCCAAAATCTATAAGGTTTGGCGGCAGGCCCGAGATTCGATGATCGATCCAAACTTCTCCCGCCAGCACAAGAAGCTGAAAATCCAATCGGAAGCCAGTCACCAGGCTAAACCACGAAAGGCTGTCTGGACGCCCACCTCAACGGCCCCCTCAACCTCCACTGCTCATAAAAGGAGGAAGCCAGAGAAGATCCCCCAGCCTGCAACGACAGCTAAAGGCACTAAGCTCAGACGCCCTAAGTCTGGGGGCATGATGGTCCACACCGTATACATGGCGTCAGGAAAAGAAGACAGCCGTGCGTCTACAGGTCATAGACCGCTCACACGGTCGGTGACCAAAGCTCAGGAGCAACAGCAAAAGCTCCAGGAAATGATGAATGCTATGGCCGCACTTACCGGGCCAAAGGAAAACCCAGAAACGTCTTCGGACAAACGCCAGGAGGAAGAAACCGACGCCGAATTCCTTCGCCGAATATTGGAGAAGAAGGACAAAGAGGCAGCCAACATACAGCGTATGGGCCTCCTCTTCCAAGATATGATAGGAATGATGATCCAACAGGATCCACCCACTGAGGATCCCCCGATCGTCCTTGAAGACGACAGGGGAGAAACGTCAAATCCACCACCGGCCCTCTCAACGGCCAAGGAGGAGACAATCTCTAAGGCTGACTTGGTCGACTATATAGCCCAGCAAATCCGGGTTCATCATGCGACTGAGGCAGCTGGTCAAGTCGTAAAAACGGGGCTGCCATATCCAAACTGGTACGACCAAATCAAGTACCCGCCGGGTTACACAATTCCCAAGTTCCATGTTTACAAGGGGACCGGCAATCCCCACCAACATGTCGCCCAGTTCAGGGCCCTTTGCGGTAACACCGGCGGAGATGATAAACTGTTGCTTCGCCAGTTCGTGGGCAGCTTATCAGAAACAGCGTTCGAATGGTATTTGGAACTACCGAACGATTCTATCAAGACGTTCGCTGAAATGGAGTTGCTATTCACTCAGCGATTCGCAAGCGCCAGCGAACGCACTCCAATAACGGCACTGATTAACGCTAGGGTAAAACCAGGAGAAACTTAGGTCCAGTATGCTATACGATGGCGGAATTTGTGGTCGAAATGCGAGCAACGTATTGAGGAAGCGCCCGCGGTGGGCATGTTCGTAGGAACCCTAGACCCTCATGCAACTATCTCCCAGTTTATGATGTTCTTTAAGCCAACCACATTCCAGGCTTTAATCGACAAGTTGGCTCAGATGGACCAAATGGGTCATAGACCGTCTCCCCCGAATCCAGAACCTCAGAATGACAAGGGTAAAGGAAAGGCCACCTTCGTCGCGAATGCCCAGCAGCAACCCAATGCCCCAAAGCTGACGGATCAACTGGAAGAAAGACGCCGGTATTATAATGAGAAGATGAAGCGTCCCTACTCGTTCCCACGGGACAAGACGAAACGGCTATTCGAGCTGGCAGTACGCAACAGACTTATAAACCTGCCAAATCCAAGGCGACCGCCACAACCCACTGAGGTGAACAACCCCAACTATTGCCCTTACCATCAAACGGTAAGCCATCCGATTGAGGATTGCTTCGTCTTCAAAGGATGGATTGAAGATCAATACCTCCAGGGAAAGTTTGCGCTGTCCGAAAAGTGGAAGGTGAACCCACCACAGCCGCATACTCCTAAGAAGACGGACGCACCGGGGGCGACTTGTACCTTTATTGAAGAAGCTCCATGGGAAATCGTGCTATCAGCTAAAACCAAAAGGATGCTGAGTGACCTTCATGCGTGCCCAGCGGTTGAATGGAAGAACCCGCTTGAACCTCAAATCATCGAAGGGATGTTGAAGCCGTGCCCAACTACAAAGATTCGTGGTGATGGCCCAAGTACTCACACCCAACCGTCAAAATCTTCGAAGGAAAAGAAGAGGAAATCCAAAAAGCCCGTGAAGCCTGGAAACAAGCGCACGGATTTGCAGAAACAGATTGACGCGCTGGAGGAGTACAATCAAAAGGCATGGACTCCCGTCACACTGCAAGAGTTCCTCAACCACGTCTTTCAGAAGGAAGATGAGGAAGAGAGCTCATCGGATGAATCCGAGGGATATGTGGCGAGTTGTCATGTGATTTCCCACTCGAAAGATGAGAAAACTCCTGGCACCGAGAAAATGGGGGCACACCCTGAGCCAGGACTTGTGTGGCCAACAGATGAATGATCGACGCCTTTCTGGACGAGATCCGTCTAAAGAGTAAAGCAGATCAGGAGCGTGAGATGGCCGCATCGGAAGGAGCCGAACGCAGGCGACTAAACGAAAAAGTTGAATTACTCCCGCCAGATCGAAAGACATCCGAGGCAGACAAGAAGATGTTCAAGACGAGGAAACGGTTTGCCAAAGCCATGTCAATGGGAATGAAGTTACCGCCCTCGGAAGAAAACACGCTCAATGGGGAGGAGAGACACCCTGTTTATTGCGCATATCATCGGAAAATTTCACACCCCACGGAGGAGTGCGACGCCTTTAGGATATGGTGGCAAGGATATGTTGCTCATCGGCAACATTTTAAGCGCATGAAACGCAAGACTCGTCGAGAACGAAGAAGTACTGCCGACGAGCACAACAGGACCACTGGCAACTGTTACATGGTTAATGCCGGAGGGTCACAAGTTCTCACCTTTGGGAGCGACTCCGATGAAGAAATGGCTCTGGTCCCTCTCTTTAAAGAATCCATTTTAGGGAAAGAGGAGAAATCGGAAGCCTGCGAGAACATTCAGCTGCGCAATCGCACACTCCCAGAAAAGAATCTCGGGCCCACGAGTAGAAAAGATAAGGGAAAGGAAAAGGTCACTGAAGATATCACTTTAGATGACCAAGTCATGAAAGAGCTGGCTGCCAAAGACCCTCCTAGGAAGGGTAAGGTGGACTATAACATCCCAGCGCACCTAAGGAAGCTACCTTCTCAGCTTAGCATTCTCGATGCCCTCCTATTATCAAAAGAAGCGCGAGACTCAATAATTAAGGCGTTACAAGAACCTAAGCAATTCCAAGCCTTCCTCGCCACTGAAAGGATGAAGGATGAATTGGAGGAAGTGCATACGGCCAACATCACTTTCGGGGACGAAGACCTCCTTCTCGGGACGTGCGACCACAACCGTCCCCTATATGTCTCTGGATACTGCCATGATATCAAGATAGGCAAGATCCTGGTGGATAATGGATCCTCCGTCAATCTCCTTAATGTTCGGGTGTTGAAGGAAATCTCCATGAGTGTGCAACACCTCGCTCGTGACAAAATTACTATCTCCGGTTTTGATTCACAATCGTCACGGACTCTCGGATCCGTGATACTAACACTACGCTTTGGACTCCTCGTCACAGACATCAAATTCCATGTCATTGACGCCAAGACCTACTACAACGCCTTGCTCGTTCGTCCTTGGCTACACGAGTACAACATCATCCCTTCTACACAACATCAGTGTATGAAGTACTTTAAGGATGGTTTTGAGTATACCGTAACAGGTGAGTTGAACCCATTTTCCGTGAACGAAGTCCACAAATACGAAGATGCGAAGTACTTTTTGCCAGATTTCGAGGATACAGAAAGGTGTCGCAACCCGGAGAACAAAGCCGCCGCCACCATCCCTGTTTTCGGGAGCGATACCGAAGAAGAAGAAGAGATAGTTTATGCCGGGCCATCTCAACGCAACAACCCGGGGACGTTCGCCCCCATGTTGGTCTTCGGAAGTGACTCGGAAGATGAGGTTAATGCCGTGTTCTCCAATCGGCTGTCAATACAAGCGTCCCCTAGCGATGATCAGAGTTTGAAAATCACCATGGTGCCGCGGGAACACTACAAGGATCTCGACACACTTCAAGCTCACAATGTGCAGGACCTACAAACATTTTACGTCCCTCCCAGGCAAAGGGGTGAGAAGTTAATCCTATTCTACCGATCCTCAGAGTCGAAAATAGAGAAAGAGATCTGGCATGGCACGGATGTTACACTCGACAGGCTCCAACCTATCCGTTTGCCCAGATACTATACAAATGGACTAAAGAAGCTATTGAAGCGCCAAGGAGTACCCTTAAAACAGACTGTTCGACAAGCTCGGTTCTACAACAGGATTTGGGATGTCCCTGGGACCCAACGCAAATTGCCCAACGGGAAAATGGAAACACTTGGGCTTGGATACGCGAGAACCGGAAAACGGAAACGGGCCCACAGTAGCTACGCCATATATACTTTTGATGAAGAAGAGGACGCCCCGTCAGGAAATGCCAACCCCTCATCAAAACTAGATCCCGCGATTGAAATGCCGAGTCCGTCGTTTGAAGAACTAATGGACAAGCCTATCAGGAAAGTGGGTCAAAAAGCTCGGGAAGACCACAACCGTGAGATGGCCATCTACGAGAAGGCCAGGACGCAACGTCTATTTCAACAGGCTGCAAAAGACAAAGATGCTCATCCTTGTCAACCCGTTGTACGAAAGGCCCGACGCAGAGACGGAAATAAATCAAAAAGCGGAAAGAGAAGCCGACAACGACGACACGGGATTAGAGAGTTACGTGATCGGGTATTGTGCGGCTCGGATTTGTCCCTCATGAAGAAGATGAGTCGAGTGTACTCCTTCCCCCGAGACAAGACGGAGAAATTACTCGAGCTCGCTATAAAACATCAAATGATCGCGCTTCCAGAGCCTAAGCACCCTGAGCAAGCTAACAGGGCTTCTCATCTGAGCTATTGCTCTTATCACCAAGCCATAGGACATCCTACCGAAGACTGCTTCACCTTCAAGAACTAGGTCGAGGACCAGTACCAACAAGGCAGATTCGCTTTATCCAACGGCTGGAGGGTAACGCCGCCATAAAAGCACGAACCCAAAGCCGCAAAAGCAGGACCAGATCCACCTCAGTCCTGGAAGCGGATTCGCACCTGTTATACGATTACGATATTAAAAGAAGAGCCCGAGAACATGGATGACCTTCCCTGGTGCTTTGAGAACAGCGATGATGAGGTGGTCTCAGAATTTCCGCCAGCTCCAAAAGAACTGGAAGACGGCATACATACTACTGCAGATAACCTCAAGAAGATTGAGTTGGGATCGGCAGATAACCCGCGACCGACATTTGTCAGCGAGCTGCTATCTGAAGAAAGGGTGACTGCGTTAAAGAACGTGCTTCTACGGCATAAAGACTGCTTCGCGTGGAACTACTCCGAGATGCCAGGATTAGATCCGGAGATTGCTGTGCATAAATTAGCAATATCCCCAGATATCAAGCCAGTCAAGCAGGCACCAAGAAGGATGCGACTCGAGCTTGAAATGAGCATCAACGCTGAAGTCAAGAAGCTGATCGATTCTGGATTTATCCAAGAAGTCCAGTATCCCGACTGGATCGCCAATATCGTCCCGGTAATGAAGAAGAATGGGACGGTACGCATATGCGTGGATTTCAGGGATCTCAATAAAGCCTGTCCAAAGGACGATTTTCCAGTACCAGTAACCGAGCTAATGATAGATAACACGTCCACTCACGAGGTTTTCTCCTTTATGGACGGTTCGTCAGGATACAATCAGATAAAGATGCATCCTGAAGACCAGAAGCATACCGCTTTCCGGATCCCTTTGGGTATATTCTGCTACAGGGTTATGCCCTTTGGTCTAAAGAACGCCGGCGCTACCTATCAAAGGGCCATGACAAAAATCTTCGACGACCTCATACATGACATCGTCGAGTGCTATATCGATGACCTTGTAGTAAAGAGCATGTCATACGAAGAGCATTTAAAGCATCTGGAGACTGTATTTCAACGCCTTCGGCAATATAATTTGAAGATGAATCCCCTCAAATGCGCGTTTGGAGTCTCCTCGGGTAAATTCCTGGGATTCATCATCCGACACCGAGGTATCGAAATAGATCCATCTAAGATCAAGGTGATCATGGAAATGCCTCCGCCAAGAACCCTCAAACAGTTGCGGTCTCTCCAAGGGAAGCTCGCATACATCCGGCGATTTATCGCCAATCTTTCAGGCAAATGCCGTCCTTACAGCCACCTGATGAAGAAGGGAACTCCATTCGTTTGGGATCACAAATGCCAAGGTGCACTAGACGAGATCAAGCAGTACCTGCAGAACCCTCCGGTGTTGGCTGCGCCGGTCAAGAGAAAACCCCTCATTCTTTATACAACCGCCCTCGAAGGTTCCTTAGGCGCATTATGGGCACAAGAGAACGATCAAGGGAAAGAGAGAGCACTCTACTACTTAAGTCGAGTTCTGCTGGGGGCAGAAAACAACTACTCGCCCATTGAAAAACACTGCTTGGCGTTAATCTTCGCGATAACAAAACTCGGGCACTATGCGTTGGCGCACGAAGTCCGTCTCATCTCGAAGGTGGACCCTCTTAAATATTTGATGTCGAAGGCTATACTGACGGGTCGACTCGCTAAATGGGCTCTACTCCTGATGGAGTTCTCAATAACGTATCGACCTCTTAAGGCAGTGAAAGGCCAGGCCATTGCCGACTTCCTCGCTGAGCATCCAGTACCTGCCGGTTCTCCTCCGAACTGCGATTTGCCGGACGAACATGCATTCGACGCGATCGGCGACGGTGATACCCGATGGGAACTTTATTTTGACAGGGCATCTTCCATGAAGAAGCGCAAACAATGTACCCCCATGATCAAATCGGGAGTAGGCCTCATCTTCGTAACCCCACAAGGAGGGATAATGCGCTTTGCTTTCTCCTTAACGGAATCGAGGACGAACAATGAAGCCGAATACGAAGCTCTGATAGCGGGCCTCGAGATCGCCATTAACATGGGAATTGAAGACCTCTCTATATACGGGGATTCTCAATTGGTTGTTAGTCAAGTAAATGGTGACTACCAAACGTGCAAACCGGAGTTGGTGAAATACGGCGAAAAGGTGCAACAACTATTGACCCAAATTCCCTCCTACACTTTGGAAAGTATACCACGTGCGGAAAATAGCAAAGCAGACGCGTTAGCTAAGCTCGCTAAAGAACTGGCTGACGAGAACCTTGATGACGTCAGAATCGTGGTACAAAGCCGTCGAGTGCTCGCCCCAGCAGAAATATCGCCGGAATTATACGAAGAAAAGGGGGCGACTGAGCAGACGACTCTATAAATAAAAGACCATGAGAAGGCCGAGGACTGGAGAGAAGTCTTCATAGACTACTTTAAGTCCCACCGAATGCCCGAAGAAGTGTCTTCAAGACATCAGCTCATGAAACGAGCTCTATTTTTCGCTTTTGTCAACGACACTCTATACAAAAGATCGTTTGATTCTTTGTGGCTGAGATGCTTAGGACCTGACGAAGCAGAAAGAGTCGTTCAGGAAGTTCACGATGGACTATGCGGTTCTCACCAAGCAGGCCCGAAAATGAAATTGAAGATCAAACGGATGGGTTATTATTGGCCCACGATGGTCCAAGACTGCCTCGAGTATGCGAAGCAATGCCACTCGTGCCAGATTCATGGAGACTTTATCCACCAACATCCGAATCCACTACACCCAACGGTGGCTAGCTGGCCATTCGAAATGTGGGGGACTGACATAGTCGGCCCCATCGAGCCAGCATCGTCCCGGGGACATCGTTTCATCCTGGCGACAACTGATTACTTCTCCAAATGGGCAGAAGCAGTACCGCTGAGGAAAGTGAAGACGGAGAATATCCTCCACTTCTTCAAGACGCACGTCATCTATCGGTTTGGAACCCCATGGCGGATTATCTCCGATAATAGGCCAGCCTACAGAAGCCATAAGATTAGCCGCTTCGCGCAGCAGCACAATATAGACTGGAGATATTCTTCAGTTTACAATCCACGAGCTAACGGTCTGGCCGAGGCCTTCAATAAGACATTGACGAAGATCATAAAAAAGACGGTGTCCCGAAATAAGAAAGACTGGCACGAGAGGCTGCAAGAGGCCCTTTGGGCCTATCGAACTACATTCAAGACGGCCACGAACACAACGCCGTACGCGTTGGTATTTAGGACGGAAGCAGTGCTCCCCCTCGAGATAGAGTTACCCTCTCTACGAGTGGCAGTCCACTACGAGCTGACGGACGAAGAAAATGCTCACCTTCGGCTTGAGGAGCTCGAGGCCCTCGACGAAACCCGGCTCATAGCGCAACAAAATCTGGAAGCTTATAAAGCAAAGATGACGCGCTCATATGAAACATTGACCCGACCGAGGACATTCCGTCAAGGCGAACTCGTGTTAGTGGTCAAAAGGCCTATGATCCCCAATCGACCCAAGCGGGGAAAATTCGAGCCAAACTATGAAGGCCCATACATCATAGATAAGGTCTACCAGGGTGGGGCCTATTTACTCATGGACATGCATGGTGAAAGGCCTTTCAGGCCAATAAACGGTCGCTTCCTAAAGAGATACTACGCTTAATGAGCCACGGCCTAGGTCAATGATAGATGACGACGACTATGTCCGCTCGCTATCTTCTTAAGCTCGAGCTTTATAAGCAGTAGCCGGCCTTCTCCATGTCGGACCGAAATGTCCTTAAACTAATAACGGACCGAAATGTCCTTAAACTAACGACGGACCGAAACGTCCTTAAACTATCAACGGACCGAGACGTCCTTAAACTAACGACGGACCGAAACGTCCCTAAACTACTACCGCAGCATCCTCAGGCTGACAAAAAAAAAGGAGAAAAAGAAAAATAGATTAAAAAAAACGGTATGTCCATAAGCAAAATGGGCACGGATGAAAACCCGAAAGGGCTCCGTGAGTAAAAACAGCAGGGCTACCGGAGAGTGTTCGTGAAAACCCGAAAGGGCGCGACCTTGTAAAAAAAAGAGAAAAAAAAAAAGAATAATAAAAAACGGTATGTCCATAAGCAAAATGGGCACGGATGAAAACCCGAAAGGGCTCCGTGAGTAAAAACAGCAGGACTACCGGCGAGTGTTTGTGAAAACCCGAAAGGGCGCAACCTCGCTGAAAGACACGTACAGGGTCCTCTCGACCTTGTAAGGAGAAACCACCCGCGTGAGATCCTTACGACTCACAAAGGAGCAACACACTTAGGGACCCTCACGATTCCTAAGGAGAAAATACACTTGCGAGATCCTTACGACTTGTAAGGAGAATTCTCTTATGGGACCCTCACGGCTCATGAGATTTGAAAGTCTTAAGTTACAGAAACCTAAACCTGTTTTTAAGCAAATCCCCCACAACCTTCGATACTGCCCTACAAATGGCTCAATACTGACCCTTGTATACGATCCACGGGCGCGAATAAACATTTTCCCAGCAAAGTCACACCCGTGACTAGGGATATGTTCATATAATGAGCAACCCTTGTAGGTCCTCTCGACCCATAAGGAGAAAACCCTCTTGTAGGATCCTTACGACATACAAGAGGAACATACACTTAGGGATCCTCACGATTCCTAGGGAGAAAATACACCTATGAGATCCTCACGACTCGTAAGGAGAAATGCCTTTGTGAGACCCTTACGGCTCATGAAGTCAAAGCCTTGGTCGACAGGACCCTTAACCCTGTTTACTAAGCCACCTTTGTTCGACATCGACAGAGGCAAATGATGATTCGCTCCTGGCAACATCCCAGTTGCAGCGGTGCTGATGCCAAAATCGGTGTCTAAAATCCAAGCTTGCGGCGAAAAAGCTAGCAAGCCACGCATGCATACGAAATAGCCGAAATGATGGGGCAACTTGCAATAAAAAGCAGCAAGTAAAAATGTATGCATAAAAAATAGCCGAAATGATGAGGCAACTTGCAATAAAAAGCAGCAAGTAAAAATGTATGCATAAAAAATAGCCGAAATGATGGGGCAACTCGCAATGAAAAGCAGCGAGTAGAAAATAAATAAATAGCCGAAATGATTGGGCACCGCGAAAAATAGCCGAAATGATGGGGCAATCGCGACCTTCGCGATATAAAAGCTGAAACGATAGAGCATCGCGGAAAAAGAAATAAAATAAAAATAAAATTTATGCCCTACAGGTGATGTTCCATCACACCCTGTACACAATCCAAGGGCGTAAACAAAAAGGAACATACCTCCTGTTCATAACATAATATTGCATTTTGTATTCCCCATTCTTATGCATTTTACAATGAAAACAGGTGCTTTTGACCCATGTCTGTTACATGTTACAGGTTACAGGTTCTTGGACAGGAAACAGTGAAAACCATGTAAAGATAACGAAAATATGGACTTTTGACCAACAAACAGAGGACTCTTGATCAAGCTTACATCAAAGAACAGTTCACAATCAACAAGGCAAGGCAAGGTCCAAAATAATAAGGCAAACGGTTAAAAGATCCATTGCAAAATGTTCACTGAAGATCTGGAACCAATGGAGAAGCCCAATTAATAAAATAAACCCAAGAACCAGAAGCCCAAAGAACCTTGAAGCAGCCCAGGATATTTCATGAGGTGATCTCACCAATGGGCCGCGGAACCGCGGCCCAAGCCCTACCCATGCCGCGGTTCCGCGGCCATAAGAGCCCTCTCTTAAAGAAAATTTTACCATGATGTTGAGACGGTTCTGAAAAGATTCCCCGGGGCTATTTTTGTAATTTTAGACATGCAGATCAAAATGTAACCTAGGGTTTCTATTTCCTATAAATAGAACTCTAAACATTGTAATTTCTTATGCCTCCTTTTAATAATAAATTTCAGATCTCTTTTTGGAGAGCATCGGTGTTTCTTTTCCATTTAGAAATTCAGATCTGACAAACCTGCATGGATGATTGGAGGGATGCATCTGTAAGTAATTTAATTTCTTGCCCTAGTGTAGATTTCAATTTCTTGCCCTAGGTAGATTTAATTTCATGCCTTAGGAGCTTGTTTAGGGTTTAGCTTTGAGGAAGGATTTTAAGAGATGAGATCTCTCATCCCTTTCTTACCCACCAAATATTTACAATAGGACTCCATGCATACACGCACATACCGCGCCCTACGGCATCTTACCCCTCGAGGTAACGATGACACCGTAGTGTAAACGCCCGGTTGTGGTGTTTTCCATGGAGGTTAGGGTAAGGATCTCTAAAGGAAGGACAAGAACCTAGAGGAAGGAACACCTTCCCGAACGGATCTAATCCACTTTATTGATAATTACCATAACTCCTCATAGATCTTCATTCGGGTATTGAAAGCGGTGAGATTTAATTACATTTCCAAACCATCCCTAAACCTAGCCCTAGCAAGAGTAGATCTAGATAATTGCCCTAGGTTAATTAGGTTTTTAGATTTAATAATTAATCCGAACACCCTTCGGAATTAACTCGTTAGCGCGATTAGGAGATTCACAACATCCCTGTGGATCGACCCGTACTCACCGGCTAGCTGCAAAGCGACGCCGTTCTTGATTGCGGTTACAAATATTTTTGATCTATCTTTTAGAAAGCGCAAGCACGCTAAATCATTCAATCAAATGGCGCCGTTGCCGGGGATGGCGTAGAATTTTCCTTTTTGCAATTTCGGGTTAATCATAAAATTTAAAAATTCATAAAAATCTGAAAAATCAAAAAAATATATAAAAATATATATCATTTGTTATTTTTGGAAGGGATACTTTGTGGTTGAATTTTTGCAGGATATACAAATTCGGATCTGTAGATTTTCAGAAAGCAAAACAGGAAATAAAATATCGGAACAGAAGAGATTTTGAACAACAGAACAGTGCAAATTTTTTGAAGCAGTGAACCCCACATACCGCCGCGATTCCGCGGCCAAAACCCACCTTAGGCCGCGGAACCGTGGCCGTCTAGTCGAATCAAAGCACCAAAATTTTTCTGGGGCAGTGTTCAGTCAATTTGACCGCGAAATCGCGGTGGGAGACACGTTTTGCCGCGGAAAGGCGGTGGAATAGTGACGTCATCTGACCAACTTTGCACTGTAAGTTCCTCTGTTATTTCTTTTCTGTAATTTTTAATAAATTTTCTGAAAATTGCCTGCAGGATTTTGTGCACATTAAAAAATATATTCCCTTCCAAATAACGATCTTGTGCAGGATTTTTAGGCCCCGCTCAAAATTGAAATTGATTGCAAGTAATCTTTTTTGTTGCATATCTTTTCTCGAATATATTTTTGCAACAATTCTTTCCAAATAAAGATTCTTGTGATATGCTTCAAATAATAACCAATTGCAAGTAATATTTTGCTGTTACATATCTTTTATATAAAATATTTTGCTGTTGCATATCTTTTCTCTAAAATCTTTTTGCAACAAAATTTTTTCCAAATAAAGATAAAGAAAAAAAATCAATGAAAAATGAAAATAAAAAGGACAAATATTTTATAGAACTTGCAAAATTTTTTAGCCCCAAATAAATCCTTGCACCACCCAACCTTCCTTCTTGCCACCTTTCTTCTTCTAACATGGGTACCCCACACAATAAATCATTAGCCGAACTTTGGTATCCCGAACCTAATTTTGCGTCATATGTCAATGTGTTCGGTCAATTTAAAGACGATCCTTCCATGCCTAAAAAATCTTTGAAAGATCACATAGAGGAGTCTAGGAGAAACAGTTTGACTTTTCAACCCACTTTGTGTCAACCAAGTCAACCTTCACCACTTCCATATGTTGATACCACTCTTTCGAGTCCTTCTGACACTCCTAGGCCGATGTCCATTGCTGAGCACATTGCTCAATCTCGCAGCCGATCTTTCACCCCTCTCCACACATCTAGTTCTAGGGATCCACAAGATTATTCACATTTTTATCCACATGTAGACCCTACCCCTGTCCTACCACCCACTTCCTACCAGTCCTACCCGACCTTACCACCTTCACTAGACATTGATTCTACACAGTCTGTTGGGAGTTTTGCATATCCACACAATTTCGAATCTTTTCCCGAAACCCCATTACCAACAAAGTCTAGTTTGGAAGAGGCGTTGGAGGCGTATATCGCAGCAACAAACAAAATGGTTAGGAATGTGGAAGCGTCCGTGGCCGCCCTTATGCAACCTGCTGAACCGGTACCTAGTTTCCCGCTAGCACCAAATTTTTCAATGTATGAGGAGGCGGTTGGACAGAATGAGAATGTGAGAGGATTTTCAAATCAAACCTACCCTTACCCAATTGAAGCCCACAACTCCAGTTTTCCATCGAATATCCTAAATGATTCACAAGTTCAAAATAAAAACGAGTTGTGCGACTTTGTAGTGTTTGATTTGCCAGATTGTGAAGAACGCCTTTCGAGTGAAACCACACTTAATCCTTTCGATCTTTACACCTCCACTCTAGAACCTAAATCGATAAATATCCATACTTTTGATGAGGTGTCAGAAAATATTGATTTTCACTTGATTGAGAATTTAGACGCCGGGAATATTTTAGATGATGAACTCGTAGATTTGATTGATATTTTATGTTCAAATCATCATCCTGACTTATTAAATGTTTCTCCCGAATCTCATATGCGTCTAGATTTTGATGATAATGGCATGGATGAGTTAAATATTGAGGATAGTATTGAGGAGAGTCTTGAGGATAATATTGAGGTTGAATCATTTTTTTTTGATGTGTCTGATTTTTCAATTCATCCTCCTGAACCTTTGACTATTATATCACCCTCCCTCCTTCCCATCGTTCCGACCATACTTGAAGACTGTGAGCTTGAAAAATTTTCCTTTGAATCTGACACAGTTCTCACAGACGATAACACTTATGAGTGTTTCACTTTTTCGGACGATGTTGATGACTCACCGCCCGAGTTTGAGTCTTTTACATTTTCAGATGAGTTAGTTGAACCATCAGACTCGGTTGATTATAGTAGTTTTGAACCATTAATGGAATCTTTCAAGTTCGAAACAGTTTACTACGGTGAGAAAGATACTATCCCTAATTCACTCCCTTTCGTTTTTCCCATTGTTCCGACCGAACAAAAGACCGTTACGCTTTCATCTCCAATACCAAGTTCGGCGTACCCATGTTTTCTTGCGAATCTTGAGGGATTTGACCCCATTTCCCGACGGGTTGATAGGTTAGCGCAGTCGCTTATAACATATCGGTCATCACACATTGCGCTAATTTATTCACTCAATTTACACCCTCAAGATCGTACTCCACTTCCTTCTTCTTTTCGCCATTTTTCTCCCCCACCGAGACTATATTCTACTATTCTTCTTTCCACACGGTCTCGCGTGCTTCTCATTTTCTTGCACCAACTATACCATTTCCACGATAAGATTTTTGAATGGTTGGTGCTAACCTTTGGCTTGTGTAAGGCCAAGCTTAAGTTTGGGGGGAAACTTTGTATATATGTATATATCTTTTTCTTTTCTTTTTTCTATAAAAAATTCAAAAAAAATTCAAAAAAATAAAAAATAAAAACAAAAAAAAAATTATAAATAAACAAACAGGGGAGTGCCAGTGTTTTGACCCTCTTTGTTTAGTATGACAGTGAGGACACTGTCAAGTTCAAGTTTGGGGGTATGCTCGGTACGTCTTCTTCCTTCGCATTCATTTGTACATATTTTTGCATTTGCATACTTATTTGA
Source organism: Agapanthus africanus (assembly GCA_030015575.1). Classification (NCBI taxonomy): domain Eukaryota; kingdom Viridiplantae; phylum Streptophyta; class Magnoliopsida; order Asparagales; family Amaryllidaceae; genus Agapanthus; species Agapanthus africanus. Next base: position 520,290,276 of record JASDDO010000016.1, on the reverse strand, counting down.
AAACCCAAAAAAAAAATTGAAAAATTTCAAAAATTATAAAAATTAATGTATTCAATTTTGGCTAATTGACTTGAGTTTGAAAAATAGGTTAACTGGCTAGGAAAAATTAGATCTTAGACTTAGTAAATTAAAAACCCTAAAAATAACCTTCCTTAAAGTTTAACGGTAGAAAGTATATGCCTTGTAGTTTATTTAGAAATAGGCAAATTTTGGGTTCACTTCTTGGGCTAAGTCAAAATGAGGGAAGAGTATTGATGTTCTTATTAGAGTATAAGTTTGAAAAATAGTTCCTAAATTATGTCTAGATTCTGAAAACGTATACCCTACAAAATTGCACAATCACGTACCTTGAAACTTGAAATAGTAGAGGAGACCTTGAAATGCTCTTGTCTAAAGTCCTTAGTACGAAGAAAATGAAACAAAAAAAATATATAAGTGTGAATAAAGAAAAAAAAATGAACACTGGTTTTTGTGGTTACTTAAGGCTGTAAAAATAGAAAAATATTTAGCGAGGGTGCTTCATCACCTAGTGCCTTAGACTAACTGGTTTGGGAGTCACTGCTAAAGTCTTGGGTGTTGCAAAACTAGGAATTACACTTTAATGTGCAAACACATTTTGTAATCGGTCGTTAGTACCTCAAGAAGTATTAACGGTCGCATGAAGGATGTGTAAGCAAATTTCAATTAAAAATTCACCAATTAATAAGTACTTTGGACAACGGACAAGGGTATGATTGCTTGATTTGAATTTCCAAGTGTAGGGGTGATTTATACACACACGTGGGGATATGTGATTGGAGTTTAGATGAGAGAAAGGAATGAAGAATAGAATTTGTATCTTTAGTAGAGTTGATAAAAATTCCTAAGTGGAGATGGAACCCTAGAAGGAAAACTTAAGAAATGCCGAAAGCTAAGTAAGTCTATAGAACATATACAATCTTAAGTTAGATGATGAGTAAGTGTGAAGAATATGGGTGGATAATTTACGGGTTGAAGATAATAGATTTCCTTGTTAGAAAACCTAATTGGAAAACAAAAGTCGAAAAGCCGAATTGATAGGATTTTGTGGGTAGTATCCGCTGAAAACCCTCAGGAGACAACACTCCTCCTACTAGGGACACCTATAGGTTGAACGGCTTGTTGCACGTGCTCAGTGCAATCGCGTTTCCCTGCGAAAGTGTGGCTAGGTTAGATTTTTATCGAGAATAAAAAAATAAGTTTGCTCGAGGACGAGCAAAAGATAAGTTTGGGGGTATTTGTTCATAACATAATATTGCATTTTGTATTCCCCATTCTTATGCATTTTACAATGAAAACAGGTGCTTTTGACCCATGTCTGTTACATGTTACAGGTTACAGGTTCTTGGACAGGAAACAGTGAAAACCATGTAAAGATAACGAAAATATGGACTTTTGACCAACAAACAGAGGACTCTTGATCAAGCTTACATCAAAGAACAGTTCACAATCAACAAGGCAAGGCAAGGTCCAAAATAATAAGGCAAACGGTTAAAAGATCCATTGCAAAATGTTCACTGAAGATCTGGAACCAATGGAGAAGCCCAATTAATAAAATAAACCCAAGAACCAGAAGCCCAAAGAACCTTGAAGCAGCCCAGGATATTTCATGAGGTGATCTCACCAATGGGCCGCGGAACCGCGGCCCAAGCCCTACCCATGCCGCGGTTCCGCGGCCATTAAGAGCCCTCTCTTAAAGAAAATTTTACCATGATGTTGAGACGGTTCTGAAAAGATTCCCCGGGGCTATTTTTGTAATTTTAGACATGCAGATCAAAATGTAACCTAGGGTTTCTATTTCCTATAAATAGAACTCTAAACATTGTAATTTCTTATGCCTCCTTTTAATAATAAATTTCAGATCTCTTTTTGGAGAGCATCGGTGTTTCTTTTCCATTCAGAAATTCAGATCTGACAAACCTGCATGGATGATTGGAGGGATGCATCTGTAAGTAATTTAATTTCTTGCCCTAGTGTAGATTTCAATTTCTTGCCCTAGGTAGATTTAATTTCATGCCTTAGGAGCTTGTTTAGGGTTTAGCTTTGAGGAAGGATTTTGAGAGATGAGATCTCTCATCCCTTTCTTACCCACCAAATATTTACAATAGGACTCCATGCATACACGCACATACCGCGCCCTACGGCATCTTACCCCTCGAGGTAACGATGACACCGTAGTGTAAACGCCCGGTTGTGGTGTTTTCCATGGAGGTTAGGGTAAGGATCTCTAAAGGAAGGACAAGAACCTAGAGGAAGGAACACCTTCCCGAACGGATCTAATCCACTTTATTGATAATTACCATAACTCCTCATAGATCTTCATTCGGGTATTGAAAGCGGTGAGATTTAATTACATTTCCAAACCATCCCTAAACCTAGCCCTAGCAAGAGTAGATCTAGATAATTGCCCTAGGTTAATTAGGTTTTTAGATTTAATAATTAATCCGAACACCCTTCGGAATTAACTCGTTAGCGCGATTAGGAGATTCACAACATCCCTGTGGACCGACCCGTACTCACCGGCTAGCTGCAAAGCGACGCCGTTCTTGATTGCGGTTACAAATATTTTTGATCTATCTTTTAGAAAGCGCAAGCACGCTAAATCATTCAATCACCTCCCCCCCCAGGTTTCACCAAAGAAAGAAGCTAAATCTCGACTGGTCACAAGCGACCTAGAGATCATCCCAACACTCGTCTCGTAACGACAGACACAACTTCAAGCTAAGCGGAACAGCGGCAACTCCTAGTTCCATGGCCCGGTGGTATACATATCGCCAACAGTCAAACCTCCATCCCGTGAAATGCGGATACAATCAGCAAAATTCCTGGTTACGTGGAACGCGGATAACGTCACTCTTTGACCCCATGGAAAATGTCCAGAGCGGATCCTGGCCCTCGCAGAGCACGGCAGTGAACCCGTGTGAAGCATCCAGAGCGGAGCCTAGTCCTCGCCGAGCACGGCAGTGAACCCGTGTGAAGCATCTAGTGCAAAATTTCTGGTTACGTGGAACGCGGATAACGTCACTCTTTGACCCCATGGAAAATGTCCAGAGCGGATCCTGGTCCTCGCAGAGCACGGCAGTGAACCCGTGTGAAGCATCCAGAGCGGAGCCTAGTCCTCACCGAGCACGGCAGTGAACCCGTGTGAAGCATCTAGTGCAAAATTCCTGGTTACGTGGAACGCGGATAACGTCACTCTTTGACCCCGTGGAAAACGTCCAGAGCGGATCCTGGTCCTCGCAAAGCACGGCAGTGAACCCGTGTGAAGCATCCAGAGCGGAGCCTAGTCCTCGCCGAGCACGACAGTGAACCCGTGTGAAGCATCTAGTGCAAAATTCCTGGTTACGTGGAACGCGGATAACGTCACTCTTTGACCCCGTGGAAAACGTCCAGAGCGGATCCTGGTCCTCGCAGAGCACGGCAGTGAACCCGTGTGAAGCATCCAGAGCGGAGCCTAGTCCTCGCCGAGCACGGCGGTGAACCCGTGTGAAGCATCTAGTGCGAAATTCCTGGTTACGTGGAACGCGGATAACGTCACTCTTTGACCCCGTGGAAAACGTCCAGAACGGATCCTAGTCGTCGCAAAGCACGGCAGTGAACCCGTGTGAAGCATCCAGAGTGGAGCCTAGTCCTCGCCGAGCACGGCAGTGAACCCGTGTGAAGCATCTAGTGCAAAATTCCTGGTTACGTGGAACGCGGATAACGTCACTCTTTGACCCCGTGGAAAACGTCCAGAGCGGATCCTGGTCCTCGCAGAGCACGGCAGTGAACCCATGTGAAGCATCCAGAGCGGAGCCTAGTCCTCGCTGAGCACGGCAGTGAACCCGTGTGAAGCATCTAGTGCGAAATTCCTGGTTACGTGGAACGCGGATAACGTCACTCTTTGACCCTGTGGAAAACGTCCAGAGCGGATCCTGGTCCTCGCAAAGCACGGCAGTGAACCCGTGTGAAGCATCCAGAGCGGAGCCTAGTCCTCGCCGAGCACGGCAGTGAACCCGTGTGAAGCATCTAGTGCAAAATTCCTGGTTACGTGGAACGCGGATAACGTCACTCTTTGACCCCGTGGAAAACGTCCAGAGCGGATCCTGGTCCTCGCAAAGCACGGCAGTGAACCCGTGTGAAGCATCCAGAACGGAGCCTAGTCCTCGCCGAGCACGGCAGTGAACCCGTGTGAAGCATCTAGTGCAAAATTCCTGGTTACGTGGAACGCGGATAACGTCACTCTTTGACCCCGTGGAAAACGCCCAGAGCGGAGCCTGGTCCTCGCCAAGCACGGCAGTGAACCCGTGTGAAGCATCCAGTGCAAATACCGGACCGTGGAGTCCTTAAAATCCACGGACTATGATGTCCTTAACCTCGACCGTGATGTCTTAAAACTAACGATCAACCACCCCGATTCCCTACGGATTCTGCCTTGGTTTAAGGGTACATCTCTTCACTCCTTTGATACCTGGCGTTGTAATTCCTCAACGTCTTCAAAGAGGTGACGGGTCCCTGCAACCAAACATCGGACTGTGGAGTCCTTAAATCCACGGACTATGAGGTCCTTAACCTTGACCGCGACGTCTTTAAACTACGATACCTGGAGCAGCCCCCTGGCCCCGTGAAACACGGGCAAGGGCGACCACATCCAGCACTTGCAGGCCCTCACGACCTGTAAGGAAGAAAACTCTCTTGTGAGATCCTTACGACTCTCAAGGGAAAACCCGCTTAAGAATCCTCACGATTCTTAAGAAAAACTTACACCTATAGGATCCTCTCGACCTGTAGGGAGAAAAACTCTTTATGAGACCCTCGTGGCTCATAAAATGCAAAAGTCTTAGAAAGCAGATCTTAACCCTGAATCCTAAGCTATCGCTGTCCTGCAAGGAGATCAAGATAAATTGTCCGCAAACGCATTCAATGAAAGAGGACACACCATTGAGAAGAAAAATGTATCTTTTATTCATAAACCAAAATGAATACAAAGTACAATTCATGAAAGAAACAAAAAAGAAAGATACTCTCATCCATGAGTACGTACAAAAAGGGGGAAAAGATACAAGTCCTCAAGCCGGCGGGCGGTGCAATAATTTTACCAGCTCATCGTTTTGTTGCTAAGCCACGGCTTCATGACGCAAGATCTCCAAAAGACGAGCCTCCGCCTGAGCTTGCTGAGCCTGATACGAAGCAAGCCGAGCCTCGAGCTCTTTCTCGGTGGCTTTATGAGCCTCGACCCTCTCACGAGTAAACGTGGCAGCTTTATCGAGAGCCACCACCTCTTTTATGGACTCCTGAAGCACCCGCCAGAGTTCGTATGCTTTGTTGGCTTTGGCTGTGAGGCTGGCCTGAAGCTCGCTCAGCGCCTTAGAAGCCAACTCCCTCTCCGAGAACTTGCGGCCAAGCCTCTTCTCGCATGACGTCATGTTGGCCGCACATCGCGCTATCAGACCCCGCAACTCCGCTTTTGCAGCCACGGCTTCCGAAGAAAGGCGAGAACATTCAAGAGCGTGCAAACAAGCCTCCACCTTCCTACAGAACTCCACCCAGACCCGCACCACCTCCTCGCTATGATAGGTGGCGAGAAAAGGCAGAGAGCCGTTAGCTTCAGCGGCAAACGCTTCGGCCGTGGTCGCGCTACCAGCACGGAGCTCCTCGACGAAGGATGATAGGGAGACAAGGCTCAATTGGGCCAAGCGTTCTGAAGCCCGCAAAGCGTAAGGGCCGGACGGCATCACGATGCGCGATTCCAACGCCATGGAGACTGGCAGGGCTGTTCAAATTTGACAAATGTTAGTAAAATTCTTAAGCACAGAACGAACGGGATTATAATAAAATGTCACTCACCGACAGTCATGCAAGTAGGAGCCGAAGGTTCCCCTGGCCCTTCAACGACCTCGACCTCATCGTCAGCTTCCAAAACTATAAGAGACATCAACGTCATTTCGCAAGATAGTAACAATGCTATGGTAAAAAAAATAGCGAATGACACTAACCTTGCCCGGAGGAAAGGACAATACGCTGAGGGGAAATCGCCTGCGGAGCTGCCATCTCCAATAAACGCTGAAATGACTGTCGAGGCGACAGATCAGCGATAGTGGTCGCCAAACCGCGCAATTCTGGGAAAGATAAAAGAGTTTAGACTATGAAAGGGTTGCCAAATTAAAACGCAGAGGGTTACCTTCAACGCTCCACCCATTCTGAGCCGGGGGGATAGCAGCTTCAACGGTCTCCGCCGTAACGTCAGGATTCAACAAAGGAAGAGTAGTCCCGACTACCTCTCTTCCAGCCTCTGAGCCGCCCTCAGTAAGGGTCATTGGGGCAGCGACCTCCAAAGGAGCTTCCCCTAAAGGGGCAAGCGCTCCCTGATCAAGAACCACCGCAGGAGGCTCTACCGTGAGAGGAGCAGCCTCATCAGTCCCCTCCACATCAAGCGAGGCTTCATCGAGAATTTCGGCGGGCTTTAGCTTTAATGAGCCCGTAGGGAGCTCCCCCAGCGTCGAAGATTCTGCACGATTCAAATAAGAATAAGGATACATATGCACGGGCATAAATAATCTGAAGAACTACGAAAAGAACCACAACATACCGATGCGCAAAGAAGCCCTCAATATGGCTTCTTCAAGCCGCTGCTCCTTCTCAAGGAGGTGGGCTCACCGGGGTTCGAGAGTGGACTCATGGCCGCCGGTCCATAAAGAAAGTGCATCAGCTGCGTCTTCCGAAGCGGCCTGCTTCAAAGCCCTTTCCCCCCATTCCTCCAAAGGACCGATAAATCGCCGCCGAATCCACGAAGGGTCTTCGTAAAAAATTACAGCGGGATAAGACTTCTTTGGAACCTTGGCGTTATGAGACGCGTCTTTTGAACGCTGTATGGCCTCAGCCAGCTGTGCGGCCTCCTCATCGGCCGAACTCGGGAAAGGAAGTCGAGCGTCTGACTCTTGCAGGGCCAACGGTTCGTCTCCAAGAATAGGCTCAGACTCCGCCAAAGAATCGAGCAAATTGGTGGCCGCTTTCCTCCGCCGCTTAGACCCAGAGCCGGTCGCCGAGGATGACCATTTCCTCCCCCACGAAGCCTTAGGGCGGCGCTGACCCACATCGCCTACGACGCCCTCATCTCTATTACCCTCGCCTGGTGCCACGACCGAGGATGACACTGTCATTGTCAATGCCACGGGGGGCGGTGCTGCCACAGGAGGTGGTGCTACTACTGGGGCCCTTCCACCTCGCGAGCGGGAACCCAAAGGCATACCAGCTGTTGGAGTAAGGTCTACCCCTGACTCCCCCGGAATGAGCGCAGCGCCAATCTCCCTCAAAGGGAAGCGGACCGGAACCCTCGGTCGCAGCTTAGCCCCCGAAACCTGAGGAGGAGCATCGTGACCAAGAAGCACCCTTCTTTACTCAAGAATGATTGGGCTGACCCGATGAAGATACCAACCCGTTAACGCGCCCACGCACCGGGGCAGGTATTCAGCTTCAGGGACCATGAAGTGGGAGCCGGTGTTTAGCCTCATGAAATGATGAGCGGCATCGCGAACGGCATCGACCGAAGGGATCGGGGCGACTATGAAAGCCTCGAAAGGAACACCCTGGTCGTATCCAAGTTGTCGGGCGAATCGATGCAGATTGTACCGCATGAAAAGAGCGGCACTGTCCTGGCGAAACACCAAGTAGCCCGGTCTAATTGTATACAAGTGCGCGGCCTCCCGAGGCTTCAAAGAAGGTGCGTTGTCTTTCGACTGGTCCCAGAGTTGTTGAACTGGACCTGAGGGAGTACACAAGACCCGATCATTAAAGACCATCCCGCCAGCGGCAGCGTAAGGAGAAATCAGCACCCGAATAGCCCCGAACTGAGTCGGGTCGGCGGCAGAAGCATCCACTAATCGCATAAGTCGTGGGAAGGGGTAGGCATCGTAAAATGAGGGCCTCTGATGCATGGAAAAAGCCCCCAACACGTGCATTTCGATCCAGGACGTGAAATAATGAAGCGAAAAGTTTACCACATCCACGCCAGGAGTAGAGGTATTAGCTGCGGTGCCCAACCCATGATAAAGATGCGCCAACGCCGGGATGCCGATAGCCAATCGCGTCCCCTCAGCAATACGATGAGCCGGGTAGATAACCGAGGCTCTCATGAAGCGGCGATGCATGGGGATAACGAACCAACTGAGCCAGACACTGACAAACCCCACGAAGAACATCTCCTCATCCATACCGGGTACTGCAATGGACTCAAAAGACATCGGCGACATGATTGGGATATAGTATTGAGGTAGATCCGATTCAGTGGTCGGCAGCTTCTTCGGACCAAACCCAAAGGGGTCTTTAATGTTGGCGAACTTTGGAGCTGTCTTCGACACGACATCTTCGCGAAGGAAGCAGGCAATGAAACTCTTGAAAGTAACACCCTGCTCTTCGGATTCGGTGAACAATCGGTTGAAGATACCTAGCGCCTTGATCAAACTGGGACACTTGTGGCGAACGGCGTTCTCAACAGACAAACCGTCAACCTGTGCAGGCTCAGGCTCGAAAACATACTCGTCAGGAGGCAACAACTCCTCATACAGTGCACCCCTGATTGGCAGTCCCGAGATTTCATAAAATTCTGCCAGAGAAATCGAAACCTCGCGATCTCCTAAAATGAAAGTGTTAGTAGGGAGATTCCATTGATTCAAGAACGCCTTGACCCACCAGGCATGCGGGGACTTATAATGGAAGAGTGACGCGTATATTGCCTGATAAAGCCCGACTTTCTACAACCGCGCACGATGGGCAGAAAGGATGTAGCGAGCCCAGAGAAGGTAGCCTGTAGGGTGCCGAGGAGTAAGCCCTATCTTATAAATTTGCCCTCACGGGTGAGCCTCACCCTGACAGATACGCCGCCCCAAGATGTCTATGGCCGGGATCGGATGGTTCGGAATACCGGTCGTCGAAGGCTCGAGCCTCCCCGTTGGAGTCCAGTTGGGCATTTCCACAGCAAAAACCGTCCTCGGAGGATCCATCGGTAAGAATGGGAAAGTGGGCTCCGTCGGTACCGCGCAAAGAAAACTCCGGCGACCCTGAATAATCTGACTATACCCAGATCCCCATTGAAGAAGGTTGGTACAGTTCGGGTCATGGGCCCGGATCATCGCCATCGCTTCCTCATCAGATGGCGACTGAGGAAAAGCAGCCTCCGAGCGAGAAAAAGGAAAGCACGGAACAGAAGCCATCGCACCTGAAATCCAATAAAAGGAGACCGTTAAAAGCAAAGTCAGCGATATATATCCATGCATGAACAGGAAGACTAGTTAAAGAAAGCAACAACAGAGTTTTCTGGGACCATTGGCTACAAAACACATGGGCCCCACAGAATCAGGATGACGGCTCATTAATAATGAGACCAAATAGTTACAATAAAACAAAGGGAATATCCTCATTTAATAAAGAATGGTAACCCTACACATTCCCCCCCGACAGGATCTGCCTCGGGCTCTACAATGGATCCAACAAGATCAAAGGAATTAAATTCCCACAGAAGACATCATTACAAAGCTCCTGTTGCATTAATTGCAGAAGGACAACCTCGGGTCAAGAGACCCCAAGAAGACTCCGTGTGAAGAAACTGAGTTCTTCATTGGAATTAAATTCCTTACTAAGAAAAGGGAATTAAATCCCCAGAAACATTTTTGGATGGAATTAAATTCCATGGAGTTGAAACGCCATCATCATCTCCCCAAAGATCATCTAAACCCTAAGAGATCTACAATTCAAAGGTTAGGTGGTTTCCTGTTCTTATGGAAAAACTTGAAGAAAAATGGGTTCCTTGTTAAAAAAGAGTAAAAACCCTTGTTTTGGATTTAAAATCCAAAGGAATGTGGAAGTTCGCTGTTTGTCCAAGAACATTACCTGAGGAGGAAGAGTCCTTTTAAACAGAGTTAAACTCTGAAAATGTTTCAAGGCAGAGAACTAAGCTCTGGAAGAAGAGAATTAAATTCTCAGAAAAAGTTTGCAAAGAAGAGGATGAACAAAGTGGAGGCGTCTTTGAAATGACCCCAGTATTTATAGGAGGTGATGGAAACGTTTCATCTCCCCAAATCCCTAGAGGAATCCAACGGTCACAAAAGGTGACAGCGTTGCACTCACGTGCGGACACGTGAGAACAACGCTGTGGGGGCATTTGTTTCCTGATTTAAAATCAGGAAAGCCTACGAAAAAGGCTTTAGGAAAGGGTCACGTGCTTACACGTGACCAGCAGTCACGTGTTGGCACGTGACATCTAAAAGCATCGGCAAGGCAAATTCAGCTTCCCGACTACATCAACGAAAAGGGCTTCAGAAAGGGTCACGTGCTCCCACGTGACCTGGGTCATGTGTTGGCACGTGACAATTAAAAACGGCTTCAAAGGCAAACCGGTTCCCTGATCAAATCAAGGAAAAGGCTTCAGAAGAGGTCACGTGCTCCCACGTGACCAGGGTCACGTGTTGGCACGTGATAATCAAAAGCAGCAGATCTGTTCTCCGGTTAAACCAAGAAAAAGGCTCCAGACGGGGGTCACGTGCTCACACGTGACCAGGGGTCACGTGGTGGCACGTGACGGTTAAGCAGCGACCAGAAAGCAGAGCGCAAAAAGAAAGAAAAGGGCTCGTTCCAAGGGGTCACGTGCCCACACGTGACCAAGGGTCACGTGGCCACACGTGACCGACTTCAAAGCCCATTTGTTAACAGAATTAAATTCTGAGAAAAGACCTCTTAAATCTTCCCAAAAGCAACCGATTGCATTAAAGATTTAAAAGTGATTAAATATCATCTATCTATGGGAAAATCTCGAATTTGGGAAGATTTCCCCGTAAAATCTAACCGAAATAATAAAGGAGAATCTCTGGATTTAAAATCCAATGGTGAATAAAATTCACCTAATAATCCAAAGGTCCAAAACGAATGATGGATGCAAATCAAATCTCTCAATGAAAGATTCATTAAAAACTAATTGACTCGGCTGCTTCTCCTATAAATAGGAGCCAAGAGACACACAAAAAAGATATATGCAGAGGGAAGAAAAGAGAGAGAGCCTTGATACTTTAGAGGAATTTGGATCTTCTGCAAAAGAAAACCCTAGGTAAGAAAGGGAAGGTTTCATTGAAAGAAAAGAGAATTTAATTCTCAACAGAGTTTAACTCTGATATAAAACAGAAGGACATATTTCTTCTCTCTTTGATGGAGGATATGTAAAGTGCACATCTCCCCTTGAATTGAGAATTTAATTCTCAATGGGTTGAGATCCTGCCATACAGATCCAAAGCATAGAGAGGGAATGGAAGCACGAGAATTTAATTCTCACAGAACTATAGGAATTTAATTCCTTCAAAATAAAATTAGGGTTTGACCCTGTGTTATGGGAATTTAATTCCTTCAGAATGAAAAGAATCAGGGTTCAACCTTAGTTAAGAACTTAGTTCTGTTAAAACAACAAGAATTTAATTCCCTTAATCTTATTCCCCAGAATAATTCTCTAAAAGAGAGTGGGGGTTTAATTCTTTAAAGCTTGTATTAGGGTTTAACCCTATTCAGTTCTTCACATATATGAGGAATTTAATTCCTACAGAAAATTCAGAGTTCAACTCTTCAAAAGGAATTAGGAATTTAATTCCTCTGAAATTATTGTTAGGGTTCAACCCTACGAGGGATTTAATTCCTGAAAGGGATTAACAGATCTTCTAAACAACTACAGAAAAGCAGGGTCACGTGTCACCACGTGACCCCCCTCCCCAAAGGATCTACAGAAAGCCCTTTGAGGCAGTGCCTCATGTGACCCACGTGACCCTTGGCAGAGGCTTTAACATACTCCATTCAAACACCCGTCACATGATGACACGTGATGCTCCAAAAGATGCGATCTTCTCAGCAGAACAAACGAAGGGAGGGCGCCCTCACGTGCTACCACGTGACCCCTCTTGCCTCAGCGTCTAACGCTAAATTGGAACCCCTGAATTCAGTGTTAAAACGTTGTTTGGCCTTAGTGTTCAACACTAAGCAAAGAGCTTTATTTGCAGTGTTCAACACTGATTACCTTAGTGTTCAACACTAATTTGGGATTTCTGTTGCCAGTGTTTAACACTGGTCTGTTTTAATGTTTAACACTAATTTGAAGGCCTTATTGCTGGTGTTGACACCAACTATCTTCTAGTGTTAAACACTGACTTATCAATCTCATTCTCAGTGTTCAACACTGATTGGTCTTAAGTGTTTAACACTAGGCATTGGCCCAATTGGCTAAATGGCCAGAGGCAAAGCCTCTCCTTCAAGGGACCAACAGGAGGGCCGATGTCCCAGACATGATTGGACTTAGCCCAAGCTGGCCATAAGTCCTCAATTCGTAATTAACTGGGCTAATGGGCTCATAACATAATTAATTGGTCTTGATCCCAAATTGGGCCAAAGACTATTTAATCCACTCCGGTTCCAGGGTACATCTCTTCATTCCTTTGATACTTGGCGTTGTAATCCCTCAACGTCTTCAAAGAGGTGACGGGTCCCGATGACCACACATTGATATAGACTATGGGGTCCTTAAACCCATGGACTACGACGTCCTTAACCTTGACCGAGATGTCTTAAAACTAACAATGGACTGTGGGGTCCTTAAACCCATGGACTACGACGTCCTTAACCTTGACCGAGATGTCTTAAAACTAACAATGGACTGTGGGGTCCTTAAACCCATGGACTACGACGTCCTTAACCTTGACCGAGATGTCTTAAAACTAACAATGGACCGTAATGTCCTTAAACTACCCATGGACCGCAATGTCTTTAAACTAGCGACGGACCACCACGTCCCTAAACTGGAACAATAGAGCCCCAAATTCTCTTTTGTCGGATCTAAACGATCCTGTTTAAGTTGATCTTAGCCTCAAATATGGCTAACGTATCCTTAAACCTTCAAACAGACTTTAGTTCCAAATTGGACTATAAATCCCCAAATCAACTTTGGTTCAAGGGTACATCTCTGAACTCCTCTGACATCTGTCGTTATAATCCTTCAACGTCGTCAGAGAGGTGACGGGTCCCGACGGCCATACATGCAATGGACCACCATGTCCCTAAACTGGAACAATCGAGCCCCCAAACGCTCTTTTGTCGGATCTAAACGATCCCGTTAAGTTGATCTTAGTCTCAGGTTAGACTAACGTATCCTTAACAAACGTTTGAGTGGATCTTAGCCTTAAATATGGCTAACGTATCCTCAAACCAAACCCCCAAACCTAAATCTAAGATAATACGGATTTGGACTAGTCCACGCCCTACGGGCGACGACATAACTCGGTCTCCGTAAACAATCCACGGGCAACAAAACACAAAATAAACACCCACGACACGAAGTGACCATCTGGAGAAGGAGAAAGTTGTTACCGCGACGCGGTAGCGTAATTAACTACAGGGGCTTGCGCCTGCAGAAAAGAGCGTCCCCACAATCAAAAACCCCTCAAGCGAGGGGGAATCTGACGAAGTCTGCAACATCTGACGCATCCGTTCAGACCTTCGATACATGGTGCCATAAATTAACTTGGCATCTTCGGAGAGGTGGACGGATAGCACCAATTAGCATCTGCCCCGAATCTCAGGCGAGACGTCCCGCGTCTCGGCCGCCGTTCGGAGGGGAACACCAATAATTGTGAAATAATTGGGAATTAAAATGATTTATTCATTTAAAAATATATTTAGAGGATTTGGCATTTTTAAAATTTATTATATGCAGTTTGGATAAAAACCTGATTAGTGCACTGCTAATCGTGATTAAGCCAAATCCGTGTTTATACAGTTTCCATGGCTAGTGCACCATGTCTTGAATTGTTTTGATTACATGTTATTTCTTATGTTGTTTTGGGGTATTATGTGAGTTGGTTTGTTTTAAATAAAAAGGAAAAGAAAATGAGAAGGTTAGAAGGGTAATATTTGAGAGAGAGGGGTGAGAATAAGAGAGGGGAGAGAAAGGGGCTGCCTCATTTTACGTCCCCCGTCATTTTCTTCTTCTTCTTCTTCCTTCCTTCCATCCACCTTCACCCCATGATATCATCTCAAAATATTGATCCAAACCCTAAACCCCTTTCACTAAAATTGATCCCATCTACACCCTCTACACATTGGACCAAGAAAAGTGGGATTTGGACAACATTGGCAAACTAGGGTTTTTCTTGAGTTGCCCAAATGAGGTAATTTATCCAAAATTAGTCTTGTATTTCATTTACTTTAGTATCCTTGCATGTTTAGAAGCGATATTGTGATGTTTAGTGAGGTTAGAAAATTCCTAGTTAGGATTTGAGAGATTTGTGAGTTTTGATAGTGAAATTGAGGTTAGTAAAGACCTTGCAACCCCTGTAGCGACTGTTTACTGGACTAAACCTGAGATTAAAACCCCGGAACACGAACTTAGAAACCCCGCCATCGGAATATTGTGAGAATTATGAGGGTATTTGGGAATCTGCTATAACCCGGGCGACCTGAAAAATATTTAGCGAAGCCAGAGAGTCATGCAGGCAACCTAGAAACTAACCCCAAAACTAGAGACCATATACTCATGTTTAGGCCGCCATTTTAATCATTTGGGCTGCAATTTGCGGCCTTGGTACTCCCAAATTGAATCATGCTTGGTCCATGGCTTCATTTTAGTCAAATTAGACCTACCCCATATGCAGAATTGCTTAATTTCACCTGGAACAAAATCTGGAAGTGTTTTCTTGTGTTGCTGCTTGGGTTTTGCCGCTATTTATGTTTTGGATTTTATTATTTGTGTTTTGACTCGATGGTGTGACGTTTGCACGTCAATCTCGAGGGTTGTTTGGCCTTTCTTGCATGTGTAGACCATAGGTTTTAACCTATGTGTGATACGCGTGCCGTTTTGGTTTTCGTGCACAATTTCGGTTTACGATACTATATGTGATATGTAGGTAACCCCATGTAGACTTCGAGACGACGAGGATGTGCGTGGCATCATAGACTCCAGCAAGCGAGGATTAAAGTGAGTAGATATATATCTACGGGGGAAGTCGGGTGGATGGCGTATAGCACCCCCGCAATTTCGTAAGAATATGATGTGATGTGATATAGATATACATATATGGGTTATTTCGAGATATGAACCTTAGCAAGAAAAGCTTTAGGATATCATGGGTTAGTGTTAGCGAGATTTGAGGAAAGTGTTTTAGTTGGTTTCTTAATCGTGAACCCTAGAGTAAGGTTGTTACACGTACACATGCACGCACGGGATATGGTTATGGGTGTATACGTTTTATGTATGTGGATAGATGTGGATGCGTGGGTTTATATATATACATATACGTATACACGGATGATGAGGATATTATATGGTATTTGGAGATGAGTCGATGAGATTAGGTATGGTGCCATGAGATCGGTGATGTGATTTAGTTCGTATTATGAGATACGACATGATATTTGCGGATTGATGGGCGATGTGTATTCACACACATGCGTACATATATGTTGATGATATTAGTATTATACTAGACTTAGATCAGTACCCCCCATGTTCACGATATGTGATGATAAAGATATCAGATGAGTAATGAGATAAATATGATATTTGACCCGTACCCAGATTTGGGATGCCGTACGATAGATTTACCGTACGAGATATAATTATGATGTTAGATCCGCACTCTTGACTCGAGAATGTCATATATATATATACACACACACACACACACACGTAATACTATTGAGGCGAGATCACCTACTACTAGGTATATATATAGATCGACTCAGACTTAGGTGGATTTCCTTACCCTTTTGACTGGGCTCGAGTCATACTAGTTTTCAAAAGTGGAGAATTGTGAGTAATTTAA
Source organism: Agapanthus africanus (assembly GCA_030015575.1). NCBI lineage: Eukaryota > Viridiplantae > Streptophyta > Magnoliopsida > Asparagales > Amaryllidaceae > Agapanthus > Agapanthus africanus. The sequence continues at coordinate 520,274,437 of JASDDO010000016.1, read as the reverse complement.
ATACCAAACTGTATGACTCGTATATTGGGTAGGTATATTTTTCGGTGTTGCTGTTACTACATCACTTTCTGTATATTCATGATGTTTCATCACATTGCATGCTCGTACATATGTTATCTGTATTTATTATGAAACCCTGCTGTCAGAACACCAGCACCATTATCGATGATGCGTATGTTCCACGTACACTTGCTTGCCGGCTCACACACATCATCATCGGTAATTACCATGTCACGTACACCTTAGAGAATACTATTCATTGGCATAGCTTGCTAGTTGATAGTTGCAATATGTTATAACTTTCATATGCTAGTTTAACTATTGCATTTATTGCATGATATCAGATGCATTCATATATTCATTGGTCATGCAGTATTATGGAGATTTATGCCAGTATTCACTATTTATTGATATCATGATTTTGATGATTTCGGATCCTTCTTGTGATTTTCTAGATTTGGAAACCGCATGTGAAAGTTTTATAAACTGATGATTTATTTTAAAGAGAAAAATGCGGTTTTCCTTGATATGATGAGTATTGTCCACCATGATATTTTCTCGGTTCTGAGATGTTTTCGAGACCCGATTCGAGGAGTTGGATGAACCGTCTGCAGGTACATGGTAGACCCGGTATGGTACCCCGGGGTAAGAAGCTCGAGTTGTAGACGATGAGCCCGGCAGGGGCAGACTGCCTACCGGTGATTGTCTGGCGCGGCGGATATCCAGAGGATACCGTTCGTGGTCGTGTGATTGATGATATGGGTCGACCCGGACTAACGGAGCCCGAGGTATTGAGATATTGAGATTTGAGATACTGAGATATTGGATTTGATGATACAGGCCAGTCCAGATAGCCGGAGCCTGAGATATTGAGATTTATGTTTTGTGTCGATACTTGACACTGATTTCTCTGTTGATTTCATTGATGATACTCGATTTATATACATACAGAAATCTAATTAAATAAAGAAAACGGTCGTCTCACTCATGATGGATTCTGTTTTCATTCGTAATGCATTCATACATCATATATCTGATATGTTGTTATCTGAGGCACTGACACGAGCACGTGGTATTGCACTTATATGTAGATGGATCAGAATATTATTTGAGGATATTACTTGATATGATCTAGGATGCGTCATACCTGCGATTTCTGCTCTGTGATGTTTTCTACTCATGAGTTGGAAACTCACCCCCGTTGTGCCACAGCCTCTTGTAGGTTTTGCCGTACAGGTTTCGTTGAGGCTTTGCTGGCACACTGTTCCTTCCGGGTGATTACTTTGGTAGGTGGGTTCACTTGCATCGTGACCACCATTTTATATATATTATTTCAGTTGTATCTACAAACTCCATCAACCAGACTTGTATATTTGATAGAGATAGAAAACCAGTGTATATTCTTTCGACCTTAGAGTCGCGCGCTGTATTATTATGGTTTTCTCTGATTTTCTTGATGATGATGGGTTTCATTTGGAGTTTTGATTCTCGCCCTTCGGCGTTGTATATTATATTGCTTGCGTGGTTGTGTCCGTCTTTTGGCGAAGAGCTAGCTCCCGCTTGGGGATGCATTTATTCTTTATATATGCTTTATCACGCTTGTACCCGTTTGGGGTCAGTATTTACAAAGGAAACTCTGCCGAAATTTTCAGAAAAGACTTGAGATTTTTAAAATGCATATTTCGGCTTATGTTGTTAAACTTCTTGCTTTAAAATTGGTTTTCCTTCACTTTACTGCTTACTTGGTTTTGATTTCTGGGTTTTGGCTTACTTAGATTACATACGCCTCGAGACGTTTCGTAGTTTAAGTGCTGGTCACGCTCGGTACTTTTCGGGTCGTGACACCCCTACAATTAATTATGTTACCGCATTGCAATAACCACTTTCTCCTGCTCCGGCGGTTCATTTCGTGTCGTGTGTGTTTTTGTTTGTTTAGGTTGCCCGTGGATTGTATACGAAAACTAGTTTATGTCGTCACCCGCAAGGCGCGGATCAGTCCAAATCCGTATATTTTAGATTTGGATTTGGGTCAAGGATTTTCTTGACGGGGTTTTAAACTTAGGTTTTATATTCCTTCAGTTCAGAAATATTTTTGTTTTCTTTAAGGATCGTTAATCTAGTTTGTGATTTAGATCAACTTAAATCTATAAGCGAGCATTTGGGCTCAGTTTGTTTTTTCCCAGGATAAGTTAGTCTTATATAGGTCTCAAACTAACTCAACAACATTTTAGGATCGTTTTTACTTGAGATCCAGCAAAAGAGCATTTAGGCTCAGCTGCAAGAAAACTTCAGAGGATTAGCCAATTTGGGCTTAGTCTGCTTAGTCTCTTTTTTAATTCAAAAGTGCTAAGCACTTATTTGAGCTCTGATGCCCACATGTATGTCATGTAAAATATTCAGTCATGGGTGCTGCCCAATAAGTATTGAACACTTTAGTCGTTTTGACTAAATCATGAAGTGCTAAGCACTTTCTATGGCATCCGCGTGAGGTGCATGTGCGGCGCAGGGCGCTGTCTAATTAGTGCTAAGCACTTAACCGATTTGGCTACATATGAAGTTCTGAGCACTTTTATTCAGCGCCCACGTGTGTTTCACGTGAGGCGTTGGCCTTCTATTTTGGGCGTCCGAGTGTTTTTCACGTGAGGCGCTAGGCGCTGTTAAAAGGGAGCCCACATAGAAAGCACGTGAGGCGCTAGTCTCATTTTTTTATATATATTTAGATTTAATCTCTGTTGATATTTTCAGAGAGATTAAACCTCTGTCAATGATATTTGACCATTAACGCTCACCAAAATCACTATTTTTTAGGATTTCGGGTTAAGTTTTTAAAGAACTAAGTTCTTAATTTGAAAGAACTGAGTTTCTGGAGTATTATGGACGCCATCTTCTTTCTTTTCAAATTTGTTCTTCCCTGAATGTTTGATTCTCAAGAATAAGATCTTTTCGATGAGAATTAAATTCTCAACTTATGGGAGACTTGTCTTATGGATCTCAGATCCAGAGAAAGAACTAAATTCTTTTAAAAGGGTTAAACTCTTATATATGATATGATAGGTAATAGAGATATTTTGATCTCTTTTCTTTACCTAGGGTTTTGAGAAGGAAAATCTTTTTCTTTGAAAATTGAATTCTCTGTTCTTTTTTAGAGCACGCTGTATTTTTGCAGAAGCTTATAGAAGATTCCTTCTATTCTCTATTCTATCTCTGTGTCTCTTCTGAGACTTGAAGTCTCGGGTTCTTTATATAATGGAAGCAAGTTTGTTAATTGGTTTTGAGAAAATCTCTCATTGAGAGACTCCAATTGATTTAATTGGTCTCAAAATTGATTTGGGGAATTTTACCTACCGTTGGATCTTTGATCCAAGGACTCCTCTTTTATAGAATATGTTTTCTTGTTTTTAACAAGATTTGGAAAATATTTTCCCATATTCATAATTTATTATGTAAAATGGTGATTTTTTAATCACGGTTGGATTTTTAATCCAAGTGTTCTCTACTTTACAGAAAGTAATCTCTTTTTGTTCAGAAAGATTGAGGGAATATATTCCCAAAATAGAATTTTATTCTATTATTGGATTATTGATCCAACCGAAAATATCTTTCTTGTTTAAAATGATTTGGGAGATGTTTTCTCCTAATAGAATTTGATTCTATATTTTGATGATTTATCATCTCCGTTGGATTTTTGATCCAACGGTTCTGTTTAACAGAGAGTATCCCAACTTTTTGTTAGGGAAACATAGAATTTAATTCTACTTGGATGCCGGCGCTCACGTGTTGTGCACATGGGCGCCACTTAAGAATTTAATTCTTATGATGGGTACTCATGTGCTTTGCACATTGGCGCCCGCATGATGAGCACGCCATATAAGAATTTAATTCTTACGATGGGCATTCCTGTGCTTTGCACATTGGCGCCCGCGTAATGAGCATGTGCAGCGCCATATAAGAATTTAATTCTTACTCAAAAAATGCTTCTGTGCTTTGCACATTGGCGCCGGCGTGAAGAGCGCGTGCGGTGCCACCGTAAGATTTAATTCTAAGGGATTGGCACTGGCGCTGGGGCCCTCGTGAAGGGCACGTGAGGCGCTGCCTCAACAAAATTTAACAGAGCTTCGCTCTCTTTATATTGTTTGAATTTTGGGGGAACAGGTCCACCATAAATATAACGACCCACACCCCAGTACGGATGGTATTGTCCGCTCTGACCGAAACAGCAAAGTTTTGTCCTTTTAGAGCGAACCGGACCTGACCAGGGGCCACTTCCCAGGAGGTCACTCATCCCAAGACTTCCTGGCCTGAGCACGCTTAACTACGGAGTTCTCAAACTCCTGTAGTGCTGATTCACTTAAAATGCACCTCTGTAATTGAGAGTGATATCATTACATTTATAATGCAGTTATGTCCTCTTTCGGAATATGTTCTAAACATTCCCCATTGTTCTACAGTGGGTCCCACGGACTCAAGAGGTGGCCCCTACGGATTCAAGCGGTGCCCCCCGCCCCTTTTGCATGACAATTGGCGTGGCACTTTGTTCCGTATGGCACTTTGTTCCATGAGCAAGAACCGGGTCCCGACAATATCTGTTTTGATGAGACAGTCAAGGAATCTGACTTCATCAAAAATGAGAATGAGCCTTGTATCTACAAGAAAATTGTAGGGAGAACTGTTGTGTTCCGCGTCCCGTACGTGGATGACATTCTCTTAATAAGAAATGATATCCCTATGCTGCAATCAGTCGAGCCGTTCTTGTCACAAAAGTTCTCCATGAAGGACCTGGGTGATGCCTTCTATATTCTGGGGATTAAGATGTACAGAGATAGATCCAAGAGAATGTTGGTACTTTCACAGTTCAGGTACATAGAGACCATGCTGAAGAGATTCGGTATGGAAGATACCAAGCGCGGTAATATACCCGCATTGCACGGAATCACCCTCTCCAAAGAGATGTCTCCCAAGAATGATGAGGAGAGGGTTCGTATGAGCACTATACGCTACGCTTCGGCTGTAGGATCTATAATGTATACGATGCTGTGTACCAGACCAGATGTAGCATACGCGCTTAGCGTGGTGAACCAGTATCAGTCGAACCCGGGTAAGAATCATTGGACGGCTGTGAAGAGCATTCTAAAATACCTGAGAAGGACTAAGGAGATGTTTTTGGTATACGGTAATGGAGACCTTCAGGTCGAGTCCTTTACCGGCTCAAGCTTCCAAAGTGACAAGGATGACAGCAAGTCTGTCTCGGGTTTTGTGTTTACCCTCAACGGAAGGGTGGTGTGTTGAAAGAGCTCCAAACAGAACACCATCGCAGACTCAACGATGGAGGCTGAATACATTACTGCCAACGATACCGCAAAAGAAGCGGTCTGGATGAAGAAGTTCATTACTGAACTTGAGGTGGTTCCGTCCATTGTTAATCCAATACTTTTGTATTGTGATAACAATAGGGTTATAGTTTTAACGAAGGAACCACGGCCCCATCAGAAATCCAGACACATCTTGAGGCGGTATCACCTGATCAGGGTCCGAAGAGTAGATACAAAAGACAACATGGCGGATCCATTTACCAAGGCCCTCCCTCAAGCGTAGTTTGAGCGAATTTTTGAGATGTTGGGTATGCGGTACGCCAAAAACTGGCCCTAGAGTAGGCGTTGGGTATTCGGCACGCCAATTACAGATCTTAGTGCAAGTGGGAGATTGTTGGATATGTATGCCCTAGAGGCACGTATAGGATACTAGGGATATGTATGTACAGGACAATCTTACTCAGTTGTATATAATATATTATTTGAGTCGTCTTTGTCTTAATATGTGTATTTCTTTATTTTGTTGTTTTATATTGTTTACGCATATTGATAAAAATTCGATACAATAGGATACTATTATGGTTTGTCTTTATCTTAACATATGCATATGTTATACTCGATATCACATATAACGGATACATATTAAGAAAGCCCGTAGGATTTTTCTTGACTACCAGCGTTATGATGGCGATCATACTTGTGTGAGCTGGGTAGTCCATAAGCACATCCTTAAAGGTCCCAAGTCGCAGGAATATCGAAACCGGGCATCGATATTCCAGAGTAGACTTGTGTATACATTTCTAGACCCCGACGAGGGACGATAGTTGGTCCTACAGCCATTGATGTGATGACCTAAGATTGTATACAGGTGCTCACTGGGGGTAAGTACACTCGATGGACTCGTCGAGAATCTCTAAATGGTATTATACCTATCGTCAGATAGCGGTTCTCAGGTGACATGAGTACAGGTTAGTCTTTGGACCTGAGATTATCATTTGTCTCGTGTGAGTTCCCACTGTGCTTTGATCACTACCCTACCACGGCTCTATTGATTCATGCAAACAGGTTTTGGTTGGGTACAGTCCCGAGCCAAATAGAGGCAGTGAGTAATTGTCAGGGATTCGTCTCTTCCGGTATTGGGGGTCGATATCACACTGTGTCCGAGTGGCCAAAACCATAAGACCTTGGCCAAGGCAATTGAGATTTACTGATGATTAGATCGGTAGTTTCTCAGATTGGTCCTGAGCCAAATCGACACGACTTATCATGTCAGTAGGGGGTCTGATGTTTACTACCCCTCTAGACCCGGTATGCGATACTCTTAGACGAAGAGACCGGACTGTACGGAGATTATCACGGATAGGCTCAGTAGGGGTCTAAATAAGCTTGCTCATTGGCCTTCTTTTCGACAGGTACCTGGATAGTTGTTACGTACAGTTAGTGCCGCTGACGTGATTATGGTTAAACCCGTCGTTAGCGTACTGTCGAGTCTTTAGAGTCCCACACAGAAGGTTTCTCTGATTCAGGCGAAACAATGAGGTGACCGTATGTTTATACGTGCAGGGTTTCGATCGAATGATAATACAGGTCGGTTTAGGATTAAATCGGATTATTAAATCTGGTATTGATTTAATAATTTACATATACATATTTCGATATGTATATTCTAGTATTATCCAGGTTTTCGATCGGACAGTTGATAATACTAGTGGGCTTAGAATTAAGCCGGTTTGTTAAATCAGATATTGATTTAATACTAGTATTATATAAGTAGTATTATCATATATCTTCGGTATTCGTATTTTGGTATGAATACGGGTATTTATATACGGTAGAGTGTATTCCATATTTATACGGAAAACATTCTAGAAGGTGGACACCTCATTTTTTATTTATCCATTTATTTTTTAAATGGAAATGGAGTGTAAAGATGATGAGGTGAGAAAGGTGTGAACCATACTTCAATAGTGTTGACAAATGAATTGAATATTCATTTTTGCAAACTATTCAAGCATGGTTGTGATTTTACATTGAAAATTGAGATATACAAAACTATATTTCATGATTTTTTTCACACAAGTTTTCATCTCATTCTCACCATGAGCTTCTCTCTCCTCACTTGCCTTTCTTGAGTTCCTTCTCCTCCTTCATCTTCCTTCCTATCATCTCATGTGTTGAGAATTAAGGAAGGAAGAGAGATAGAAATACACTAGAAAACTTACGACATCTCCTTAGTAAGCTAGATTATTAAACTAGATTACTAAGTTGCTTCATCAGTGAAGCTAAGCTTGGATTATAAACTTTCGGATGGATCATTTAGGATCAAGAAGGCCATCAAGCAAGCTTGATCTAGGAGACCTTGAGGAGCTTAAGCAGAGAAGTGAAGACCCGAAGGATACGGACCTTAGGTATAAAATTCTATCACAGTAGCTAGAACTCTTATAGCTTGCTAGTTTCGATATTTGGTTAGATTCTATAGGATGTGTTTTCTAGCGCCAAAGTTTTTAAAAGTCATAGTTTTTCGTTCCGCAACGGCTGCGCTTAGCGGCCAAGGCACTAGGAATCCCAACAAGGACTAGGCCAAAGATGAAGATGATGAAGATAACAACAAAGATCGAAAGATAGGCTAGCCGAGGGCGAGGCTATGGCAGCGGCAAGGAAATGATGATGGTGACAACGACGAGGCGGTGACGGCAATGGAGGATGAAGGCAATGGCGGCTAAAGTTAGGTTAGAAGGATGAAAAATATGGTATTTTGGATTTCTTTTTAAGATGAAACGACAGTTTAAGTGTGGTGGATATTCGTAGCCAAACAATGAAATTTTTTGTGTTAGTTGCTAAATAATACCCCAATATTTCATCTATTTTGTACTTATATACCTTATTGATTTTTTCGTTGCATTTAGATGCTTGAAAATACAAAGCGTATGGATTTTGTTTAAAATAGTGATGGATTTGATGCTCAATTGAAGTGAGCAAAGTATTAACAGTTTGTACTTTAAGACATATAAGTGCAGCGAAAAAATCATTAAAAAATATAAATACAAAATAAGTGAAATATTGGGGTATTATTTAGTAATTAACCCGAATTTTTTTGTTACATCTTCACTTTTATAACGTCCTAAAACTTTTAGGTAGGTGGTGATGTCATATTGCATTACTTTGCAAGAAAAAATTACTACACTTAAGATGACTCGACTAGGTTGTACACCTCATCATAAAACAATATATATATTATTCACTCACTTCTCTGGTTTCTTCCTCATATTCTCTCTCTCTGTCCTCCCAAAGAGCACTCATACATCCTAGGATTTGAAGCAGAAACTTTTACATAACACCATCAATATTTATAAATTTATACAAAAAAATTTCCATATTATATCATCCTCTATCTTTCACACGTGCCCATATTCTGTGGTCTGGGGAAGATTAAAAAAATTGGATATTTAGTTGCCAAAACAATGAAACTTTTTCTGTTTTTATAGAGAGAAAAAATTATTTCGAAAAGCAACTTTTGAGAGTGTGAGAGAGTTGCATGTGTATCCCACATGCATAAAGATATATTGCTTTTAGTTGAATGCTAGGATTTTTCTTTGTACTTGCGTATACCCATACATAATATATCCTAGGCAAAACAAGATTGGCTCTTGGCTTAACATGTATGAATGATGATTGAATGATACCTAAGTTAATTGTTAGTCACAAAAACAAAGTTGGTGCCAAATCAAAATCCCTCCATTATCAAAGAATTTTGACCGAAAAGCAAAACACATGAATGGACCCATGCAATGAGACATCTCATGTGAATATTTGTCTCGACTTAATTATGAGCCCCCACACGAGTGATTGCTGTGGCTTATAGACAAAAAGGACAGCTAAGCTAAATGAATGAGCAAAGGCAAGCCTAAAAGCCCCATCTCAAATTAGATGAATGTTTGTTTCCTTCTCACTAAAGTTTTCTTGCCTTTTAGCACCTTTCTAGAACCATTCATGTTCAATGCTTGCTCGCCATTCATTTGCATATTCCTCCAAAGCTATTATAACAATATATATGCATGTTCCTCAAAAGCTATAACACAATAACAAGTTTTTATCTCTAATTTGATATATATAAATTAAAAAAAGATGTCTTTATCTCAAGTTCATATCATCAACCGCATAAATTTTCTCTGCCCTGTATTCATTATGGCTGGTTTTCTTTTCATCTAATTATTTCCAGTATACAAAAAAGGTTATGAAAAGATTTATCATACTCTAACAAATACTTTCAAGTTAAGAAATGGAAAAAATAGTTTCACGGCTTTAACAACTCTGAACTTTTGATGCAGTGACTAGAAATTAGCAAAGGCTGTGAAAACGCTACCGAGCGCTCTTCTCGTTGCAGCTCTAATGCTTTGACATGGTTATTTATAATTTATTTAGGGTAAATTATCAAAAAGCTCCTCGCCCATTTCAAAAAAACCCTAGACTTTTTGCTCTTGTTTAAAAAAATCCGGGCCCAATCAAAACCCTTTTTTATACATGTTGCATGTAATATCTAAGCAGTTGTCTGTAATATTTAAACAGTTGCAGTTGCATGTAATATCCAAGCAATTGATCAAATACAAGGCCTAAATGAAATAAAGCCCAAGGATTTTTGCACAATGATTTTTAACGGTAAGTCCTTTCCAGCAATTTCGAAAATGACAAGGGTTTTTAGATAACTCCCGAGTGGGCTGGGGACTTTTTGACATTTACCCTTTTATTAAACCAACCTTTGTTGTTGTCTATGTCTAAGTCATTATATAATCCATTCTGTCGGCAAGTTTCTATAAATGATTTGTCTCCCAAAAATTAAAATGGATGGGAAAATTTAATCAGAATGAAAATGAAAATAAAGTAATTGAGGCATCTTTGGAGTCATTTTCATGCATGGTGACCAGTGACCACAACTAAAACGAGGCAAGTGTACGCTTCAGAATCATTTAGATCATCACGTGGGGTCCCAATCACAATCCAATGTCACGTGGGTTTCTTTATCGAAAGGCCCTTTTTATTTCATATGCTTCCAAAACTTTATTCCATATGACTTGCTTTGAATATAACTTTGTCGGAATACCGTTTCTTTTTTCTTTTTCTTTTCTACTTTTTTTAGATTAAATTCTACTAAACACAGTCCACCTTTTGGGTTTAATAATGCTATAAAACTCTACTAAACTATCAATATTATATGAGATCGTTAGTTTGATTAACTCGTGCAGACCACAATTGGACTGAATATTGAATACGCTTAAAATATACAGAATATAAAATAAAAAATTACAAAAATATCTTTCAACTTTTTTATGAAAATACATTTTAATGTGGTTTTATGGCAATTTTAAAGTTCAACAAGATTATCTCAAAAACTCCAAAAGGTAGACAGAATTTAATAAAATTTAGTTAATACATTTAGGTACCTATTTTCTCGTAACTATTCTTTCAACTTTACAAGTATAGCTTATAAGATGGCATCATGAAAATATATATAGAAAAAAACTGTAGTTTCTGTGATTTTTTCATATGGATGTAAAGTCTCTTATTATCTCTACTTTTAATGTTATAACTCGACTTAGAAATCATTTTCATCCTTTCCAAGAAATATTCAAAGTAAATGAGAAATTTCCTAGCTATCATGAAGCACAGGAAGACAGCATGATCAAATCATACGAAAAACAGATAAGAAGTCCAAATTTATGTGGTTAATTCAACCAATGTTGGTCTACATCCATATGCAAATGTCTTAAATCTTATTCGCTAACATAAAGGGGAAACATACAAGAGGTACTCGACACTCACATAAGTCACAAATCCCCCTTATCTTCCATCTATCCTTTTGTTCTCTCCACATGCACAAAAGAGTTGTAAGGCTAGACAAACCCAAACATAAGACAACATTTGGTTGCCTTAAGCCTCCAAGCCTCACTTCACGTTATCCCGAGTGTGCGCACGCGCGTGTGTGTATGTATGTATATATATATATATATAGTGTGTGTAGTGTTATTAGAAAAACATTAACGCTACCGATCATCCATCGATAGCCCACAACGATCCAATCAACCGTTAAAAATGACATAAATAAAAACAAAAATTTACAATAGGTACTTAACACTCTTATTACTAACATATCTCTCTCATCTTCTATCTTTTGTTCTCTCTCTCCATAGAGAGACTAAGGCTACACAAACCGAAATATTAGACTATATATATTTTGCCGGCCTTAGTCTCTCACTTTACATATTACAAGTATATATATTTAATGTTACAAGGAAACAATACGTGATCCATCATCTTTTGGTACCCAAAATCAATATATGGCCGGACCGGAAAGACCCGGTTCCAAGTCACTACCTGCATCCGATCCGATCCAATCCAATCCAACCAGACGTTGCAAGTGTGCAAACAGATACCTGACACAACACTGATAATCGGACGTTGCACGTGTCCAAGTCACTACCTGCCTGCAATCCTTCACATCTTGGTCTCATCCTCGCATTGAGTTGTTGCCACCTATACATAGAGAGTCCATATTGAAGTCTTGCCAAACACCTTAAATAACGATCTCTCACTTATCTCTCGCTCTCTCTCTCTCTCTCTTTCTCTCTCACAAGCAACCAATATCTATCTAGCTCCATATCTTAACCACAAGCAAACCAAAAGCATTAAATCTCTCCCTATACCTCGCTCTAGCCAGCCTATAATCATTAGCTCATGGACGCTACGCAAAAGCCCCAAGAAACAAATTCATTGCCTCAAAAACTACCCACACAAGAAATTACATCAAAATCTCCTTCGCCGCTATCCTCGCCAGCTCATGAGTTCTCCTTCACAATCACTCTTCATCCTTCTCCAAGCTCAAGTAGTCCAAGCTCCTTCAAGCCCAACAACAAGAACTCCTCATCTCCTTCCTTTGCTCTCGACCTCGCCCCCGCCGACGATATCTTCTTCCATGGCCATCTCCTCCCTTTACACCTCCTCTCTCACTCTCACATCTCCCCGCGCCCCTCTACCGATATCACTATCGAAGATTTATACCCTTGTAATAAGAATATTATGTGCGGGGATATTAATAACAATACAAAGGAGAAGAAGAAGCCGAGCTCCTTCTCTTTTCGGCTAAGCAAGTGGTTTGAAGAGAAGAAGAAGAAAGTGTTTGATGTCAAACATTTGTTGAAGAAGTATGTGAGCATGGTGGAGCCGCTCTTTATTACGAAGAAAAATAAGGGGAAACGCGACCTTCGACGAAGGCCGTATTCGTTTTCGGTGAGTTCCAACTATAAAGAGAGAGAGAAGTGGATGCTGAAGAGAAGAGACATTTCTGCGCCTGCGTCTATGAGGACATCACCAACCAACAGCGGGCTTTTGGTGGCCACGCCGGCTAACTTGTCTTCGTCCGATGAGAGCTCCATGGAAGAGCTTCAAAATGCCATACAAGCGGCAATTGCTTATTGTAAGGATTCTACTACAACGAAGGAAAGAGCCGTGTAGAGAAACAAGTAAACACATTATATTAATTTGCATATAAAAGTTGTCTTTATTGTTGTTCAATTATGAGATATTTGAATATAACTATATTAGATATTATGATTGTCATAAATCAGATAAGTTCTGATTTATGTTGTTGAAATTGTGATTAGTGTGTTAGATTGTTACTTAGTTATGTTATGAGATGTATAAATTAAGACGATTTATCTCTTAATAAGATTGAGCGAGTTTATTGCTTTGTTATCAAAAAATAATTTATCATGGTATCAGAACCAATTGCTTGATCCAAAATTTATGTTTATTATTCCAAAATAAATAAAGTTGTGTCAATAATATCTAACTCAGAAATGAGTTCTCTCACTTTGATCATAAGCAGTTGCCTCCATCAATATCAAATTCAAACAGCTATTCTTTTTTTATGACTTCTTCTAACAGCATGATCTTCTTCCGTCCAGGCAGCTATTCTTTTCTTATGACGTCTTCTAGCAGCATGATCTTCTTCTTTTAGCACTTCCAGCGAAAAAGACTGCAGTTTATTTGGTCTACCTTGCAATCCGTGAAAAAGATCAAAGGGTATTAGTCTACCATACTCGATGCTTTAGATCCGTTACTCTTTCTCGTCGTTCTACAAGTTGCATATTTTGGTTCAAGATATTATTCAAACTCTCAGTTATTCAGGAGGCTGTTAGATTATGATATATTTGAATATAACTGTATTAGATATTATGGTTATCATAAATCAGATAAATTCTGGTTTATATTGTTGAGATTATGATTAATGTGTTAAATTATTAGGATTATTAATTATCAGTTAGTTATGTTTAAGATGAGTAAATTGAGATGATTTATCTATTAATAAAATCGATCGAGTTTATTGCTTTCTTATCATGGTATCAGAGCATAAGAAAGTAATAAACTCGAACGATTTTATTAAGAGATAAATCGTCTCAATTTATACACCTCATAACATAACTACCTGATAACTAATAATCCTAACAATCTAACACACTAATCATAATCTCAACAATATAAATCAGAACTTATCTGATTTAGGATAACCATAATATCTAATACAATTATATTCAAATATCTCATAATCTAACAGCCTCCCTTAAGCTCACGGTGAATAACCGAGAGTTTGAATAATATCTTGAACCATATACAACTTGTAGAACGACAGAGAAGAACAACGGATTTAAAGCATCGAACATGGCGAACTAATAACCCTTTGGTCTATTTCACGGATCACAAGATGAACTGAATATCCTGCAATCACTTTCGCTGGAAGTGCTAAAGAAAGAAAATCATGCTGCCAGAAGACGTCATAAGAAAAGAATAGCTGCCTGACGGAAAAAGATCATGCTGCTAGAAGACATCATAAAAAAAGAATAGCTGCTTGGACTTGATATTGATATAGGAAACTGCTTATGATCAAACTGAAAGAACTCATTTCTGAATTAGATATCATTGACGCAACCTTATTTATTTTGAAATAATAAACTAAAAGTATAAATGAAGATAAATTTTGAATCGAACTATTGGCTCTGATACCATGAGATTTAAGAATGGTTTGCATAGATGACGAAACATACTCACAAGCATTGTCAGATCTAAAAATTTTAATTCGTTTTTGAAATTGAATATAAATCATATTTATAAATTCAGTATAAATGAAAGGAATCTCATATCTAATATGCATAAGATAAACCCAGGAATAACAAGAATAATCATTTATAAAGCTAATATAATATCGATAACCAGACATGGACGCAACAAAAGCAGGTCCCCAAATATCAGAATGAATTAAATCAAAAGGTTCTAATGAAGTTTTATTATGAGACACAAAAGCTAATGCGGTTTGTTTTGCCAAACGACATCCAACACACTTACTTAAAGTAATAATACAAAAGGACCCTGAGACTCCAAATTCAGATAAAGATTTAAAATGAGAACTTGAAATGTGACCTAAACGACGATACGACAGATCGGAAGTAGCCAAGCCAGCTACAGTTTTATTCAACGTAAGTAAGTGAAGATACTCCAACTGGTACAGTCCATTCACTCTACGACCCGTCACAATCTTCTGATCGGTGTTCGAATCCTGCACAATACAAGAAATGGTAATGGTGCAATCAACATCAGCAATCCGACTAACAGATAAAAGATTCATTATTAATTAATTTAACCACATGTAATACAAATAAAAGATTAAGATTGCCAGGAGAGTGAGTGGTAGATGTGATATCACCACATTGATTTACTGCAAGTGACGAGCCATTGGCAATATGTATGTATGACATAGGAATAGCTGAACGGTTTGTAAGAAAGAAATTATCAAAAGTCATATGATGAAAGACACCCGAGTCAAATATCAAATAAATAGAAATATATACCAAAATTAAAAGTTGAAGCAGTGATATTTTTAGTTTATTGATTTCTTAAAAAAATTAGGATGTATGGACTTTATCAACTAATGGACTAAAATATAAATGAATATAAATTTTGGATCGAGCCCTATATCATAAACTATAAATTAGCTTGTACGGATTTTTCGTATTATATATTTTTAATAAATATTTTACGAGGTTAGTGTCATACCGATCGACTTTATCAATGCATGAAAATCTACTGGGGTTTGGCATATGGTATGAGGTGGGGAAACTTGAAAAGCTGGTCTTCGAGTTTGTTTTCACTTTTTGGGATAGGACAATAGAGATATAATGATATAGGGCAAATTGATGGAACGAGTGGGCGGGAGAGATAAATGAGGACGTAAACGGTCCATGCAAATGCATTATTGTGACTTGCCCATCATGTACATGATATGTGGACCCCACTAAATTCTCTTTATGTCTGTCTCCAGTTGTTCTAATGTTGTCAACATTGACCTAATTTAGTCTTTTATCAATAACAGCACGGATACCAATGAGCAATAGACAATAGCTCGGTCGGCATGACACACTATCTTATGTGGCGAGTGCAGGGTTCGATCCCAGTAAAAGAAGCAACCACAGTTTAATGCTTTTGTAGCAAATTCATGACCCCTATGTTCATGTGTATGATTGGGTGTGTTGTGTCCATAGGTTAGGCTTACGGGCGTTCCAAAAAAACCAAATAACAGTATGAATCAAATTAGATTAGTATCAATATAACCTTGTGCATCACAAAAAATTGAATGAATTGAAATATTTTATAACTAATTTTGACATGAATGAATTTATAGAGCAAAACAAGCACACTATGACAGCAACGGCTATCCATCACAAGAAATGGAATGAATTGAAATATTTTATAACTAATTTTGACATGAATGAATTCATAGAGCAAAACAAGCACCATGACAGCAACAGCCAGAAGCTTTGGACAAGTAGATGATATATATTACCAACAAAAATACATACATATATATTGAGGGGAAGTTGAACTAGACATAAGTTAGAATATACAACAGCAATAGCTTTTTTTATTTTGAGATAAACAGCAGCAATAGCTAGTTTATTGACCTGGAATGCTTGTTTACAATTTGAATACATATTTTCACAACAAAATTGTCTCTTTCCTATTAGCACTCTTTGAAATTCTCAATGAGAGGTTACACTTTGTACAACAAATTTTAAGTTGATATAATGGTCCTCTATATGAAAGAAAAAACAGCTCTCAACCAATTTAATTTGTTATTAATTTCCTTTGCTAGCCAGGCTTTGTTAATGTAATGAAAAGGTCCTTCACACAAAATCATCATCTGTTTCATTACTAGCAGAACGCGTCGGTTTAAGGGCAGATTGATTACTAGATATCATGCTAGCCTTTTTCTGTACATACATAACACTTGGAGAAGTTCTCGCAAGCTTGGGAGACCTCTTATTAAACGTGTGTAAAATTTTTGTAAAATTTTGACTTGAAGGGACTTTTCTCTCTTCCTTAAGGGGCACACTTTGATTGCTCACCTGCTGATTTATTGATCTTACAGCAGATTCAACGGGTACAAGTTTTCCATCTACTTGGTTTGTAAATACAAATGTTATCTGCAGCAAAAATTGATGAAATATAACAGAAGAATGGGTTGTTTGGTTTTTCATAATTTTATAATGATAAACATAACATATGAAAATGGATGTAAGATGATGCACCTTGTCGCCAGCTGCATCCTGAAGCATTGCATCAGGAACTGTACTTGGGACAAAATGATGACCCCCGCTTCCTAAATCCTCTTCCAGTGGAGTTCCAATATGAAAGTAGACGAACTTGAGAAAAGAAAATAAAAGTAACAAAAATAAAATTGCAGGATATAAATTATGAGAAAACGGGGCCTGAAAGGACCCTACCCAAAACTACAGTGGCCTTTTACATGGGTCAGTGGGGTCCAGGGGCCTAACTGCAAAATAACAAACGGGCCCAACTCCCCCATGTGAAAGTCCACTGCAATTTGGGACTGCTGCATGCCCCGTTTCCTCATAAATCATAATGAATAACTAGCAGCCCACTTGTTTTTCTGAGCTTTTCAATCTGTTCAAGCATCCAGCAAGTTCAGAAAATACACCAATATCATCCGCTATTTGACTGCCAGGGCTACCATTGGAAACTTCCATCATGTCCTCAGTATCATTCTCTAACATCTGAGCCGTTGTTTGGCAGCGAGTGCAATTCATATTTTCATGAATTTCCGACCTATTTAAAGGTTGTAAAATACATACGGCTGATTATGGAATACAAATAGTTGCTTTGGAAAAGTCAATCATGAACTGGATTTGGCACTATATCTAAAATAAAGCAGATGTTCTGTGAACGTCTGTAAAATTTTGCTTTATTTTGTTTAAATTAAGCTTCATGAAAAAGTTCAAAGTAATGGAGATATAAAAATCAAACCATATCAGAGACGTTTAACAAACCCAGTGGCAATATCTAAAGAAACCATAAGTTTTATCAACATCTGACTAATGTTGTTTGATAACGGAGATTCTGTAAAGAAAATTTAGCTGAATCGGGTAAAAATACAATGAGTTTTAGAACATGGCATTAGCAAATATCACTACTCCACAAACTGTATTCTTTGATAGATCACACTACCGTGAAACATGCGCATGGTCTGCACTTTTTAATTTCCTCTACATGGAAAGGCTAAGTTGAATCTACATTGCATCGATGCGGTTCAAGTTGAAACTAAGATTTAGAATCAGATTTGAGTGGCATCACCTAACTTCACAACCTCCCTCCTCCCTCCATACACTCCCACTGATATAGACAGTTGCAGGTGGCATGCCTGGATTTATTTTTTCCTCTCTTTTTTTTTCCAAAAATAGGTAACCTGATGCAAGCTGGTCTTAAAGACTTAACCCCCCCCCCACCCACCCACCCCACCCCCAGCCGCTTGCTCGAGCACAAAATTACACCAAACTATTGTGGAACTAGCAACACGCCAACTATGGAAGTATGCAACCGAACTTAGCTAGAAAGGTTAGAATTCAATACTGGACAACAAAAAAATACAAGGTACCTGACATTTTCATGAAATGTGAAGAAATCACGCACGTCCTCGGTTGATAGATGATTTCCCTGCAAGCATCAACTCTTCAGAGCAGGCTCTGATAGGAAACAAAAAGAAAAGGATATCTATCAAGATGCTCACAGCTAGGATCTCACTATCCGATAGCTCCAGCTGAATAACTTTCTGAAGCCCTTCTTTTGACATCTGGCGCTGGTATACCTACAAAATATTCTGAACAATCATTAAAAGAAAACAATTAAGCATTTCTGCTCGGATACAATTATAAAAATGAAATTTTGAATTTTGAACCTTTTCTTCGATAGTTCCAGCGGATAAGAACCTATATATGTATACTCGTTTTTTTCTGACCATCCCTCCAGACTCTTGCTGCTGCCTTTTGAGAAAAAAGAAATATAATCAAAATTTACAATGTTATCCGTTGAGGCCTTTTATCATGACATAAAACTCCTGGTGTGACCCAAAAACAAACAAACAAACAAACAAACACCTGTTTGTCATTGGCAGGATTCCAATCAGGACCAAAGAGAACCAAGCGATCTCCCCCAATCAAATTAAGTCCACAACCTCCAGCCTTGCTACAGAGGAGAAATGCAAATTCATCCTGCATAATAATTGGTTGGGTTAATCTACAAAGTTGCCAAAGTATATAGCGTTTCGATGAAGATCAGCACACCTTTGATGGATCATTGAAATGGTTGACTAGCTTTTGCCTTTTCCCAATAGATGTAGTTCCATCAAGCCTTACAAACGGATACCTTCTTTCCCGGAAGAGTTGAGCAAAAAGGTCCAAAGTCTGATATAATTTTAAAGATAAGGATAAATTAGCCTTGCAAGTTAAATTGGTTTCTTAAGTAATTGTATGCTTCATTAAGAGCATCAAAACAATGTTTGTGCATGCCTCCTCATTCTGTACTTCCATAGAAAAACAATAAGTGATGATACTCAATATTGGCGATCTCCATGATCAGGACACGTGGCGGATGACGTGTCCCTGAACTCAGAAGAAGGGGCCCACAGGAGCCGACCAGGCCACCCCTATACCCGACCTGCAAGCACAAGCTGGCCCTCCTTGGAGCCCCCTACAAATTGGCATCCTCGGCCCCTCAGCTCGTCCCAAGCTGCCACAGGACCAAGACTCCTCGTCCCTCTTGCTCGCCTCCGAGCTCCCCAGCAGAGGCCATCTTCCTTGGTCCCTCCGACCGACCGACTCCACCACTCACAGGCGTAACCGCCGCTCCGCAAATCTCACCGCGCGCAGATTCTCCGCCAGCAACATCCCATGTTCCACGCCATCACAATCCCCATTAATGGGTGATCCGCTCTTTACGCGGGCATGACGTCGGGAGCGTAACTGCCGGCGAGATTCTCACGCCTGTTGCCGCGTGCTGCCGCCACTATATAAACCCCCATCACAGACGGGTCAAGTAAGCCATTTTGATTCCACTTAGCCGTTACTCTGCTCGGATCTCTTACTAACTTGATCGTCGGAGGGTCCTCGGTGGTACCAAACCATCCCGGGACTTCTTTGCAGGTACTCGACGTTAAACTCCTCAAATCACCAATCTCCTCAAAACCCATTGAGACCCGCACGCAACAGAAGATCACCTTCCTAATCCACCGGGAGGTCGACGGAAGACAACATCTGAGCGAGACCTGAAAAGAGCATCCATCAGTTTGCGCCGTCTGTGGGAAACGCAAACTCCACAAAAACAAAGTTAGCCTTCCGATCTCCGTCCACATGGCGCACGATCATCCTGAAGATCTAGGTACCAGCCGCCGCCTCCGCCTCATCGGAGGCGCGGATGAACCTCCTCCGGCGACCGTCATCAACGCTCTCGTCGGCCGAATAGACCGGCTAAAGTCCAAACGGCCAGGCCAGGGCCCCAGATCGCCGCTCCTCCGCCTCCAGAAGACTCTGCCTTCGTCGACATGGCTGACCATCAGCAGGCTACGTCCTATGGCCACAGATCTCACGGGACGATACTCGTCCGCTGGGCGATCATTGAGCCTCCTCTGGAGGAATCAAAACGACGCGACTTTGGCACTTCGCCTCGCCGCACAATCGATGCGTGTGCTACGCGCACGTTCACCGCGACCGTTCCTGTTCGCCATACCTGCAACTGGATGGTCAGGCGAAACCTCATGAAGAATCAGCCGAGCAGCTACCCTGCTCGGTTATCCCTGGCCGGTAGCTTCCCTACTCACAACGCCAGGGATCAAAGCCCTCGCCAAGAGGCAACCGCGCAGCTTCACTATCCGGTCATCCTTAGTGGGCTTCTTACAACCCCTCCAACGCTAAGATCAAAGTCCTCCATAGAGGCAGCTGAGCAGCTTCTCCACTCGGCTATCCCTGACCGGTAGCTTTTCTACTCGCAACGCCAGGGATCAAAGCCCTCGCCAAGAGGCAACCCAACAGCTACCCTGCTCGGTTATCCCTGGCGGGTAGCTTCCCTACCGCAACGTCAGGGATCAGAAAGTCCTCCAAGAGGCAGTCGAGCCCGACCTTCGCTTGGCTATCCCTAGCGGGTAGCTTCTGTTAGTTATATGTATGCCCTAGAGACCATTACTATACATAGGATGTATATTGTAGTGGATGCTGGGACATATATAGGGAGGACTTTCTTGCTCGACATGATAGTTTGCTATCTGGTTGATCTTTACCTTAACGTGTACACTGATAGTCTCTCTGTTACATGTTGGTAAAGCCCTTAGGATGTGTGCTTGACTACCTGGACTATGATGCAGATCATACTAGTGGGGACAGATAGTCTATAAGTACATCCTTCAAAGTCCCTAGTCGTGGGTATATCGAGACAGGGCATCGATATACCAGAGTAGACTAGCGTATACCTTCTCGACCCATACAGATGGGCGATGGATGATCCCATATCCATTGGTGTTTGACATCAGAGATGATATACGGGTGCTCAGTGGAGACTGGGTACACTGGACGGACTCGCCGAGAACTCCCAGATGGTATTATATCTCACGTCAGATGGCAGTTCTCTGGTGACACTGGTACAGAGTAGTCTGTTGACCCGAGATCGTCATAGAGTCTTGTGTGGTTCCCACTGTGCTTTGATTTCCATCTTACCACGTCCAAGAGGGCGTGCAAAACGGTGGTTTTTGGGTACAGTTCCGAGTCACATGGAGGCAATGAGCGATAGGAGGGGATTCGTCTCTCCCGGTATAGGGAGTTGATGTTGCGCTGTGTTCGATTGGCTATAACAGGAAATCCCTGGCCAGGGTTGCTGAGATTTACTGGTAAGTGTTACCAGTAGTTTCTCGAATTGTTATAGACCTCATATCAACACGACTTATCGAGCTATTGGGGTCTGACGTTTACCACCCCTAGGCGAGATATGCGATATATCAGACGATCAGACCGGACTGTACGGTAGTGTTACTGGTTGGATTCACTGGAGTGTGAGCGGGCTTGCTCGTCGATCTTCTGATCGCTCAATACCCGGGTGGCCGTTACGTTTAGCAGACCGCTTGCAGCTTGTGGATGTTTGATATGATCATCATCCGCTGCCTATTGACGAGTCTTTAGAGTCCTACACAGAGGTTTCCTGGTTCAAGCGAAACGAAATAGAAGCGCATATGAGATATGTGCGGGACCGAGAATAATGCGTGTATGTGATACCGTATTCCATTCTCGCGATGAATGTATCGATTAGGTTATATGCGATATACCCTAGTTATCGAATCAAGGATTGATTCGATAAACCGATACATTGGATACTAGTCGGTTATATGTGATATGACCGGATCGTTAAATCAAGTGTTGATTTAATGATTTAATGTATAATTATATATTTGATATATTACTTTGCATTAACTAGTATCGGTTCACTTTAAATGGATATTCTCACTCGGGTGTGCGCATTGCATATGCGATATGATTTTGTGCACATGATTGTATCATGTTTGATGATGCATGCTTTTTGGTTAAGTGTAAAGTATTAAACTATGGTTAAGTGGATGATTAGGGTTTTTACTTATTCATTTATTTATTTCATTTATTCTTTTTTGGAAATAAAATGCAAAGAGAAAAATGGTGGAATTCTTTTGTTCATTCATGAAGCTTCATGAATACTTTGACTTAGTCACCATTTTTGTCTTCATACCTAACCTAACCATTCACTTAACTTGAGTTTAGTCTCTACACTTAACCATGATTGATTATGATAAGTATTCTATTATTTTCTATTTTCTAAATGAACTTATCATAACAATTTCCATCTTCTTCTTCATCTTGACACATGAAGAAACCTTCACTTCATCAATGGTGGATTGATGAATTGAGTGAGAAATCCAATTCTAAATTGAACCCACTTCCTATTTCTTTATCATCTACCTCTTGCCAAGTAGTAGAGTGTGTTTTCTTCACAAGTTTCTTGACTTGGTGAAGTCGGAGCTTGATTTAGCGATGCCTCGACGTAGATCATCTTCGGCATGGACATCGATGACCTAGCCCGTCCATTCTCCGATAAAGCCGACGCTAGAGCCCGGGACTTGTTATGGACAGCGAGGAGACTTCATTGCGGAGCAATGGAGGTGGAGAACCGGATCTACAAAGGTTGTATTTCCGTATCTCTTAGTTAAGTGTTAACTAGTTTCATTTATTCGCCTAGATTTCTAGCAAACGATCCGTAGTCGGGTTTCTCGGCACCTAGAATTTTTGAAATTGGCATGGTTGATGCCTTGTGAGACCTCATTAGGGTGCCTAGGAACCCTACAGCTTCCCTACCGCAACGCCAGGGATCAGAAAACCCTCCCAGAGGCAGTCGAGCCCGAGGATCCCTCGCTCGGCAATCCTTCGGAACAAAAGCCCTCGCCAAGAGGCACCGGGCAGTAACCCTGCCCGGCCAAGGGTACTTGGTAGGCTTCTTACAGCCCCTCCCGCGCCAAGGACCAAAGTCCTCCCAAAGACAGTCGAGTCCTTGCTCGGCTATCCCCGGCTGGTAGCTTCCTACCACAACCGACAGGGATCAAAGTCCTCGCCAAGAGGCACTGGGCAGTAACCCTGCTCGGTCCCCGTCCTAAAGGATCAAAGCCCTCGCAAGAGGCAACCGAGCAGCTACCCTGCTCGGTCATCTTCGGCTGGTAGCTCCCTACCCATGACGCCAGGGATCGAAGCCCTCGCAAGAGGCATCTGAGCGGCTACCCCGCTTGGTCATCCCAGGCTGGTAGTTGCCTACCCACGACGCCAGATATCAAAGCCCTCGCCAAAAGGCAACCGCGCAGCTTCACTGCCCGGTCATCCCTGCTCAGTTATCCCTGGCGGGTAGCTTTCCTACCGCATCGTCAGGGATCAGAAAGCCCTCCCAGAGACAGTCGAGCCCGAGGATCCCTCACTCGGCTATCCTTCAGGGCAAAAGCCCTTGCCAAGAGGCACCGGGCAGTAACCATACTCGGTCCCCGTCCTGAAGGATCAAAGCCCTCGAAAAAGGCAACCGAGCAGCTACCCTGCTCGGTCATCTTCGGCCGGTAGCTCCCTACCCATGACGCCAGGGATCGAAGCCCTCGCAAGAGGCATCCGAGCGGCTACCCCGCTGGTCATCCCAGGCTAGTAGCTGCCTACCCACGACGCCAGAGATCAAAGCCCTCGCCAAGAGGCAACCGCGCAGCTTCACAGCCCGGTCATCCTTAGTAGGCTTCTTACAGCCCTCCAACGCTAAGAATCCAAAGTCCTCCCAGAGGCAGTCGAGCCCGACCCTCGCTCGACCGTCCCCAGCTAGTGGTCATTGCTCGCAACGCCAGAAGTCAAAAGCCATCGCCAAGGGGTAACCGAGCAGCTTCCCATTCATGCTCGGCACAAATACGGCGGACGACCCTCTGCCCATCACATGCAGAGGATCCGAGGCCCTAACAAGGGACATCAGGTCTATCCAAGTCTGGGCGATCCCTCCTTGACTTCGGGGCCGTGGAAACGCCTCTTTCTCAGCAGCGTTCGGCGCGCTTGGCAAGTGACCGAAATCAACTCGACGAACGATCATTAGACAGATAGCCGACCTGACATGGAAGCCCAACAGTGCAAGCAGAGATATTTTATGAGCATTCTTCACAAACAGAAGATAAAGTGCAAACCGATAAAACCGAAGAAAAAAATTTTATTACCGAAGGCAAAGTTTTTACAAAGGGCATTTTGGGCTCCCCAGCCTTACAAACTGCCAGGAGGCTTACAAAAATTCCAGAAACAACAAAATAAAGGAAAAGGAAGACGAGGGCTTTAGGCCTCGGGGTCAGACGCGACCTCGGGATCATCGACATCCGCCACAAGACGAGCAGGGTCCTCGGCGACTTTCTCGTCAGGAATCTCTTTCCCCTACTCCTCGGCGTCCACGAGGGGGTATTCGGCCCGGAGCTCTTCGTCGATGAACTCCGGCATCCGGGCCTTAACGACGTCGAGGGCCTCGTGCCAGATGAGGGTTGTGGCCACGGCCAGGTCATCATAGAAGTCCTTCGACTTCTTGTAGCCCTCCACCGCCTTCGCCGCCGACAGGTCGACCAACTTCGCCACTCTCAAGTCGGCTGACATCGCCGACTCAGCCACCGCCCCCAGCTCCTTCCGGAGGGTTTTCACCATCTTCTTCAGGTTGCCAGCGAGCACCTGAGCGTCCTCAAACATGGCCTCGGCAGCCACGGCGGCCTCGCGGTACCGGGCAACCTCCCGTTTCCCGGCCTCCACCTCGCCCTCCAGGGCGGCGACCCTCGCTATCACCGCCTCCAGCGAGGCGAGCTGACCCGCAGCCTTCATCGCTGGGAATATCACCTCGGCCTACATGCGTAAGGCGGGGGCAACGTGCTGGAGAACCTAAAAGATAGGAAAGAGATCAGAAAGACGAAGGAGACGCCGAATTTCACAAACAACCGAGCACTAACCTGCACGGACTCCTGGACGATGGACGCCATCTGAGCCCTAAAAGTTCCCCCGGAGATCCTAGCCTCTGCCGACTTCTCTATGTCGTGCAGCAGGCTATCCGCGACTGATAGCCCTGAGGGCACCGCGAACTGGAGGCCCCCCTCCTCCACCTTGATCGGCGAAGACGGGCCCCGGGATGACCTCTTAAGCGGCTCCGATGGGGAGCCGATCTCCTCCTCCAAGGCCGGGTCCTCCGGAATTCGGGCCCGCTTTCGGCCCGGCACTTTGCTCGGCCCGGGGCGGGATCCGCCCACGAACGCTCGCGGGACGCGGCTACCGGAGGAGAGGGAGCCGGGGCAGGCTTCGCACAAGAAGAGCTGGCGCCCTCAGCCTTCGTGACTTTTCTCGACCGGTGCATGGATGCTCGAAGCTCGTCCATATCCATGGGCCCTGCACAAACCAAATGCAAAGAAGTCAGCGACACGAGCAATATAAAAGCCAAAAGCAAGCCTAACTTACCAACGAACTCAACGGGGCTGAGCCCGGCCCAACTCAGGACCCTCTCAGATAGCAGCACGTCGAATCGGGGGATGGGCTCCCACGACGCCACTCTCACCACGACGGGGTCATTGGACTGGTTCTCCGGCAAGTATTTTTCCCTCGACCACTTGCTAGGCACGGGTCAGTCCTCGCCCTCGGGAGGCGAGACGAAAAAGAACTTCTTCCAGTCGTGAATGGAAGAAGGCAGAGCCACAACCCCTGTCCCGACGGCGCCCCCTGTCGCTTTCTAAAGGAGAGGTAAACCCATCTCGGGTCGCCCGCTCGACCCCCAGGATGATTTTTGAAAACGAGGGAAGAATCGAGGAGGGAAAGGCCGAAAGGAACCGCCTGTAACTTCAGGCGGATCAGGAACCCGAGGAGAATCCTCCATGAATTCGGCACTAGTTGACCAGGGGCTAACCCGAAGAAGTTCAGCGTTTCGACGACCTCGGGAGAAAATGGCAGGCGCATTCCACCCCAAAAGGCTTCCAAGTAGAGGGCGATCTCCCTACCCCGCACTTGGTCTGTCCTCTCTCCCTCCTTGGCCAGACGAAGCGTATAACGTGAGGGGTGTGGAAGCGAGCCCGAGCATTGGCGAGCTCGTCCTCATGCCTCATCCAACACGAAACGCCGGGGGCAGCATCTACCGCCTCCTCCCTGGGAGCTGCCCCCGCCGCGCGATCCCGAGAAGAGGGTCCGATTCCTACTCCCCGAGAAGACTCAGGCTCAACTAAATGGTCCCTAGAACTTACTCCTACAACATCTACAGATCCTCCGAAAGAAGACATCTAACCTGAAAAAGATAGGTCCTCGGGAAACAAAAACGGACGAAAGAAGACGAGCGCCGAGCGGCCAAGACTTAGAAGAAAGGGAATATGAAAGCGTAGGGGCTCCGGAATGGGCCCCACCTCTACTTATCATCGCAAACGACCTCATCCAACGGTGCCCTTCATCTCCCACCAAAACGCCTCCTCGCGTCCAATGGATCCGATCGCTCCACTTGTCATTCCCACACTGGACCGCACGTCGCGTCGGACAATCGACGCTTGACACGTGGACCATCGTTTCAGTGGCCGGATGCACGAACCGGTGCACCTTCCTTAAATGCAAAGATCTCGCTTTGATTCGCTGACAGAAAAGACAGATGACAGCCCGGGGACGTGTCCCGACGAAACCTTAGGAGGGAGCTCGCCCCGGACGGCTCGACAGTCCACTCCTGATCCGACCCGCTAGCTAGTCGGGACAAGAGTGGGGGGCTAATGATGATACTCAATATTGGAAATCTCCATGATCAGTACACGTGGCGGATGACGTGTCCCTGAACTCAGAAGAAGGGCCCACAGGGGCCGACCAGGCCACCCCTATATCCGACCAGCAAGCACAAGCTGGCCCTCCTCGGAACCCCCTGCAAATTGGCCTCCTCGGCCCCTCAGCTCGCCCCGAGCTGCCACAGGACCAAGACGCCTCGGCCCTCTTGTTCGCGTCTGAGCTCCCCAGCCGAGGCCATCTTCCTCGGTCCCTCCGACCGACCGACTCCACCACTCACAGGCGTAACCGTCGCTCCGCAAATCTCGCCACGTGCAGATTCTCCGCTAGCAACATCTCACGTTCCACGCTATCACGATCCCCATTAATGGGCGATCCGCTCGTTACGCGGGCGTGACGTCGGGAGCGTAACTGCCGGCGAGATTCTCGCGCCTGCTGCCGCTACTATATAAACCCCCATCACAGAGGGATCAAGTAAGCCATTTTGATTCCACTTAGCCGTTACTCTTCTCGGATCTCGTACTAACTTGATCGTCGGAGGGTCCTCGGTGGTACCAAACCACCCCGGGACTTCTTTGCAGGTACTCGGCGTTAAACTCCTCAAATCACCAATCTCCTCAAAACCCATTGAGACCCGCACGCACCAGGAGATCACCTTCCAAATCCACCGAGAGATCGACGGAAGACAACATCGGAGACCCGAAAAGGACATCCATCAATAAGGGAGTTTTGATTGTATAAATGTCTGCATCAATTTTCTATGATGTGTAGGGCCACAGAGAAAAAGGCTTGACATTGCACTATAAGCAACAAATTAAGGTGCACTCATCCATGATAGTTATCTTTCGTCAGCTAAGGTGAAACAAAGGCATTAACTAGCAACGCTACTTTATTCTTCCACTCTGGCTACCAATTTCTCTACAGTTAACATGATAATGATTTAAGGTAAAACGGAGTACCAAGCCATCTTAGTCGATGGTGAAAATTCCCTATGGTCATTCGAAATTCCATGTTGGTACAAGATCAGCCATCAGCCATTGTTATTGTGAATGGTCCAGAATTGCATCTGAACCTCCCCTCCCTCCATACAAGAACCTCCCCCCCCCCAACACACACACACACACAAAAGGAGAAAACAGTCACACACACACACACAAAAAGAAAGGAAAAGAAAACACTATCCTCTGAAATCACATATATTGTAATAAGCATTATTTGTTTCCAGGAAATTGAGTGATTTTTCAGCCTTGCTTCTTGACTATCAGGTAAAACTAGTGAAAAGTCGAAAGAGTTCTTTTCTTTAGGGTTAATTTTTCAGTCCACAGGGTTTTAAGTCTGTTTAGACTTTGGTGTATGAGATCCTTGTTCATGACAGCATTCTATTGTCTCCACAATTATTGCCCCAGCTAGCGTCACTGCCGCCATTAGCCATCATTGCCACCACTGTTGCTCACTACCACTGATATTTCTTTCACCGTCATCATCGTTGCCACCCTTTTGGCATCACCACCACCATCATTTTTATTGTAGCTACCATCGCCATAGCCAATGTTTCTATCACTGCTACCACTGTTATAATGAATTCATCAATGTCGCCACCCGCCACCCTCGCCCCAGTGGCCAACCACTGCCTATTGTCACTGTCATCGCAACCACCATTATATGCGAAACCGCCACCAGCATCGCTGTCACTGCTATCGGTGCCATGGCACTGTTGGTTTCACATCTTCATGGTTGGTTAGCTAAATAGGGCGGTCTTAATGGAAAAATAGGTGGGCATCATAAAGATGGAATGAGAAAGGGAAAATAAGGATGTCAAATAAGACATCCAGTGATGTGCCTCTCATGCTGAGTTCTGGAAAAAATACAGATAGATGTGTCTTTTAAATGGTTTTTTGGCCACAAAATTGAATAAAATTAAGACACGAGAGTATAAATTACTATAAAAAAAAATAGAATTATGGACACATGTATAAAATCACCTCTCACAAATGCATAATTTTAGAATATAAAGTCAATCAGATTAAGGAGTCAGGAAATGAATGAAATCCTATATGCATAAATAAAAAAGCTTTAATTGACCTGAGTGTAATTTGATACAAGAACAATACGATCATCTGTTTTCTGGCAAAGATGGCTCAGCAGCTGAGCTAAGACATGCATTTTTCCTGACAGTTCTACCCAAATTCCACCACCACCAGACCATTCTCCAGATCTACCGGAAGAATTTTATTCGCCATTTATTAACTTGAAAATACCTGATCAAATGACAATTGTGAAGAACACGAATCATACCTCCCAGAAAATAGCTCTGGAGGGAAAAATTGCATGCAATCCTCAAAACCAGATGTTCCTGAACTTCCACTTTTAATCGTATCATATATGAGCTGCAATATATAGACTAAATTTTATATGATAGATTACTTGCAATCAGGTGCCAAGAATAGAACAATTTACAGTAGCAATTTTATTGCTCCATATCGATTAAGATCTGGAAAACCTACTAGATGTCACTCTTAAGCAAAATACTGCAGTTGCAATGCATAACTGAATAGAAAAGTAGCATAGGCATTTCAGCGATTTGCTCAGAGTTGAATACAAATAATTAGATGGGCTAATCATAATAAAGAAAAATGTAAGGTTACCCTTGACAAGTTTATACAATTAATAGCAAGCTATTTGCTGTTGCAATAGCATTAGATATAAGGTTATACATTGAAGTGCAAAATAAGAACGATCATTCATATTTATATGTCGGTTTATTTTATCATCAGGATATAAAAAAAACTGGTATCATGGAAGAAAATTCAGAGGCTAATTCTGATCTTAAGCTCAATAATGTATTAAAATGAACAATAGATACCAAAAAATGTAGACATCAACTAATTGACCATATATAACTAATACTCTTGGTAATAAGACAAGGTTTGGAAAGAAACAGTAGATGAGAAATTTAGATGTATGGAGTATATATCAGTTTTCGCTTGTTCCTGCATGTTGCTTGAACTTTTTTGAAGTTAAAGAGTAGGTTTCATCACATAAGCAGGTCAGTATTCTAACTGTTGTTGTGCATCAAGAATTCTCAACACAAATTTCTAGCCCACGAGTTTAAAGCCCATGGGTTTTGGACTGATATCAAGAATTCTAAATGCTCCTCTTACACAGGCATGTATGTTCTCACGTGAAAAACCTCAAACAAAAAGTTGACCTGTTTTACATAAATATATTCCTATGATGTTGCAAATAGAAAATCAGTAGGCCACCACTCACTAAATTAAGCTTTTGGGGGAAATGGTTGCAATCAAGGTAGAGTGAACCAGGAGTGAGAGATCCTTAACTTAAGTCCTACCGTAAAAACTAAAAGATAAGAAAGAAAAGAAAAATCTGATAATGTTGTCTTCCAAGTGTAAATCAATGGTTCCATGTGAGAATTGGTGTTGGAGCTACGATATGAAATAATTGTTGGCCCACCGTTCAATAGCTTACACCTTTGGGTAAAGGTGTAAAGCAGTTCCCAACAGAGTTAACAAGTCACTAATGAGGTTCGAAACTACAACCTCTTGGCACCTCCATTCCATATGGAAAAACACTTTTCCTCAAAGATTAAGTTAATTGGTTATGAGCCAGTGTATATTAAGCAGTCTGACTCTCAACACTTAAAGTCATCAATATATATATATATATATATATATATATATATATATATATATATATATATATATAACTCCCTTTTTTGACCTCTTAGTTTGCTAAAGTTGAAGTTTATAAATTGCAATTATCCTAATAATTTAAACTCTTGTGAATTATAACGATCTCCATTTTTAAAAAATAAGCTATCCCTTCTTTTATCTCGTCAATCAATACCATATCATGTGCAAACAAACTACAGAACAGAACCCCAAGTAAAAACTACAGTCCATATTAATGCAATAACTCAGTGACAACCCTCCACTATACCACAAAAAAAAACTTTAGTTTTCTCCTCCGATTGTTCTTAGTACAGATAAAAGAAGAGATTTAAAAAGGATTCCATGACATGGTGTAACGACAACAAAATCCAAATACCCTTTTCTTTTATTATTTCCCTTACTTTAATAAAAATTATTTTTCTTTAAACATCCATATGTATATTTGTTGTTCAAAATCTATTGACTGTCCATTCTTGTATAACTTGATTACCATATTGCCTTGTATTCCATAGATCATATGTTCGAACCTCAAGTAAATTATTTTAATTTTATTTTAAAATTTAAATATTTTTTCATATATCATTGTTTCGATTAGTTAATAGTATATGGTTGATATTTTAACAGTATTGATATTTTTGGTAATTTTTGATATGTTCTTATTTCAACTAATAGAATTAATCTGTTGTTGAGTTGATATGTGTTTATTAAGTAAGTTAAAAATATATTTCTACTAAATCTGACGATAAACATAACTATATGATTTATAGTTATAGTAATATATAAGTTATCATTTTCTGATATGGTTTATATTTTATTTATATGCTGGTGGGTTATTAAAGCAAAGTCATTACATGTATTTGCAAATCAGTTATTATTACAATTTTTATCAATATAATATGGGTGTTAGTTTATTTATTATCTATAATTTGTATAATCATAAAATATTTTATAACCGTTTTTTTATTGTTTTGATTGTGGAGAGATATTATGGAATTTCCAAATATTGCCGAATCTTTTTATTTTAAAAAAATATCCCCTCCAACTTTTTATAAACCCACGCTTCTTTTTTTCTTTCTCCTTTCTTTAAAATCTTGTTGCTTTATTTTCATCACCACCCTCGTTGCTCCAAATTTCGTCAAAGGCACGTCGGATCGTGAGGCTCCATTCTTTCATCTATCTCATAGTCTCGGTTCTTCAAACCGAGGCTATTTTCTCCTTTTTCGCACGTACTAGTACGAGTGTGTACAGTAAGTCCTCTCTTCCTCCTCATTCTTTTTCGGTTGCACAAACCCTTGCCATGTCTCTTGAAATTTTTCATGCTGCATAACATGTTTAGTCCATCTTCTGTTTTTTAATAATATCCTTGGAATATGCTCACATTTTCGCAACATATATATGTATTATTCCATAACGTCATCTACCACTAGGAAAATAGGATGAAATGGAAAGAACAGAGAGTTGAGGGGACTCTGGGTTTTGCAACTGCTGAAAACAAACGAGAGATAGAAGATAAGAATATATGGAATGGAGAAGATGAAATGTTCATACTGGGTACAAATGAGGTGAAACAAAATATGAAATTTTGATAAACGGTGAAGAGTATTTTAATTAGTAATCCATATACTCCTGCATGAAGTGGCAGGTTGATTGCTTTAAATCTTAATCCTAATAAGCTATTATAAAGTTCTGTTGAGATTTAGACTCTCTTCTTTATGGAACTAGGTTGACATCTGAATGTGCTGAAATTACTTGTGTTGGAAAAAAATCCCTAATGATTCAACTAAGTGATTATTGGGATAACTTAGAGTATCTATTGACAGTTATCATCGTTAGTTTTACCATTTTCTGGTGTATTTGTGATGTAATTGATTGGTTCTATATATTCAGTTTTGTGTTTCTATTAATAATCAGACCATATGTTATCTAAAAAAAACTATAGATAAGTTGCAGATATATCGCATATGCTCCCTAGTTCATTCATGCTGCAGTTTCGCTTCATAGCATAAGTCTTATGCAAATATAATTATTTTATATAAACTTGCTGAACAATAACATTTTGAAAAGTACAAATATTATTTTTAATTTAAATAATAATATAATATGTTTTATTATAATAATACCAATTATTGAATTGGGTTATCATAATTTGGGTATATAAAGATGTTTATAAATCTTGCCATGATAAAACTGATATTTGTTTTCCAAATCTTTTTGCACTTAAGGTGCCATGACAAGTAATAAAGGATTCATATTTTAGATGCATGGTTAATCTAAATTAGTTTTTATGGTTTTACAAATAGGCATGACTACATTCTTTTTATGTTAGATGTGAGAGAGAGGAGGGGACATGAGGCATGGGCACACCTATGCCATACCTCCTCCATATTTTCCCCCGACTCTCATCATCTCCTCTCATCTCTCCCTTACTCTCATCCCTACCTCTCCCATACTATTTTACAACACAATGGCTACTCTCATTCTCACCTCATAAAATTCTACTATAAACATAATACCACTCGTTCACTAAAACCCAACTCCAAGTAGAATCCTTCATCAACTCTTCAAGTGGCATCCTACAAGCTTGAAGCTCTTATTTGAAGTTCTTTTTAAGGTAAAGATCCATATCTTACCAAGTTTAGAGTTATTGTCATGAAAAGAAAAATAATTCCTTTGCAACAAATGTGACTTTTTTATGGTTTATATCTTCAAAAGATAAGGGTTTTAAATACTCAGTTGAAGTTATAAGGTGTTTATGAAGTTTTCTTGATGATTATATCTTGTAGTGGGAAAGTTAAGGTTTGGTGCTATGATATTTGGTAGAAAAGTGTTTAAGTTTTAAAATCTATAGTTTAATGTATTTTTTGAAGTTCAAATAAAATCTGGAGCAACTTGAGAGCTCTAAAATATAAAAGATGTATCCTACTGATCTAGTTAAAAAATCAAGAGACCACCATATGAAGACGACCCCCTAACTTATCTACAAGGCCGAGATTTGCGGCCAAGTGGCGGCCCCGCAGTGGAATTAGGGTTTGGGTTTTTATTGGTGTCTTGTTCACTTGATATTTAGACCACTGGTATACCTCCTTTTGTCCCGGGTTCCCTGTAAGAAAATCTGGAAGCATTTTGAGGAGTTTTGACGATATTTTACGGTTTTTAAACTTGATTTTTGGATTTCTGTGTTATGGAATGGTCGTTCGACGTTCGTACGTCGACGACGGGGATATTTTGTAGTATTTAGCACGCGTTGGCCATAAATTCTAACATATATGCAACTTCTCTCGTTGTTTCGATTTCGATGTGGATTTTCATGCGGTTTCGCTATGCTTTCGATTATAAGTACGATCGCGAGAACTTTCGAGACGGCGATGACGGGCGAGACGTTCGTCAGCTTCGACTAGAGCGAGACGCATATCATATAGTAGATGTATATCTACATAGGAAATCGGGTGGATGGCATATAACAGCCCCACAACCGTAATAATTAGAATACTATATATTAGAACCGTATTCCTAGCCTTTAGAGACATGCTAAAACACCCATAGGTGTATATTCGTATACTTAGTCGATAGTTATATACTTAGTCTCTATTTCTTAGCCATTAGGCTATATATATATATATATATATATATATATATATATATATATATATGATTATTGTTATGTGTTATACGTGACTAGATGTCCGTACTTTATATTATATGAGTTGACGTACACGACCATAGATCTGAACTGTATTGATTGAATGATATCGTGCGAGAGAGGTTCCGTACATGATGTGATAAGGATAGATTGCCGAATACGGCCGATATTCTTTTGACTCGGGGAGTCTTGCTATATTCCGAATTGAGACTTTATGAGATATTTAGAACCATACTTATTTTAAAAACTAACGATTCGTTACGTACTTTTAAATAGTAATGTCAAGGATGCACTAAAAAAATTTAAATGATTTGTCTTTCAAAAATATCATAGCCCCTTATTTCCAAAACAACGTTTCGTTCAATTTTAAACTATATCTGTATGGCTCATACATGATTAGATATTTTAACGCTTGTTCACGTTACGATTTCCTTATTCTGTATACATTCACGCTTCGATTACTTATAAGATATGCTACGTTTATACATTTACCTCTACTTAGCTCGTTTGCTAAAACACTCGTACCATTACCGATAATTTCATGTTGCACTTGCACATACTCGCATGCTACACCTACACCTCATCATTAATTGACATGACACGTACACATATAGAACTTGCCTTGTCACACGTATCACATTATATCCTGTTAGTATTGTAGCTGCTTATCATCCAGCATCACGTACTGTTCCGTACATTATACTTTCTTTTCATTGCTTATATGAACACACTTATAGAACACTGTACAATTACCAATGATTTACATATTGCACATACACAAACTCGTATGTTATGCGCATACATCATTGGTAATTGAACTTGCTGCGCGCACATTTAGAACTTGTCGCGCGCACATATAGAACTTGCCATGTTATTTCGCATCGTAATATATTCCTGCCAGTACCTTAGATCACTGCACATCACATAATTACATGCATTATACCACTGTTCTGTACTTTTTAATTTGTTCCATTATTGTCATGTTCTTATGCGATAGTGTTTCATGGGATTCCTGTTTTTATGAGATTTGAGAAACCACAGATATGATTTTATAAAATTTGGATTCGTTTTCAAAATGTTGTTTTCTCTTAATATGATGATTTAGTAACCACCATGAGTTTTGATTTTCATGATAAGATATCCAAATCGAGAGAGGGATTAACCGATTATGGATACATGGTGAACTCGGTATGACACCGATGGACAGGAAGTCCGTAAGGAGGTACGGGAAGCATAGCGAGGTGGATCGAAACCGGAGATAAATTAGAGCACAGCGGATATCCAGAAGATACCGGCCGGGGCTATTGATATCGAGAGAGGACCGGTCTGACGAGACGGTTCCTACGATATCTGGGTTTTACGTGTCGATACTGGACTCAGGATTTATGATGATTTCAAGTGTCGATGCTAGACACTCAGTTGATATGATGATTTCGAGTGTCGATGGTGAACACTCACTTGATGATATGTGTGTGTTATAGATGACATATTTCTACATATTGATTGATCATGAAGATCATGTGTGTTGTGCGCAATCCGATATGACGCACTTATAAATATGATGTGATACTTATGCATATACATATTTATATTCGTTATCACATAGTATGATAGTAATATACTGTATGACCTAGGAGATCGTTATGTATTTCGATTTCTATTTTGTGATACTTTCTACTCACGAGTTGGCAACCCACCCCCGTTGTACCTTAGTTTCTTGCAGGACCGACCGCTCGGATCAATAGCGGCTTGTTAGCACGCTCCTTCTTCGGGTGATTGCCTTCGTAGGTGAGTTACATTTCGAATCGTAACCACCTCTTGTATATGTATATTTTTTTATGATCTAGTTAAAAAAACTCCATCGACCAAAACTTGTATATTTTTGTGGATTTAAAGACGAGACTAGTATGTTATTCTTTTAGATGTCGAGCTTGGATATAATCGAGTTGATGATGCTTTTTAGTATTTCTCTTACTTTTTTCTTGTGTTATTCTTTGTCTTGGGTGTCGTATATTACTGTGTGGTTGTGATTCCGCCGATTGAACGATGAGATAGCTCTCGATTGGGGACGTTGAAATATTTATGTGTATGCACTGGTTTTTATCAAAATTTACAAAGAAAGTCCTGCCAAAATTTTAAATGACGAAAATGTTTTCAAACCTTAATCTAAAACCCACTTGTGTTTTCAAACAAACTTTACTTATACTTTAAGAGAAAATTGATTTCATTAATAACCATTTTTCAAAACTTCACCTCCATTATTTACTTTAAAAGGTTTAGATTCCTGATTTTTGGCTTACTTGGATTACGGTGGGGTCGCATAGACTTTACGTGATTTAAGTGCCGGTCACTTGCCGTTTTCAGGTCATGACAAAGTTGGTATCAGAGCGTTAGATTTAACCTTTGTTCGAGTTTAGATTTGACTATGTGGAGTCTAAGACGTATATTTTCAGAACCTAAGCTTAACCTTATGGAACTTAGACTTGATTTTAGGGTATTAGACCCGAACTTTCATTGCGTAGGTTGACCTTGGTATGATAGAGTATGTAGCTCAAGTAGAGTAACGTACCGTACGTATGTTCCACAGTATACTTACGATACGATACTCCGCATAAATAACCTTAGGATATATATCTCAAGATCCTTCCTTTTATTCATTCTTCTGATACATCCTCATCGATACTTATTTATGGTTCCTATCACCATGGCTACATGAGCCGAGGAGGCTGCGGCTAGAGATGCGGTCAAGACGGTCTCGTCAGGGACGAAGACTGACCAAGGTGTTGTCCCGGTAACACAAGAACAGATTGATTATCCTTTTTATGTTAGAATTTCTTGTTTAGAGACGGGTGTTCTGGATCCACACCAGATGGTCGGGTCATTGCTTGAGGCCAGTCGGACTGAGAGACCTGCTGTCGTACAGCCTACTCCGGGGATCGTTGTGCTGCCTATTGTCCCAACAGTTGTACCAATCAAGGCTGGAATTTTCGAGGTGTCACTTTCTGAGTTCATGAAGCTGAAGCCGCTGGCGTTTACAGGCAGGGATGTGACAAAGAATCCATAGTCATTCTTGGATAGGGCGACTGGGATATTTCGTTCGTTGAGATGCTCTGATGCGAGATCAGTCGAGTTGGCTACTTTTCGTTTTAAGGGTCTTGCCCACCCAATGCACTTGATGTTGATTTCATGCATATTAGATGCATCTGATTTTGATTTAGTGCATCCTAGATGCACTTGATGTTGTTTTCATGCGCATTCGATGTATTTGATGCAGTTGTCATGCACACCCAAGTGGCACACCAAGTGTCATGCCAAAAGGGCGGAGACCACCTCTTGAATCCGTGGGGGTCACCTCTTGAGTCTGTAGGACCCACTGTAGAACAATGAGGGATCTTTGGAATACATTCCGAAAGAGGGTAGATCCGGAACTATAAATGAAATGATACCACTCCTATAACACAGAGACGCCTTTTAAATGAACCGGCACTACAGAAATTTGAGAACTCTGTAGTTAAGCGTGCTCGAGCCAGGGAAGTTTGGGATGGGTGACCTCCTGGGAAGTGACCCCTGATCAGGTCCGATTCGCTCCAAAGGACAAAACCGTGTGTTTTCGGCCAGAACGGACAATATCATCTGTGTTGGGGGTGGTTCGTGACAGAAAGATAGGGGACATGAGGCATGGGCACACCCATGTCATACCTCATCCATGTCTTCCCCCCACTCTCCTCATCTCTCCCTTACTCTCATCTTTACCTCTCCCATTCTCTTTTACAACACAATGGGTACCTTTCATTCTCACCTCACAAAATTCTACTATAAACATAAATACCACTCATTCACCAAAACCCAACTCCAGTAGAATCCTTCATCAACTCTTCAAGTGGCATCCTACAAGCTTGAAGCTCTTATTTGAAGTTCTTTTTAAGGTAAAGATCCATGTTCCCCCAATCAGAGCAAGGCTCTACTTGAATTTTGAAAATTCAAATTTTGAAGCAATGCTTCGGTTCCGGTGCGCAGCGCGCAATTTGCCACATGTCAGAAGTTGACTCGGCATCGCAACGCCCAAGGCAATGCGTCCAATCAGAGCAAGGCTCTTTAAAAAAAAACATAAGTAACACTTAACTGCGCAAGCGCACGGCAGCGCGACACGTGTCTGCGCAGTCGCGCAAGCACAGCTGCGCAAGCGCACCGCAGCGCGACACGTGTCTGCGCAGTCGCGCAATCGCAGCTGCGCAAGCGCCTTACTGCGCGACACGTGTCACGCGCTGGTGAGTTGCGCAGCAACAGAATGAAAATTTAATGAAATCTTTTCTGTTCTTTCCAAAACCAGAAGATTTTCTTCTGCCTTTGGATCAAAGATCCAGCGGTGGGAAATTCCCAAAATCACTCAGAAAAGATCTTGTTAACAAATTCAACAAATTTGTAAGCACTATAAATAGGACCCCAGACCTCATTCGATGGACATCAACTTGGATAATCGACTTCTAGCAAAAAAAAAGAAGAAAAGAGAACTCTTGGAGATTATTCAAGAACAAGAAAAAGAAGAAAGGTAAAAACCTTTTTTTTAAGAGAAAAATCTCTGAAGAACAAAGGATTAAAAAAAAGGGAAATAAATGAAAATAAATAAATAGTGCCTTGCACTTGTTATGAACCCTTGGTTCTGTGAAATCAGGGAAAACAGGAAGAAAAACTTGTTTTCCTTTGATCCAAATTTAGCACTTTTGTTCTTAAATCTGAAAAATTCTTGATGTTCTGCACAAATGCAACCCATTATTTAAAAGGGCCTGGCCCAAATCAAATTGCAAAATAATAAAGGGGCAGAGCCCTGTTTGGATTGATTTTCTAGTCGGGCAAAGCCCAAAATAAATAAAAATTTTTGGACTTAACGTGTCTGCGCAGTTGCGCAAGCACTGTTGCGCAAGTGCACAACTGCGCGACATGTGTCTGCGCAGTCGCGCAAGCACTGTTGCGCAAGCCTTCCACTGCGCGACACGTGTCACCTCCACGAGCGCTTGCGCTCTTTAATTGCGCAAAGCACCTGACAAGCCGTGTGGGGCACTGTCAGAGTATTAAATGCAATGCATTATTAAGGGGCAGAGCCCAATCAAAGGTCAAATGGACCAAATAGAAGTACTGCACATTATTTTAAAAAGGCAGAGCCTAATCAAAAAGTCTAAACAGACCAAAAATAATGCTATGCATTGTTTAAAAGGCAGAGCCCAATTGAGAGATCCAATAGACCAAAAACAATGCTCTGCGTTATTCTAAAAAAGGGCAGAGCCCAGTCAATGGCCTGAAGTAATGATATGCATTATTCTAAAAAGGGGGAAAGCCCAAACAAAGGCCTAATAGGCCAAATGCAAACAAAATGTGAACATTTTCAACTGGACTTAGCCCAATTCTGGCCGTAAGTCCTTAAATTAAATTGACTGAGCACAGCTGCTCTCCTAAATCAATTCACGACCGGTTCAAGGGTACATCTCCGAACTCCTTTGACATCCCTCGTTGTAATTCCTCAACGACGTCAAAGAGGTGACGGGTCCCAACGACCACACACCCATATGGACCGAAACGTCCCTAAACTAATATTGGACCGAGACGTCCCTAAACTAACATCGGACCGAGACGTCCCTAA
Source organism: Agapanthus africanus (assembly GCA_030015575.1). Classification (NCBI taxonomy): domain Eukaryota; kingdom Viridiplantae; phylum Streptophyta; class Magnoliopsida; order Asparagales; family Amaryllidaceae; genus Agapanthus; species Agapanthus africanus. The sequence goes on along the minus strand of JASDDO010000016.1, from coordinate 520,234,481 downwards.
ACTAACATTGGACCACCACGTCCCTAAACTGGAAAACGGACCACCACGTCCCTAAACTGGAACAATAGAGCCTCCAAACGCTCTTTTGCCAGATCTAAACGGTCCCGTTTAAGTTGATCTTAGCCCCAAACACGACTAACGTATCCTTAAACATTCAAATGGATTATAAAACTCCCAATCAACTCTGGTTTGAGGGTACATCTCCGAGCTCCTCTGATACATGTCGTTGTAATCCTTCAACGACGTCAGAGAGGTGACGAGTCCCGATGGCCATACATTAAATTAATCACTACGTTAAGTTGATCTTAGTCTAAAACAAGACTAACGTATCCTTAACGAACGTTTAAGTTGATCTTAGCCGCAACGCGACTAATGCATCCTTAAACTGAAAACACCAAACCCAAATCTAAGTAAATACGGATTTGGACTAATTCACGTCCTACGGACGACGGCATTACTCAGTCTCCGTATACAATCCACGGGCAACCACAAACAAAGCAAACACACACGACACGAAGTGAAATTCTGGAGAAGGAGAAAGTTGTTACCGCGATGCGGTAGCGTAATTAACTGCAGGGGCTTGCGCCTGCAGGGAAGAGCGTCCCCACAATCAAAAACCCCTCACCCTGAGGGGGAATCTGACGAAGTCTGCTACATCGGCCGCATCCGTCTAAACCTCCGATACACGGCGCCATAAATCAACTTGGCATCTTCGGAGAGATAAACGGATAAAACCAAATAGCATCTGCCCCGAACCCCAGGCACGGACGCGAAGTCCAGGCCGCCGTTCGGAGGGGAACAGATTCTGGCACGCCCGGTGGGACCTTTTCCTCTTTCTACTCCACACTTCGTGTGTCGTCTTCGCGAACCAATCGCGATTTGTTAAATGGTTGCCTGCGGATTTCAAGTTGCTAAGATTTGGTCTTTTGTCTGGCGCAGAACTCAAGCATCCATGGATTCTATCTGCACCAACTGCGCGAAGTGCCGCTGCAACGGACGCTCCACCTCACCAGGAGGTGTAGCATATGGGCCCCAAGCAGCTTCCTTCCTTACTCTGCCGGTAGATCAGGTGACCCAAGCCACCACCGGCTTGTTTTTCGGGACCATGGTCCCACCTACAAGCTTCTCTATGCCGATATCCGCACCGGAAGCGAATAAGAAGTCGGTGTTCGACCGGCTCACTGCTACCACGACCCCTGTCAACGGGTCGCCCGCTACTAAACCGACAGCCTCCGTTTTCACCAGGCTAGGTCAGAACTATAAAGTGGCCGTCCCAAAGAGGGCAACGGCCGCTGCTTTGGAAGTCGTTAAAGCGGCTTCTCCCATCAGAGAGTCGGTCTTCACAAGATTGACGGTTCCCACTCCTCCCCCAGCTGGTCAAAAAGCATCAGTCTTCGATAGGCTGACATCGGCAGTTACCCCACACTCAAACAGGGGGCAACAAGAAACCATCTCGATTTCCGAGCCAGTCCCAACGACTCGTCGTGCGCGACGTCGCCATTGGCAACGAATAAGGAAAACAAGGGGCAACTCCCCCTCAGGGCTAACCCCACCTGCTCCAGTGGTGGAGGTCAACGCTGCTGTTCCAACTGGGAACAGCTTTGAATTGCAGAGGAAGGTGAGAAAGAACTCTCCAATTGCTACATTGAAAAGATCTCCTCCGCCTATAGAAAAAGCTCCGGAGACAAAGCAGGAACAGCCCTCTCAACGGCTGTCATCAAAAATTTATAAAGTTTGGCGGAGGGTTCAAGACTCCGTGATTGACTCAGACCACTTCCGTCGCCAGAAAAGGGCAAAGGTGGAAAAAGACAAGAACCGCCCCATTAAACAGCAGGGGGCAACAAATGCTAGGATGCCCACTTCAACGGCTCCTTCAACCTCAAAGGTCCACAAAAGGAAAAGGCCAGAGAAAGCTCCCGTGACAATGACAAAGTTTAAAAGCGGTGAAACTAAACGCCCCAAGTCATGGGGCATAACAGTTCATACGGTTTATATGGCTTCTGGAAAGGAAGAAAGTCGTACTTCTACGGGTCACCGACCACTTACCAGATCAGTGACCAAGGCTCAGGAGCAGCAACAAAAGCTCCGGGAGATGATGACTACAATGGCTGCACTCACGGAGCCAAAAGAGAATCCTGGGACGTCCTTAGATGAACGCCAAGAGGAAGAGACCGACGCCGAGTTCCTCCGCCGAGTACTGGAAAAGAGAGACAAAGAGGCTGCTGAACAAGCAGCCAATATACAGCGTATGGGCCTCCTCTTCCAGGACATGATAGGGATGATGATACAACAAGATCCCCCGACTGAAGAACCTCCGATCGTCCTTGGAGATGATAGGGGTGAGACATCAAACCCTCAGCCCGTTCTATCAACAGCTAAAGAGGATGCAATCTCTAAAACTGATCTGGACGAATACATAGCCCAGCAAATAAGGGTTCATCACGCGGCCGAAGCAGCCGGCCACGTCGTAAAAACGGGGCGACCGTATCCAGGCTGGTATGACCAAATCAAGTACCCGCCGGGTTACACAATGCCCAAGTTTCATGTCTACAAAGGGACCGGCAATCCCCATCAACATGTTGCCCAGTTCAGGGCGCTTTGCGGTAATACCGACGGCGACGACAAGTTGTTGCTTCGCCAGTTTGTTGGAAGCTTATCAGACACGGCGTTTGAATGGTATTCTGAGCTTCCCAACGACTCTATTAAAACCTTTGCGGAGATGGAGCTGCTCTTCACCCAACGTTTTGCAAGTGCCAGTGAGCGTACCCCGATGACGGCACTGATCAATGCCAGGGTAAAACCCGGCGAGACATGGGTTCAGTACGCTATACGGTGGCGAAATCTATGGTCGAAGTGCGAACAGCGCATAGAAGAAGCTCCAGCGGTGGGAATGTTTGTTGGAACGCTTGATCCACAGGCAACCATCTCGCAGTTCATGATGTTCTTCAAGCCGACTTCCTTCCAGGCTTTGATCGACAAATTAGCACAGATGGACCAGATGGGCCATAAACCCCCTCTCCCGAAGCCGGACTCCCGAAACGATAAAGGAAAGGGAAAAGCGATCATTGTCGCTAATGCCCAACAACAACCGAGCGACTCGAAGCCGGTTGCTCGTCCAAACAATACGCGCCCATACGTACCCCTTGAGGACAGGATGGGACGTGCTTACTCCTTCCCCCGTGATAAAACGAGGAGGCTATTCGAGCTGGCATTGCGCAACAGACTCATAAATCTGCCAGATCCAAAACGCCCGTCGCAACCAAGTGACGTTAACGAGCCTAATTACTGCCCTTATCATCGAGTGCTAGGACATCCGATCGAAGACTGTTACGTTTTCAAAAATTGGCTTGAGAATCAGTACTGCCAGGGCAAATTTGCGCTGTCCGACAAATGGAAGGTGAATCCCCCGCAGCCCCACACCTCTAAAGGGACGAATACGCCGGGGGCAACATGCTCCGTCATTGAGGAAGCTCCTTGGGAGGTTGTATTATCAGCCAAAACGAGGAGAATGCTAAATGATCTACAGACCTGTCCAGCAGTCAAGTGGAAGAACCCCTTGGAACCGCAGGTTATTGAGGGGATGCTGAAGCCACGTCCGACTCCGAAGACCAATGATGGTAGTTCAAGCATTCATAGCCAGCCGTCAAAATCTTCGAAAAAGAAGAAGAAGAAATCTAAGAAGCCCGTAAAGCCTGGCGACAAGCGCACGGATTTACAAAAGCAAATCGACGCACTGGATGAGTACAACCAAAAGACGCGGACTCCCATTACGCTCCAAGATTTCCTTGATCACGTCTTTCAAAAAGAAGATGAGGGGGAAAGTTCATCGGATGAATCCGAGGAATATGTGGCGAGCTGTCATATGATCTCCCATTCGACCACGAACGATGAAGGGACTTCTGGCACCAAAACGCCGGGGGCAAATACTGAGTCAAGGGTTCCGGAGTTATCAATCGAAATGATTGACGCGTTTCTTAGTGAAGCTCGATTGAAAAGTAAAGCTGATCAAGAACGCGAGACGGCTATATTCGAAAGGGCCAAGCGTCAGCGACTTGAGGAAAGAGCTGAGATGATTCCGCTGGAGCAAAATGCCTCCACCGCTGACAAAAGCCAACTCAAGATAAAAAAGAGGTTTGCTAAGGCCATATCAATGGGCATGAAGCTACCATCCTTTGAAGGAAAAATGACTGGTGTGGTAGAAATGCACCCCTCTTATTGCTTATATCATCAGAAGGTCTCACATCCCACTCAAGAGTGCAAGGCTTTCGGTAGATGGTGGCAAGGATACGTCGCTAATCAACAACGCTTTAAACGGGAAAAGCGTAAAATTCGTCGGGAGCAAAGAAACACGACCAAAGAGCTTGAAGGAACTGCCGGTAATTGCCACATGGTTAACACTACCGGGTCACAAGTGCCTACATTTGGGAGCGACTCTGATGAGGAACTAGAACTTGGCCCCCTCTTCAAAGAATCCACTTCGGGAAAAGAAGAAGAACCGAAGGCCTGCGAGAATATACAGCTGCGCAATCGAACATTACCCTAAAAGAACCTCGGACCCTTGAACAGAAAAGACAAAGGGAAAGAGAAAGTCTCTGAAGATATCTCCTTGGATGACCGAGTCGCGGAAGAGTTGACCGCCAAGAATCCCCCAAAGAGGAATAGAGTAGATTACAATGTCTTAGCGCATCAGAGGAAGCTACCCTCACAACTCAGCATTCTCGATGCCCTATTACTATCAAAAGAGGCGAGGGATTCTTTAATTAAGGCCCTACAAGAGCCGGACCAATTCCAAGCTTTCCTGGCCGAACAAAAGATGAAGGATGAATTGGAAGAGGTGCACACGGCCGACGTTGCTTTCGGCGATGAAGACTTTCTCCTTGGGACGTGCGAACACAATCGTCCCCTTTATGTCTCAGGATACTGCCATGACATAAAGATAGGCAAAATCTTGATCGATAACGGATCGTCTGTCAATTTACTCAATGTGCGAGTGTTAAAGGAGATTTGCATGAGTGTCCAACACCTCGCCCGAGACAAAATCACTATCTCCGGATTCGACTCTCAATCATCAAAAACACTTGGATCTGTGATATTGACGCTACGCTTCGGGTTGCTTGTCACAGACATCAAATTCCATGTTATAGACGCCAAGACATGCTACAATGCTCTGCTCGGCCGACCATGGCTACACGAGTACAATATCATCCCTTCTACACAGCATCAGTGCATGAAGTATTCTAGGGATGGCCTTGAGTACACTGTGGCGGGAGAGTTGAATCCGTTTTCCGTGAACGAAGTTCGCAAGTATGAAGATGCCAAGTACTTCTTACCGAGTTTCGAAGACACGGAAAGGTGTCACAAACCGGAGAACAAAACTAACGCCACCATCCCTGTCTTCGGCAGTGACACCGAGGAGGAGGAGGATATAATTTATTTAGGTCCATCCCAGTCCACCAGGCCAGGACCATCCGTTCCTTCATTAATCTTCGGCAGTGATTCAGAGGATGAAGTTCACGCTGTATTCCCTGCTCGGCTGTCAATACGAGCTTCTGCTGATGAAGAGCGAAGTCTGCAGATAACCATGGTGCCGCTTGAACATTACAAAGAACTGGATGCATTCAACGCCAACAGCGTAGAAGAATTGCACACATTCTATATTCCTCCCGGACGAAAAGGCGAGAAAGCAATCCTATTCTACCGTTCTGAAGAAAACAAGGTGGAAAAAGAAATTTGGCATGGCGCGGATCCCACGCTCGACAGGCTTCAGCCCATCCGTCTTCCCAGATATTATACCAAAGGTTTGAGGAAACTGCTGAGACGCCAGGCAATACCTTTCGAACAAACCGTTAGAAAGGCGAAATTCTATGATAAGGTCTGGAACGTTCTCGGGACTCAATGCAAACTGCCTAACGGGAGAATAGAAACAAAAGGGCTTGGATACATCCGGCCAAAGAAACGGGAGCTAGTAAACAACTGTTATGCCATGTATGACTTCGATGAAGAGGCGGACGCTCAATGGGAGGACGCTAATCCTGAATCAGCAAAAGTTCTTGATACAAAACCGCCCAGTCCATCGTCTGAAGACCAGATGAGCAAACTTATAAAGGATGCGAGTCAAAAAGCCCGAGATGATCACGATCGTGAAATGGCAATCTATGAGAAAGCCAAGACACAGCGTCTCCTTCAACAGGCAGTAAAGAACGAAGATGCTGCCCCACGTCAGCCTGCTACAAAAAGGGTTCGACGCGAAAGCAAAAACAAGTCGAAGGGCCGAAAAGGTGCTCGACAACCACAAAGCAGAGCTAAGAAGCCACGCATCCGAGAGTCGAGCGTTATTGACCTAGCCCTCATGAAGAAAATGGGTCGAGCATACTCATTTCCTCGGAACAAAACAAGGAAAATACTTGATCTTGCTCTAAAACATCAAATGCTTACTCTGCCAGATTCTAAACACCCTGAGCAAGCGGGCGAAGTCTCCAACCCAAATTATTACTCTTACCATCGAGTAGTAGAGCATCCGCTTGAAGATTGCTTCACCTTTAAGAATTGGGTTGAGGACCAATATCAGCTTGGCAAATTCGCGTTGTCTGACAGTTGGAGAGTAGCGCCGCCGCAAAAGCACGAACCCGAAGACACAAGGATAGAACCAACTCCGCATTGGGATTGGCAGAAAATCCGCACTTGCCATGTGGTAACAATATTAAAAGAAGAGTCCGAGGACATGGATGACCTTCCCTGGTGCTTTGAAAACGGTAGCGATGAGGTAATCTCAGAATTCCCACCAGCACCAAAAGAGCTGGAAGATGGAATCCATACTACTGCAGATAACCTCAAGAAAATCGAGTTGGGGACAATAAATGATCCGCGACCGACATTCGTCAGCGAGCTGCTGTCTGAAGAGAGGGTGGCTGCGTTAAAAGACGTTCTTGTGCAGCATAAAGATTGCTTCGCATGGAACTATTCCGAGATGCCGGGACTAGATCCAGAAGTTGCTGTACATAGACTAGCAGTATCCCCGAACATCAAGCCAGTCAAACAGGCGCCGAGAAGAATGCGACTCGAGCTTGAGATGAGCATAAATACCGAAGTCAAAAAGTTAATCGACTCTGGCTTCATCCAGGAAGTTCAGTACCCTGAATGGATCGCCAACATCGTCCCAGTGATGAAGAAAAATGGGACAGTGCGCATATGCATAGACTTCCGGGATCTTAATAAAGCTTGCCCGAAGGATGATTTCCCAGTGCCAGTCACTGAACTGATGATAGACAATACATCCACTCATGAAGTTTTCTCCTTCATGGACGGCTCATCGGGGTATAACCAGATAAAAATGCATCCAGAAGACCAGAAGCACACAGCCTTCAGGACTCCTCTTGGTATATTTTGTTATAAAGTGATGCCCTTCGGTTTGAAGAACGCCGGTGCTACTTATCAGAGGGCCATGACAAAGATCTTCGACGACCTTATACACGAAATCGTTGAATGCTATATCGATGATCTCGTGGTTAAAAGCAAATCATACGAGGAACATCTCGAGCATCTGAAGACTGTATTTCAACGCCTTCGGCAATACAACTTGAAGATGAATCCTCTTAAATGTGCGTTCGGGGTTTCCTCGAGCAAATTCCTGGGATTCGTTGTTCGACACCGAGGTATTGAAATAGATCCGTCAAAGATTAAAGCGATCATGGAAATGCCTCCGCCAAGGACTCTCAAACAGCTGCGGTCTCTCCAAGGGAAACTCGCATACATACGACGATTTATAGCCAACCTTTCAGGAAAGTGCCGTCCTTATAGTCACCTGATGAAGAAGGGAACCCCATTCGTTTGGGATCAAAAATGCCAAGGCGCACTGGATGAGATCAAGCGATACCTGCAGAACCCGCCGGTGTTGGCTGCTCCGGTTAAGGGGAAGCCTCTCATTCTTTATACAACCGCCCTCGAAGGTTCCTTAGGCGCATTATGGACACAAGAGAACGATCAAGGAAAAGAAAGAGCACTCTACTACTTAAGTCGAGTTCTGCTGGGGGCAGAAAGCAACTACTCTCCCATTGAAAAACACTGCCTGGCGTTGATCTTCGCAATAACAAAGCTTAGGCACTATGCGTTGGCGCACGAAGTCCGTCTTATTTCAAAAGTGGACCCTCTCAAATATCTAATGTCAAAAGCCATATTGACAGGGCGACTCGCTAAATGGGCCCTGCTCTTGATGGAATTTTCGATAACATATCAACCCCTCAGAGCAGTAAAGGGCCAGGCCATCGCCGACTTCCTCGCTGAACATCCGATACCCGCCGATTCTTCTCTGAATTGCGATCTTCCAGACGAACATGCGTTTGATGCGATCGACGGTGATAATATCCGATGGGAGCTTTATTTCGACGGAGCATCTTCCATGAAAAAGCACAAACAAAGTACGCCAATGATCAAATCGGGGGTAGGACTCATCTTCGTGACTCCACAAGGAGGAATAATGCGCTTCGCCTTCTCCTTAACAGAGCCGAGAACGAATAATGAAGCTGAATATGAAGCTTTGATAGCAGGCCTCGAGATCGCCATTGATATGGGAATTGAAAGCCTCCTCATATATGGGGACTCCCAACTGGTCGTCAGTCAAGTGAACGGCGACTACCAAACGTGCAAACCGAAGTTAGTGAAAAGGTACAACAACTGTTGACCCGAATTCCCTCCTATACTTTGGAGAGCATACCTCGCGCGGAAAACAGCAAAGCGGACGCATTGGCCAAACTTGCTAAAGAATTGGCTGACGAGAACCTCGATGACGTTAGAATCGTGATACAAAGCCGTCGAGTGCTTGCCCCAGCAGAAATACATCCAGAATCAAATAAAGAAAAGGGAGCAACTGAGCAGGCGACCCTACAAATAAAAGACCATGAGAAGACCGAAGACTGGAGAGAAGTCTTCATAGATTACTTCAAGTTCCACCGAATGCCTAAAGAAGCGTCCATAAGACACCAGCTCGTGAAACGAGCTCTGTCTTTCGCCTTCGTCAACGATACTCTATACAAGAGGACATTCGATTCTCTGTGGCTGAGATGCCTAGGACCTGACGAAGCGAGAAGGGTCGTCCAAGAAGTTCACGACGGACTCTGCGGTTCCCACCGAGCAGGCCCTAAGATAAAGTTGAAGATAAAACGGATGGGCTACTACTGGCCCACGATGATGCAGGATTGCCTAGAATACGCGAGGCAATGTCATTCATGCCAAATTCATGGGGACTTCATCCATCAGCATCCCAATCCACTGCATCCAACAGTGGCTAGTTGGCCATTCGAAATGTGGGGAACCGACATAGTCGGCCCCATCGAACCAGCATCGTCAAAGGGACATCGTTTCATCTTGGCGACAACTAATTACTTCTCCAAATGGGCAGAGACGGTACCGTTGAGGGAAGTAAAGACGGAGAACATCCTCCATTTCTTCAAGACGCATGTCATATACCGGTTCGGAACCCCAAGAAGGATCATCTCTGATAATGGGCCAGCCTACCGCAGTCATAAAATTAGCCGCTTTGCACAGCAGCACAATATAGACTGGAGATACTCCTCAGTTTATAATCCGCGAGCCAATGGATTAGCTGAAGCCTTCAACAAGACATTGACGAAAATCATAAAGAAAACAGTGTCCCGAAATAAGAAAGACTGGCATGAGAGATTGCAAGAAGCTCTTTGGGCGTATCGGACCACGTTCAAGACAGCCACAAACACAACGCCATACGCGTTGGTGTTTGGGACGGAAGCAGTACTCCCTCTCGAGATAGAATTACCCTCTCTACGAGTGGCAGTCCACTACGAATTGACAGACGAAGAAAATGCTCACCTTCGGTTTGAAGAGCTTGACGCCCTTGATGAAATCCGGCTTCTAGCACAACAAAATCTGGAAGCTTATAAAGCAAATATGACGCGCTCATACGAAAGATTGACCCGACCGAGGACATTTCGTCAAGGCGAACTCGTGCTAGTGGTCAAAAGGCCTATGATCCCCAATCGCGCCAAGCGGGGAAAGTTTGAGCCAAACTATGAAGGACCGTACATCATTGATAAGGTCTACCAGGGTGGAGCCTATCTACTCGTGGACATGCACGGTGAAAGGCCTTTTAGGCCAATAAACGGTCGTTTCCTAAAGAAATACTACGCTTAATGAGCCACGGCCTAGGTCAGTGGTAGATGACGACAACTATGTCCGCTCGCTATCTTCTTAAGCCCAAACTCTATAAGCAGTAAGTGGCCTCCCTTAATGACGGACCGAAATGTCCTTAAACTAATAGCAGACCGAAACGTCTTTAAACTACTACCGCAGCATCCTTAGGCTGACGAGATAAAAAAAAATGATAATAAAATAAAATAAAATAAAAACGGTATGTCCATAAGCAAAAAGGGGCACGGATGAAAACCCGAAAGGGCTCCGTGAGTAAAAACGGCAGGGCTACCGGCGAGTGTTCGTGAAAACCCGAAAGGGCGCGACCTCGTAAAAAAAAAGAAGAAAGATTTCCATGTATTATCAAACATGATACAATCAGGTGCACAAAAGTATATGGGGTATGGGATTCGAACTCTGGTGACTTGGTTCAGCAATACAAGGTATTACCAATGAGTATGCTGCTAACACCATATGATATATGGAATGGGATTTGGTAAAACCATATATACTTGTTATAAATATCGTAATTATTATTAATATGGGGAGTTGAAAAGTCAGGATCTCAATAACAAAGGGTGAAAGGATCTCAATAACAAAGGGGTAAAAAAAAAATTTAAAAAAAAAAACGGTATGTCCATAAGCAAAAAGGGCACGGATGAAAACCTGAAAGGGCTCCGTGAGTAAAAACAGCAGGGCTACCGGCGAGTGTTTGTGAAAACTCGAAAGGGCGCAACCTCGTTAAAAGACACTTATAGGGTCCTCTCGACCTTATAAGGAGAAACCACCCGCGTGAGATCCTTACGACTCACAAAGGAGCAAAACACTTAGGAATCCCCACGATTCCTAAGGAGAAAATACACTTGCGAGATCCTCACGACTCGTAAGGAAAACGCTCTTATGGGACCCTCACGGTTCATAGGATTTGAAAGTCTTAAGCTACAGAGACCTAAACCTGTGCTTAAGCAATCCCCACAATTTCCGATATTGCCCTACAAGTGGTTCAATATTGACCCTTGTATACAATCCACGGGCGCGAATAAACATTTCCCTAGCCAAATTTCATCCGTAATTGGGAATACGTTCGCATGGTGAACAACCCTTATAAATCCCCTCGATTTATGAGGAGAAAACCCTCCTGTAGGATCCTTACGACTTACAGAGGAACAAAACACTTAGGAACCCTCACGATTCCTAAGGAGAAAATACACCTACAAGATCCTCACGACTTGTAGGGAGAAATACCTTCACGAGACCCTTACGGCTCATGAAGTCAAAAGTCTTAGCCGACAGGACCCTAACCCTGGTCGCTAAGCCTCCTTTGTTCGACAACGGCAGAGGCAAATGATGATTCGCTCCTGGTAATATCCCAGTTGTAGCGGTGCTGATGCCGAAATCGGTGTCCAATTTCAGGTTTACAGCGAAAAGCCAGTAGGCCGCACATGCATACGAAATAGCCGAAATGATGGGGCGACTTGCAATAAAAAAAGCAGCAAGTAAAAATGTATACATGCAAAATAGCCGAAATGATTGGGCAACTCGTAATAAAAAGCAACGAGTAAAAAATAAAAAATATATATAGCCGAAATGATTGGGCACCGCGAAAAATAGCCGAAATGATTAGGCAATCGCGACCTTCGCGATATAAAAGCTGAAATGATAGAGCATCGCGGAAATAAAATAAAATAAAAGAAGAAATGATAAAACTTTGGCCCTACAGTTAAGATCGCATCGATCCCTGTATACAATCCAAAGGCGTAAACGAAGAATGAACCATACTTTCCCAGCGGATTCCGTCGGACGACGAACCCCAAACCTCACCGGTTCATTTCAACCGAAGAAGCCAGTGACTTCAACAAAAAATTCCTCGACTCACGGATACAAACACTCCTTGACGAGAGCCTTCTGATCCGTGTCGACCCGCAGAGCCACCAGTGCCTCCGTAGGAACCCTCGACTCGTTTCAAACCCCAAGAAAACAAATAATCCTTGGCGCTTGGGAAACAAATAATCCCAGCAAACTCCTCAACTCACGGATACAAACACTCCTTGACGAGAGCCTTCTGATCCGCGTCGACCCGCAGAGCCACCAGTGCCTCCGTAGGAACCCTCGACTCGTTTTAAACCCCAAGGAAACAAATAATCCTTGGCGCTTGGGAAACAAATAATCCCAGCAAACTCCTCAACTCACGGATACAAACACTCCTTGACGAGAGCCTTCTGATCAGCGTCAACCCGCAGAGCCACCAGTACCTCCGTAGGAACCCTCGACTCGTTTCAAACCCCAAGGAAACAAATAATCCTTGGCGCTTGGGAAACAAATAATCCCAGCAAACTCCTCAACTCACGGATACAAACACTCCTTGACGAGAGCCTTCTGATCCGCGTCGACCCGCAGAGCCACCAGTGCCTCCGTAGGAACCCTCGACTCGTTTCAAACCCTAAGGAAACAAATAATCCTTGGCGCTTGGGAAACAAATAATCCCAGCAAACTCCTCGACTCACGGATACAAACACTCCTTGACGAGAGCTTCCTGATCCGCGTCGACCCGCAGAGCTACCAGAGCCTCCATAGGAATCCTCGACTCGTTTCAAACCCCAAGGAAACAAATAATCCTTGGCGCTTGGGAAACAAATAATCCCAGCAAACTCCTCGACTCACGGATACAAACACTCCGTGATGAGAGCTTCTTAACCCATGTCAACTGTTCCGCTACAACTGCAGACAGATCCCCGATTCGTCTCAATTTGTAAGAAGAAGTCTCAGACAGCAAGGAAGTCTTGCTTTTTGAGCAATGGGGCCCTGCAAGTCAATCCAAACTGGTCTCTTGCATATTATTCACGGGTCTCACTCTCCGAAGTAGAATTTCGACGAGGAGGGAAACAACCACTTACGAATCCTCTCGACTCGTAAGAGGGAAAGTTCTCTTATAAGATCCTTACGACTTATAAGAGAAAACCACGCTTAGGAATCCTCACGACTTCTAAGGAGAAAATCCACCTGCGAGATCCTCTCGATCCGTAGGGAGAAAAGTCTCTATGAGACCCTCACGGCTTATAGAGTTGAAAAGTCTTAGACGGCAGATCTGAACCTGCGGCCTAAGCCATCGCTATCTCTTAAAAAAAAAAACTAAGTTATCTGCCAATTATGTTTATCAAAGACAACATGCTGATAATAGGAGAATGCAGAAAGAAAAAGTGCATACAAGACATTGCAAAAGAAAATGTGTATCTTTATTCATTGACTTCAATCAAATACAAGATAAATCGTACAAAAGAATAAAGAATAGATACATATTATTTTAAAGGAAAATTTTACAAATACATTGATACAAAGGCAGCTACTGGGAAGGAAGCGTCTTAAGTAGCTTTATCGGTTGTTCGCACACTTCCTTCCAGGCCTTTTCCCGATCGGCTACCACCGCCAGCTCGGCCTCCACTTGGGCTCGTTGCTGCAAGACCGACGCAAGCTGCTCCCTGACGACATGATAGGCAGCTTCCCGACTTGGGATATTGCGCTCAGCTACGTCAAGCTTCCGCTTCAAGTTTAGCCCATGGGAGATGCGCTCCAAGAGACCCTCAAAGATAATCTTCACTTGGGCAGCATTTGCCTCAACCTCGGCGCGCAGATGGGCCGTTTCGTTCGAGGTCTTTTGGCATTCCCTTAGTCTTAAAGCTGCTTCTTGCTCCAAGTGGCGGGAGTGCGAAGTGCTTTGCTGGAACCAAGTTGTGCGTTGGGTGCTCAAGGCTAAAACTTCGGGAGAAGGGCGTGTCGACTCCAGCCGGTATAGACAGGCCTCGATCTCCCTGCAATGATTAACCCAAGATCCGACGACGCCTTCGTTATGAAAATTTACGAGCACCGCCAACATTGGATTAACCTCCACAGCGAAATCTACGGCAGAAGGGAGAGCGTCCATATTCAGCTCTTCAATGTACCCGCTCAGCATGCCCAAACTCATCGCAGCACCCTTGGAAGATGGACGTCTCAAGAAAGGGCCTGCCGGTGAAAGGACGCGAGCCTCAAAGGGGACCGGAGCCGGAACAATAGCTGCAAAACAAAACATGGTTAAACGATGGTTCAGAAAATGTTGAAGGGTTACCAAAAAAGGAAATTTATTATACCGGTGGAAACAGGTGGCAAGGCCGGAAGGGCTGGTGGCGCAGCCGATCTTTCTGCTCCCCCTTCGATTTGCAACGCTGCAGTCAGAACAAGGGAGAGTTGGAAATAATTCTACCGCTAAAAAGACAAAGCTACCAATCGGGAACAGTACTCACCAGCGCCACCAGACGGGGAGGCGAATTCAGATGGGAAGGAGAAGTGTGGGAGCAACACTTGATAGAGATGATCAAAAAGCACCCCTGAAAGATACAACAGTGTGACTTCAGTACATAAACTGTATATCTGAAAGATAGGATTAATAAGTTATAAACCCATACCTTCCAACATCTTCGAAGGAGTAAGAGAGGGTTGAGAGGTGACCACCGCCAAGGCAGTCGTTGAAGGCGCTCCTTCAAGCAGTGGGGCATCAGCACTAGCTGCACCTGCATTACGAAAAACTGAACTTGTCAGAAAAGATTATAAAGTTAAGAAAGGCGGTCACTTGGAGTTTACCTGAGAAGCTCCCGGCTGAAACGGAGGCGACTCCCTCCTCTACCGACATGAGACCACCGCCCGTGGCCTCGTCACCCGACTCGATAGGGACCGTCGTCGTGCTAGCAAGACCTGGGGACAGCGGAGGGCCATAGGCGGGAAGGGCTATGATTGGAGTATTGCCAGATTCCAGAGAGGGAGCGGTTGGCTCGTCCTCGGGACTCACGGCCACCTCACCCACTACCCTCTCAGGTTCAGTAGCTGCGGTTGTATCGTCTATCGTCACTAAGGGGCCGCCGACCTCGAGCGCCTCAGCCGCCACCACCCTAGACTCAGTTATAATGATCATATCATCTGCCACCGCTTCAGGTTCGGCATCAATGACCTTCTCGGCGGCGGATCCTTCGACTTCTGTTTCAGGCACCGTGGCCCCGACGACGGTGCCCACCGTCGGCTCAGGTTCGGCGGGCGCCGCTTCCGCCGTTTCATGGGGTCCGACGGTCTCCGCCTCCCCCTCAGTCGAACTTGGTCCTGCAAGATGGAATGCATATGAGCCAATGGCTTTATAATAATTCTTACAACAAGGTTCTGAAAGAGATGTTACCTGAAGGGGATTTATTATTTGCGCTTCGGGCCGCGCGCGCCACTTGCCTATAAGCAGTAGACAGGGCGACGGGGGCCTCTCCAGAAGGAGTGTCAGCGCGAGGAATGGTACTGGGACCCGCTCCCGCGGCCAAAGTAGCTCTACGCGCCTTTGCTTCGCGTCTCAACCGCTTCCGCTCCTCCCGAGCCGTTGAGAAGGATGCCACTAGAGCTTCCCTAATTGAGGTGTCCTCGTCCGTGAATAGGGAAGCCTCTAAGGTTTTCAGGGCATCCCTCGTCGTTTTGTCAAGCCGAGGCTCTTGCGGCAACTTTGACGAGGCCGGGACTTCAGTAACAGGCTCGGGAAGAATCCCCGCATCAACTGATATAAACCCTGCTAAGAAACGAAAGAAGGTTAGGTTGACCATCATAAAAAGACAACTAACTTTCCTTATAAAAGAGAAAGGGGTGAAACATACCAGCGCCTGCTAAGGCACGCTTCTCCTCCTCCTCCTGGAAGGTTTTCAGGAAGGCAGCAATAGCCTCTTCAGTAGAGACACCTGTTGAAAGTGAAGCAAATGTTAGTTAAAGATAATAATACAAGGTGCAATAAAATGACAAATGAAGCGTCTGATGATTACCGGACTCAGCGAGTTGGCTTAGCATCGCTTCGAGCCTAGCCGATCGCTCCGATGCTGCAATGGCGGCAGCCAGATTGGTGTCCGCAGGATCTACCACGAAACCCTCTGTCACGCCCCGCTTCCCAAAATACGGAATACGAGGGGTAGACAAGGCCAGCCATGCTCCTACGGTCAAGGAAATGTCCTGCCGTAGTCACACTTCGGCTTCTAGTTTATCATGGTAAACAGTATATAATGCGCAGGTAATGAGAAATGCAGTAACTGAAGGGAAACAAAATAAAGACTGACCTGAAGTGGAACGAATGGATGTAACTAGGAACGGCAAGTCAGGAAGTCTGTGATGCACTGGTCCAGGCTAAATCGTCTTCTCACACTGAGCATGCATACTCAGGTCGTCAGAGCGACACAATAGCAAAATATAATATATATAAAATTAAGTGACAGTTCTAACAGTGATAATAGGTATGTGAAGCAGTAAATAAATGACATCATGAATATGCATGTGCAGTAATCAACGCAGCGGAACAGTCAAGCAGTATAACGATATGTCACGTATGTCAACACAGTATAAAAGTAATATAAATGCCAGTATCCCTATCAGTCTCTACGTCTCACTGTACAGGTCGCTAAGTCTATCGTCAGTCCAAGTGTGAGAGTCAACCACTCGTGAGTGTCCTCCACCCAAGGGTAGGACCCAAGGGCAAGGGACCACGGGCCCAACATGTAACGAGAATATCACGGTGTATATATCGCATACCCTGTAAAGCTCCATATAACTCCCTAAATATATAAGCCGGCATGGGACTCCCGAGATTCTGTTGAACTCACACTTAAACTACCCCACACCCCATGGTCTACATCAAACGCTAACCATCTACCTAAATACTAATCGATCCGTGACAAGTCTGCGCGAGAACTGGAGGCAGGACCTCCATCAAGCACGTCCCGACTAATACCTAAGATAAACGGCAGTGTCTGGTGTCTTATCTGTGCCACCCGTGCAACGCTTCCATAAATGTCCCATTCCACTTATAGTCACACGTGCACGCATCTCACAGACGTCGACAATGCAATGAAGTATCAGGATCGCTGATTGTGTGCCAGTACGTATCACTTTCACTTAATCACGGATACACGAACACTGACGTACTTGCCACAATCACCACTAAAATCTAACACTGGGTAAATGCACGATGTCACTCGGTTATCACTACAATGATATAAGTATGATATGATGCATGAACAGTATAAGAAGCACAACTAAGGTATCATAAAAACAACAGTTTATCACTTGCACGATTTATCATGAAACATATGTATATAATTTAGCGAAATGATAAACAGGTAGTAATTAATATGTTCAGTTAGCTATCCATCTAATTTGGTTTCGAGCCAATCGGGTTCCAGGATCAATAGTTATAACCATTTCATTTTAAGCGCTCGCGGCTGGGAATCCGGTTTCAGAATCAGATGTCCGTTTCGCAACGCATTTTAATCCCAGTTGGGATTAGATTTTAGCGACGCTACAGTTGGATGAATTCTAAGGTTTTCAGTAAAGTTTTCAACGCAACAAACGGATCTTCAATCGCGTCTGTACGTTAGGAGTTATAATCTGTTTAATATTAACATGTCAATTCTGATTCTGCTGGGACTGTTATGTGTCCCGATCTATTAAATTACAGATTAAATATCAAACGGTAACGAAACAGGATGAAATCAATTGTGTTGTCTAGCTAACAGATTTATCTATAATAAACAGCAGAGTTCCGCAATCTACGAGTTAAGTAACTCCTGTGGTACCCATTAAGGAACAGCAACCAATAACTGGAGTCGCTCTGGACTGCAGTCCAGAGTCGCACTCCGATCCAATTTCATCACGGTTTAAGTACAGGAATATCTGGAGACCAGCATAGGGTTAAAGTTCGTCGAGTTAGCTTCGATTTGAGCCCTCGAACGTACCATTCTAATATGTATATGATTTATGGTAAAATTAACGATTTTCAGGTACAGTAGAAATTCAGTTTTACGGTTAAACTTGGGGGCAGTTGTTTTAGCCATTATCGATTACATCATCCAACAAAATTCACACACTATGTTCACAACCCTACGGGCCAACCTACACCATTGAGTTCCGTCAAATTTGATAATATTTTCCTAAGGGAACGAGCATCGAACAGTTGTATTGCAACACTTAACATAAGGCAAACATGGGATATATATATGATGTTGATTTGTAACATATATAAACTAGCATGAAAGCAAGTAAGAACTTGCCTGGAGGTGCACGGCAGCAAGGTACAGTACGGGCGCGCGACGAACTGGCACGACGACGGCAGCGGGTGAGCTCGGGCAGGCGATGGAAGGCGTTGAGGCGCGGAGACGTCGGTGACGACGAACCGACGGCGACAAGGTGTGCAGGCAAGGCGGGCTGTTGCTTCGGCTCGTCGTGGTGGGTCTCGTTGTCGGGGATGGTTGCAACAAGTGCTCGATGAAATGACCGAGGGCTTAGCTTGCTTGAGTTGGCTTGGGGCTTGAGCTCGGCTCCTCGATGTAGTAGCTCGGTGCTGGAGCTTCAGAGGAGGTAGGTCGCCGGTGGTCTCGACGGCAAGGGGTCGTGGATTGCAGAGGGTCGTCAATGGTGGTGAGGCAGGCAAAGGTTGCCGTCTCGGTAGCTGCAGTGAGATAGGGGGATTGAGAGAGAGGGTCACAGAGAGAGAGAGAAAGGCAGACAGAGAGAGAGAGAGTGATCGAGAGAGAGAGAGAGTTAGAGAGAGTGAGAAATGAGAGAGAGGGAGTTGAGACAGAGAGAGAGAGAGTGATCGGGAGAGAGAGAATTAGAGAAGAAAGCAGAGGAGGGAGAGGGTGAGAGGGTAGTGAGAGAGAGAGAGAGATGTAGAATGAGAAAGAGAGGGATGGGAACTGTGAGAGAGAGGGAGAAAGAGAGAGATGAGATGCAAGGAGAAAGAGAGAGAGAGAGAAGATTTGCAGAGAGAAAGAGAGAGAGATACAGTGAGTGTGAGAGAGAGAGAGAGATAGAAAACTGAGAGAGAGAGAGATCACAGAGTGAGAGAGACAGTGAGAGAGATGAGTGAGGAAGAGAGAGCTGTGAGAGAGGTGATGACGACGACGACGTCGACGATGATAATGAGGTCGACGACGTGGTGCAGGGGTGTGACGACGGCGACGGTGCAGGCGAGGTCGAGCTCGGGAAATGGTGCAGGCGAGGCGCTCGGGGCAGTGAAGGAAGGGAGGAGGAGGAGCGAGAAGAGAGAGCGAGTGGGTGAACGATGGTGGTGGAGGGAGGTGGCCGGAGTTTTCTCGCGAGAGAGAGGGGAGGTTTTAGATTGAGAGGGAGAGGGGAGTATGCAGAGAAAGAAACGTGGGGAGAGAAATGAGACGAGGCGAGCATCGTGGGGTAACCGTTGCGACGTGGGCGCAGGCGGAGGAGGCGGCGCGAGACGCGCGCTCGCGAGCGGGAGTTACGGCATAGAGCCGTTGGGATTTGAAGGAAGATGAACAGGAGAGGGGGAGCGGGTCGGGTAGGAGGAACGGGTGAGGGAGTAAGCGGGGGAGGCTGAAACGGGCCTGGGCTGGGCCCTCTCAACAATAAAAGAAATTCAAGTAAAAAGAACGGGCCGAGCCAGGGTTGGGCCGAAATAAAAGGAAAAAGGGTTTTAATTATTGGAAAAGGCCGGGCTTGGTTGGGCTTGCAAGTAAATATAAAAGAAATTCCCTTTCTAAATGTTTGGGCTGAGGGTTATAATAAAAAGGAATTGGTTTCTTTAGTTTGGTTTGATTGTTTGGGCTGAGGGAAGATTTAATGAAAAAAAAAAGGAAAAATAGAAACGGGCCAGGCTATGAATAGGAAATCAAAGATAAAATGAGAAAGGGGATGGGCTGCACTAACAAATTCCTATTAGACAAAACTTAGTTTTGTGTGGCACTAGGGAGTTTTAAACTGATGGAGTGAGTTTGGACACTTGGCAAAGGGTTGGTGATTTTGGATTAAAGGAAATGTACTTAAATCATGGATTTGGGTTAGGCGGAGAAATATACCTAACATTTGTTTTGGGTTTAGATTCAATAAGAGGAGAACGGCTGAACCAGAGGAAAAGAAAGATAGGATCTGGGTTTAGCAGGATTTTGAAATTATATAGATAATTATAAATAAATTTTTATAGGTAAAAAGAAAATACAGGTATAGTCGTACAAAAAGGTGCTGGGTATTACATCATACCACCCTTACAAAAATTTCGTCCTCGAAATTTAAAGTAAACGATAAATTATACAAATATAGGCGAAAACTATTATATTGCAAACTAACACGTAACCCTCTAATAGGTATAAGTGAACGAAGAAATTTGAAGGTTTTATCTATATAAGAACAACATACAAAGGTATCGGTTCAAAGGAGTATAAGATAGGAACAACTACAAAGGCAGCTATATGTATATAAGAATAGCCATAAGAACAATAACGAACAATAATATTCGAGGCGTACTCGATAAAATCGAAACACAATTACGTGCACATGTAAATATATCAAAAGTAATACATCGGAAATAGTAAGTATGGGCACAAACATTGATGATAGTAATTATAAACACACTACTCGAAGATAAAGTAACGACCATAAAATAGTGAAGGGTTAGTCGGTAGGTTAAACAGCTTAAGATAATGCATCGGGCAATTAGCTTCAAAATAGCTTAGAAAACTCTTAGAATGAAAGTAAGAAACATGGACAAAATGTGCGCGGTATAAGGTTGCGCTACTGAAAATGAAAATAATAATAATGTACATAAAACGGAATAATCAATAACACGTACTCATTGATAAATTTAAAGTACTGGAAACTAAATTTTTTTGAATAACAGTGTCTCTAAATATAATTAGGGTAATAGGAAAAACACAAATAGGTATAGGGCTAAATAGGGTAATGATTATAAGGAAGTGTGGCTCAATCAGAAGGTTGAAATGTGTCGGCTTTAGGCTGAAGATCACGGAGACTGGGATAGGGTCAGCACAGGTAGTAAGGATGAGCAACAAAGGAATGCCAAAGGAAAAGTGTGGGGAAACAACAGTCGGTACAACCCACGAATCAAAATTTGAAGAGTTAGTGATCTCGGAAGTTTCACAGGAACTATTCTCCTCCCCGAAGGATCTCAAACAGGGTACAGACGAAGGATGAATGGTGGCTCATTCCAAGGATCAGAGTGCGGTACTTTCCAATGGAAAAGAGGGTGAAAAACTTTACAACAAGTAAGGGTGGACAGTCAGAGATCTCAGCAGAAAGATAAATGGATAGAGGCAATAACAAGTATCAAACGAACCAATAATCAAAAGGTTTACGAATACAGAAGATTTATTTAATTCAAGAAAATCTGAAACAGGACATTCCCAAAGACGAAAAGTGGCCCTAAACTATACACATTTTATTTGGCCAGAAGGACAACATCAAAGAATTCCGTCAGTCGCGGTTGTGGAGATTCAGCAGGTTGCGGTAGGCTCGCTCACTCAGGTAGGGCGTCTATTTCCATAGTGCCTCGCAGGTATCGCTAAAGGAAGTCCTTCCATGGCAGGGTCTTGATCTTCTGGTCCTTCATCCTCGGATAGAACTTCTTCATCGAGGTCCGATCCCATGTGGTTTTCTTCTTCTGCATTCTCTTCGGTGGGATTTTCCTCCACTGGGTTTTCTTCCATTGGTTCTTCCTCGGGATCTTCCTCTATCAGGTTCTCTTCAGGGTCTACTTCTCCTTCGTCAGAATCAGCTATCACGTTAAACTCTGGGGCGGCTGCTTCTTCGTCCTCTGAATCGTTGTTTCCAAAGTCGACCTGGGGACCATTGACCTCATCGTCGGAATCCATCAGTGTGCGGTCTAAGGAAACGCATGACTGTATATCCCCATCTAGATGCGGCGCTGCTCCAGGATGGGCCATGTCTGAATGAAAAGATTCATGATTAGACAATGGAATACATCAAGGAAAGCTCAGGGTACGAAATATAGGAAAATAGGCGGTTGCAGGAACTGAAAGATCAGAATGTAAATACTGTGATAATGATTAGAATTTGGCATAGAGAAAGCATGAGAATGATACACGTATTATGATTCAAATTTCATTGCATTCAACTAAAAGTTCGACGGATACAAATGTTCAAATGGAAGGAAATGTTTATAAGAGTACGACAACAAAATACTGAAATTGGAAAACATAAAATTCTTCTTTGACTGTCAGGACGCTGCAACATCGTTACGCGAGTTGAATCCTGTGTTGGGTCCGCTTTTATTCTCGAAATTCGAGCTACGCAATAATCCTCACTTGGTCGAAGTGGGGAGTGTGGACGAGTCTCCTCCTTTTAGCTCCTTCCTATACGGGCAACCGTTGATAAGATGTTCGCTTGATCCACAAATCAGACATTTCCCTTGGGCGCGGCGACAATCCCTCTGAAGGTGTCCTGGCCTCTTACAATATCCACAGCAAAGGTTCTTCTGATGCTTCTGTTGGCGCTTCATCTTCTTCTCCTTTCCTCGTCCAATAGGGATTCCTTTATGATAGGAGACTCCCGTTGGGGTCCGACTCACCTGTCTTCTCAGCACTTCAGCTAATAAGTCGTTTGTTCGCTCCTGGGCTTCCTTTAACCCTTGTAGTACACTAAGGATCTCAACAGTCTGATTCTGGGGAGCGGATAAAGATGAAGAGTCGTTGGAAGACATGATCCTGAATCAACAATTTCGAGAATGATATGAGTCACCCGTTAAATGAATCAAAATATGATATGGATAGGACAAGGATTCAAGAATATCAGAAATGATGAATTTTATTACAAGTGGAGAATCAACCGTATGACTTTAAGTCACCTAAACCGAATACGGTAGTGCAATTGCAACCACGTAATCTTGTCAGGTCACCCGAAACCATAACGAATGGATAGCTGAACACACGATGTGAATATGGATCAGGAATGACAGATTACAACCTAGACCGAAGGATGTCTTAGATTGCCAAACTGTACACGGAAAACTGCAATCCCAATCGATGCAAAACCTGGCTCTGATACCAACTAAACAATGTCACGCACCGCTTCCCAAAATACGGAATACGAGGGGTAGACAAGGCCAGCCATGCTCCTACGGTCAAGGAAATGTCCTGCCGTAGTCACACTTCGGCTTCTAGTTTATCATGGTAAACAGTATATAATGCGCAAGTAATGAGAAATGCAGTAACTGAAGGGAAACAAAATAAAGACTGACCTGAAGTGGAACGAACGGATGTAACTAGGAACGGCAAGTCAGGAAGTCTGTGATGCACTGGTCCAGGCTAAATCGTCTTCTCACACTGAGCATGCATACTCAGGTCGTCAGAGCGACACAATAGCAAAATATAATATATATAAAATTAAGTGACAGTTCTAACAGTGATAATAGGTATGTGAAGCAGTAAATAAATGACATCATGAATATGCATGTGCAGTAATCAACGCAGCGGAACAGTCAAGCAGTATAACGATATGTCACGTATGTCAACACAGTATAAAAGTAATATAAATGCCAGTATCCCTATCAGTCTCTACGTCTCACTGTACAGGTCGCTAAGTCTATCGTCAGTCCAAGTGTGAGAGTCAACCACTCGTGAGTGTCCTCCACCCAAGGGTAGGACCCAAGGGCAAGGGACCACGGGCCCAACATGTAACGAGAATATCACAGTGTATATATCGCATACCCTGTAAAGCTCCATATAACTCCCTAAATATATAAGCCGGCATGGGACTCCCGAGATTCTGTTGAACTCACACTTAAACTACCCCACACCCCATGGTCTACATCAAACGCTAACCGTCTACCTAAATACTAATCGATCCGTGACAAGTCTGCGCGAGAACTGGAGGCAGGACCTCCATCAAGCACGTCCCGACTAATACCTAAGATAAACGGCAGTGTCTGGTGTCTTATCTGTGCCACCCGTGCAACGCTTCCATAAATGTCCTATTCCACTTATAGTCACACGTGCACGCATCTCACAGACGTCGACAATGCAATGAAGTATCAGGATCGCTGATTGTGTGCAAGTACATATCACTTTCACTTAATCACGGATACACGAACACTGACGTACTTGCCACAATCACCACTAAAATCTAACACTGGGTAAATGCACGATGTCACTCGGTTATCACTACAATGATATAAGTATGATATGATGCATGAACAGTATAAGAAGCACAACTAAGGTATCATAAAAACAACAGTTTATCACTTGCACGATTTATCATGAAACATATGTATATAATTTAGCGAAATGATAAACAGGTAGTAATTAATATGTTCAGTTAGCTATCCATCTAATTTGGTTTCGAGCCAATCGGGTTCCAGGATCAATAGTTATAACCATTTCATTTTAAGCGCTCGCGGCTGGGAATCCGGTTTCAGAATCAGATGTCCGTTTCGCAACGCATTTTAATCCCAGTTGGGATTAGATTTTAGCGACGCTACAGTTGGATGAATTCTAGGGTTTTCAGTAAAGTTTTCAACGCAACAAACGGATCTTCAATCGCGTCTGTACGTTAGGAGTTATAATCTGTTTAATATTAACATGTCAATTCTGATTCTGCTGGGACTGTTATGTGTCCCGATCTATTAAATTACAGATTAAATATCAAACGGTAACGAAACAGGATGAAATCAATTGTGTTGTCTAGCAAACAGATTTATCTATAATAAACAGCAGATTTCCGCAATCTACGAGTTAAGTAACTCCTGTGGTACCCATTAAGGAACAGCAACCAATAACTGGAGTCGCTCTGGACTGCAGTCCAGAGTCGCACTCCGATCCAATTTCATCACGGTTTAAGTACAGGAATATCTGGAGACCAGCATAGGGTTAAAGTTCGTCGAGTTAGCTTCGATTTGAGCCCTCGAACGTACCATTCTAATATGTATATGATTTATGGTAAAATTAACGATTTTCAGGTACAGTAGAAATTCAGTTTTACGGTTAAACTTGGGGGCAGTTGTTTTAGCCATTATCGATTACATCATCCAACAAAATTCACACACTATGTTCACAACCCTACGGGCCAACCTACACCATTGAGTTCCGTCAAATTTGATAATATTTTCCTAAGGGAACGAGCATCGAACAGTTGTATTGCAACACTTAACATAAGGCAAACATGGGATATATATATGATGTTGATTTGTAACATATATAAACTAGCATGAAAGCAAGTAAGAACTTGCCTGGAGGTGCACGGCAGCAAGGTACAGTACGGGCGCGCGACGAACTGGCACGACGACGGCAGCGGGTGAGCTCGGGCAGGCGATGGAAGGCGTTGAGGCGCGGAGACGTCGGTGACGACGAACCGACGGCGACAAGGTGTGCAGGCAAGGCGGGCTGTTGCTTCGGCTCGTCGTGGTGGGTCTCGTTGTCGGGGATGGTTGCAACAAGTGCTCGATGAAATGACCGAGGGCTTAGCTTGCTTGAGTTGGCTTGGGGCTTGAGCTCGGCTCCTCGATGTAGTAGCTCGGTGCTGGAGCTTCAGAGGAGGTAGGTCGCCGGTGGTCTCGACGGCAAGGGGTCGTGGATTGCAGAGGGTCGTCAATGGTGGTGAGGCAGGCAAAGGTTGCCGTCTCGGTAGCTGCAGTGAGATAGGGGAATTGAGAGAGAGGATCACAGAGAGAGAGAGAGAAAGGCAGACAGAGAGAGAGAGTGATCGAGAGAGAGAGAGTTAGAGAGAGTGAGAAATGAGAGAGAGGGAGTTGAGACAGAGAGAGAGAGTGATCGGGAGAGAGAGAATTAGAGAAGAAAGCAGAGGAGGGAGAGGGTGAGAGGGTAGTGAGAGAGAGAGATAGAGATGTAGAATGAGAAAGAGAGGGATGGGAACTGTGAGAGAGAGGGAGAAAGAGAGAGATGAGATGCAAGGAGAAAGAGAGAGAGAGAGAGAAGATTTGCAGAGAGAAAGAGAGAGAGATACAGTGAGTGTGTGAGAGAGAGAGAGAGATAGAAAACTGAGAGAGAGAGAGATCACAGAGTGAGAGAGAGACAGTGAGAGAGATGAGTGAGGAAGAGAGAGCTGTGAGAGAGGTGATGACGACGTCGACGATGATAATGAGGTCGACGACGTGGTGCAGGGGTGTGACGACGGCGACGGTGCAGGCGAGGTCGAGCTCGGGAAATGGTGCAGGCGAGACGCTCGGGGCAGTGAAGGAAGGGAGGAGGAGGAGCGAGAAGAGAGAGCGAGTAGGTGAACGATGGTGGTGGAGGGCTGTCGTGGCGGTGGTGATGGAGGGAGGTGGCCGGAGTTTTCTCGCGAGAGAGAGAGGGGAGGTTTCAGATTGAGAGGGAGAGGGGAGTATGCAGAGAAAGAAACGTGGGGAGAGAAATGAGACGAGGCGAGCATCGTGGGGTAACCGTTGCGACGTGGGCGCAGGCGGAGGAGGCGGCGCGAGACGCGCGCTCGCGAGCGGGAGTTACGGCATAGAGCCGTTGGGATTTGAAGGAAGATGAACAGGAGAGGGGGAGCGGGTCGGGTAGGAGGAACGGGTGAGGGAGTAAGCGGGGGAGGCTGAAACGGGCCTGGGCTGGGCCCTCTCAACAATAAAAGAAATTCAAGTAAAAAGAACGGGCCGAGCCAGGGTTGGGCCGAAATAAAAGGAAAAAGGGTTTTAATTATTGGAAAAGGCCGGGCTTGGTTGGGCTTGCAAGTAAATATAAAAGAAATTCCCTTTCTAAATGTTTGGGCTGAGGGTTATAATAAAAAGGAATTGGTTTCTTTAGTTTGGTTTGATTGTTTGGGCTGAAGGAAGATTTAATGGAAAAAAAAAAAAAAAAGGAAAAATAGAAACGGGCCAGGCTATGAATAGGAAATCAAAGATAAAATGATAAAGGGGATGGGCTGCACTAACAAATTCCTATTAGACAAAACTTAGTTTTGTGTGGCACTAGGGAGTTTTAAACTGATGGAGTGAGTTTGGACACTTGGCAAAGGGTTGGTGATTTTGGATTAAAGGAAATGTACTTAAATCATGGATTTGGGTTAGGCGGAGAAATATACCTAACATTTGTTTTGGGTTTAGATTCAATAAGAGGAGAACGGCTGAACCAGAGGAAAAGAAAGATAGGATCTGGGTTTAGCAGGATTTTGAAATTATATAGATAATTATAAATAAATTTTTATAGGTAAAAAGAAAATACAGGTATAGTCGTACAAAAAGGTGCTGGGTATTACACCCTCATTGCTGCCGTTTTCACATATGGCCTCGGCGGGAGGAGCCGCAGGCTTTAAGCCGAGGATCGCGTCGAGGGATAGGGTGGACTTCTTCTTCTTCTGCCCGCCAGCTTTAGATCCACCCGGAGCAGCTTTGCGCTCGGCAGTCACTTTAGGGCGGCGTGTCCCGATATCCGCTCCTGCGCCAGACTCTGGCGATACCACTTTAACTGTCTTTGTGGGAGCACGAGGCGCCGGTGGTGCATCCACCGTAGTAGGCAGTGGCAATCCACTCGGGGGGGCCAACACGCGTGGTCGGTCGGCTCCGGCCTCTTTTAGCGGAGGGTCGACCGGGCGCCTTGGCTGCAAGGGAGCCTTACGATCACCACCAGGAGGCGCACCCCTACGGTCAACTAGCAAGCGTTTCTCCATTAAAATGATTGGGCCCATCGCATGCGCATACCAGGCTACATATGGATGGATTATTTTAGGGGCACAGCTAGGCTCACTGATAAAAAAATAGGAGCCTGTATTGAGCCGGGTGAAATGGTGCATAGCATTCCTTATTCCCTCTGGGCCGACCGCGGGTGTTTCCAGAAAGGCCTCCATCGGGATCCCTTGATTGTAACTCGATTGTCGGGCAAATCGATGTGGGTTATACCTCATAAAAAGAGCCGTCTTATTCTGCCTAAATACTAGATAGCCCGGCCGAATGGAGTAAAGGTGAAGGATTTCCCGAGCCTTCAGTACAGAAACCCCGCCCTTAAAGTCGTCACGCAGCGACACCACTGACTTAGCGGTCTCGGAGCTTATGGTGATGACCTTATCCACAAAAGAAGTCTTCGCTCCAACTAGATGCGAACGCAGGAGCAGTCCCCTAGACTCCCGCGGAGGTGCAACCACAATTGAAGCCCCGACCAACCGCATAATTCTTGGGAGTTTGAATTTATCAAAGAATGGAGGAGTCTTATGAGCACCAAACACCCCTCGCACATGCAACTCCATCCAAGAAGTGAAGTAGTGCATTGGAAAGTTAGCAGGCTGTACCCCGGGCTCATTAGCGTCCGCCGCTACGCTAAGTCCATTATAAAGGTAAGCCAGCCCGGCAATCCCTACCGATAGCTGCAAACCAGCCGCCATTCGATGCGCCGGATAAAAGACAGAGGACCGCATGAGGCGTGGGTGCATGGGAAGCGCAAAGCTGCATAGCCATAGACCCAAGAACCCTATGAAAAAAGTCTCCTCGTCCATGCCAGGAACGGCGATCTCTGAGAAAGGGACGCTGGCAGTGCCGGGGAAATAAAAATCCCGCTGGTCATCTTCCGATGAAGGTCGGCGGTCCAAGCCGAAACCAAAGGGGTCAGCAAGCTGAGCAAACTTCTCGCCCTGCTCTGATAGGAATTCCGGGCGGATGAAACGAGCAATGAAATCCGCGAAACTGACGCCCCGGTCGCCTGATTCCAAATGCAGTTCCTCATAAATCTCCAATACCTTCACCAAGCCCGGATGCTGATGCTGGATGGCATTTTCCGGAGTTAAGTCGAATACCAACTGCTTGGTGGAAAAGACATACTCGTCAGGAGGAAGCAGCTCCTCGTAATGCTCCCCCCTCGCTGGTAAACCTGAAATCTCAACAAATTCCTCCAGAGAGATGGAGACTTCCCTATCCGCTGTCAGGAAGGTATGGGTGGGGATATTCCATTGTTCGATGAAGGCCTTTATCCACCACGTCGGAGGAGAGGGATACTCGAAAAGCGAAACGTAGACGGCGGAGTATAAACCAATCTTCGTCAGGTGAGCCCTCTTCGTCGCCAAAATGTAACGGGCCCATTGCAAATATCCGGCAAGCGGCCGCGGGATCAATCCAATATTATAAGCCTGTCCCCAAGGACGTGCTTCGCCCTGACAGATTCGCCTCCCCAAGATATCTATAGCCGGCGGCGGCTGCACCGGAATGGCACCGATTGCAGGCTGAAGGAGGTCGTCGGCATTCCAATTTTTAACCTCCACGGCATACTCCACCGGGGGCTTGTCCGCATAAGGGATCGTAACTATGGGCTCAGAGGGCGAAGCGGAGCTGAAGCTGCGACGGCCTTGGATGATTTGGCTGTACCACCTTCCCCATAAGTGAAGTCTCTTGCACTCAGGATCGTGATTTTTGATCAGAGCTAACACCACCCGGTCCACTGGTGCATGTGGGAACCCTCCTTCTGAGCGAACGAAAGGAAAAGACAAATCTTCAGACATGTTCCCTGTAGAAAAAATATATATAACCGTTAGTGTTCCAATGCTTCACATTTCAAAGTCATACATCACACTACAATGCAGTGGGTAGGGGACCAAAAGGGGACCCACAAAATCAAGATGACGGCGCATCATTTGATAAGACAGTCCCATCATTGGATGAGACTGTCAGTCAATTAAAAAGACCCCCAAAAGAATACCCTTGTTGGGGAGATCCCTAGAGACAAGGAGAAAATCTCCTCTTTTTAGAGCAAAGCTCTATCACAGAGTGACATTTATCAAACTCTGGTCTCAAAGGAATAAAACTTCTTAAAAAGAGCCTAGCTCTGTAGTAGTAATGAAAAATTATAACTCCTAAGAATTAAAATTTTTGGGATCTTAAAGATCCATGAAAACTTTTAAAAGTTTTCTAGTTGATCTATGAGCAGGGCTCTGTTCATGGGTTAAAACCCACGAACAAGAGCTCTGTAAATTTTTGAGAGCAAGGCTCTGTGGATGAAACCCCAAAGGGGTTTTCCTTAGATCAAAAATCTATGAGAGCAAGGCTCTGTTGAAGAAACCCCAAAGGGGTTTTCTTTAGATCAAAGATCTATAAGAGCAAGGCTCTGTTAATTAAATTTAATTTAAATCAATTTAATTTTACCTAGAGAGATTCTAAGACTAGAACTTGGAAGTTCCTGGGGAAATCACAAGAGCAAGGCTCTGGAAGTTCTTAAACAAGAGCAAGGCTCTGAAATTCAAATTCTTGAAAATGGTAAAGAATTACCAAGGACCAAGGGTCCTATTTATAGGCGCCTGCGCCTTTTCACCTGACCCTTTGATCCGACGGTCAGGATCTCGCCACCGCTGCACTCACGTGCGCGCCACGTGAGCGCAACGGTGGGGGGCATTTGTTCCCCCAATCAGAGCAAGGCTCTACTTGAATTTTGAAAATTCAAATTTTGAAGCAATGCTTCGGTTCCCGTGCGCAGCGCGCAATTTGCCACATGTCAGAAGTTGACTCGGCATCGCAACGCCCAAGGCAATACGTCCAATCAGAGCAAGGCTCTTTAAAAAAAACATAAGTAACACTTAACTGCGCAAGCGCACCGCAGCGCGACACGTGTCTGCGCAGATGCGCAAGCGCAGATGCGCAAGCGCACGGCTGCGCGACACGTGTCTGCGCAGTCGCGCAATCGCAGCTGCGCAAGCGCCTTACTGCGCGACACGTGTCACGCGCTGGTGAGTTGCGCAGCAACAGAATGAAAATTTAATGAAATCTTTTCTGTTCTTTCCAAAACCAGAAGATTTTCTTCTGCCTTTGGATCAAAGATCCAGCGGTGGGAAAATTCCCAAAATCACTCAGAAAAGATCTTGTTAACAAATTCAACAAATTTGTAAGCACTATAAATAGGACCCCAGACCTCATTCGATGGACATCAACTTGGATAATCGACTTCTAGCAAAAAAAAAGAAGAAAAGAGAACTCTTGGAGATTATTCAAGAACAAGAAAAAGAAGAAAGGTAAAAACCTTTTTTTTAAGAGAAAAATCTCTGAAGAACAAAGGATTAAAAAAAAAGGGAAATAAATGAAAATAAATAAATAGTGCCTTGCACTTGTTATGAACCCTTGGTTCTGTGAAATCAGGGAAAACAGGAAGAAAAACTTGTTTTCCTTTGATCCAAATTTAGATCAAAAGTGTTATGCACTTTTGTTCTTAAATCTGAAAAATTCTTGATGTTCTGCACAAATGCAACCCATTATTTAAAAGGGCCTGGCCCAAATCAAATTGCAAAATAATAAAGGGGCAGAGCCCTGTTTGGATTGATTTTCTAGTCGGGCAAAGCCCAAAATAAATAAAAAAATTTGGAATTAACGTGTCTGCGCAGTTGCGCAAGCACTGTTGCGCAAGTGCACAACTGCGCGACACGTGTCTGCGCAGTCGCGCAAGCACTGTTGCGCAAGTGCACAACTGCGCGACACGTGTCTGCGCAGTCGCGCAAGCACTGTTGCGCAAGCCTTCCACTGCGCGACACGTGTCACCTCCACGAGCGCTTGCGCTCTTTAATTGCACAAAGCACCTGACAAGCCGTGTGGGGCACTGTCAGAGTATTAAATGCAATGCATTATTAAGGGGCAGAGCCCAATCAAAGGTCAAATGGACCAAATAGAAGTACTGCACATTATTTTAAAAAGGCAGAGCCTAATCAAAAAGTCTAAACAGACCAAAAATAATGCTATGCATTGTTTAAAGGGCAGAGCCCAATTGAGAGATCCAATAAACCAAAAACAATGCTCTGCATTATTCTAAAAAAGGGCAGAGCCCAGTCAATGGCCTGAAGTAATGCTATGCATTATTCTAAAAAGGGGGAAAGCCCAAACAAAGGCCTAATAGGCCAAATGCAAACAAAATGTGAACATTTTCAACTGGACTTAGCCCAATTCTGGCCGTAAGTCCTTAAATTAAATTGACTGAGCACAGCTGCTCTCCTAAATCAATTCACGACCGGTTCAAGGGTACATCTCCGAACTCCTTTGACATCCCTCGTTGTAATTCCTCAACGACGTCAAAGAGGTGACGGGTCCCAACGACCACACACCCATATAGACCGAAACGTCCCTAAACTAATATTGGACCGAGACGTCCCTAAACTAATATCGGACCGAGACGTCCCTAAACTAACATCGGACCGAGACGTCCCTAAACTAACATTGGACAACCACGTCCCTAAACTGGAAAACGGACCACTACGTCCCTAAACTGGAACAATAGAGCCTCCAAACGCTCTTTTGCCGGATCTAAACGGTCCCGTTTAAGTTGATCTTAGCCCCAAACACGGCTAACGTATCCTTAAACATTCAAATGGATTATAAAACTCCCAATCAACTCTGGTTTGAGGGTACATCTCCGAGCTCCTCTGATACATGTCGTTGTAATCCTTCAACGACGTCAGAGAGGTGACGAGTCCCGATGGCCATACATTAAATTAATCACTACGTTAAGTTGATCTTAGTCTAAAACAAGACTAACGTATCCTTAACGAACGTTTAAGTTGATCTTAGCCGCAACGCGACTAATGCATCCTGAAACTGAAAACACCAAACCCAAATCTAAGTAAATACGGATTTGGACTAATCCACGTCCTACGGGCGACGGCATTACTCAGTCTCCGTATACAATCCACGGGCAACCACAAACAAAGCAAACACACACGACACGAAGTGAAATTCTGAAGAAGGAGAAAGTTGTTACCGCGATGCGGTAGCGTAATTAACTGCAGGGGCTTGCGCCTGCAGGGAAGAGCGTCCCCACAATCAAAAACCCCTCACCCTGAGGGGGAATCTGACGAAGTCTGCTACATCGGCCGCATCCGTCTAAACCTCCGATACACGGCGCCATAAATCAACTTGGCATCTTCGGAGAGATAAACGGATAAAACCAAATAGCATCTGCCCCGAACCCCAGGCACGGACGCGAAGTCCAGGCCGCCGTTCGGAGGGGAACAATCCATATCTTACCAAGTTTAGAGTTATTGTCATGAAAGGAAAAATAATTCCTTTGCAACAAATGTGATTTTTTTAATGGTTTATATCTTGAAAAGATAAGGGTTTTAAATACTTAGTTGAAGTTATGAGGTGTTTATGAAGTTTTCTTGATGATTACATCTTATAGTGGGAAAGTTAAGGGTATTTTGATGTTATGATATTTGGTAGAAAAGTGTTTTAAGTTTTAAAATCTATAGTTTAATGAAGTTTTTGAAGTACAAATAAAATCTGAAGCAACTTGGGAGCTCTGAAAAATAAAAGATGTATCCTACTGACCTAATTAGACAACCAGGAGACCACCAATGAAGACGACCCCTAACTCATCCACATGGCCGAGATTTGCGGCCAAGTGGCGGCCCCACAATGGAATTAGGGTTTGGGTTTTTGTTGGTGTCTTATTCACTTGATATTTAGGCCACTGGTATACCTCCTTTTGTCCCAGATTCCTCGTAAGAAAATCTGGAAGCATTTTGAGTGGGTTGTGACGATGTTTTACAGTTTTTAAATTTGGTTTTTGGATTTCTATGTTATGACATGGTCGTTCGACATTCGCACATCGACGCGAGGGTATTTTATAGTATTTAGCATGTGTTGGCCATAGATCTAATTTATGTGCGCTTCACTCGTTGTTTCGATTTCAATATTGATTTTCATGCGGTTTCGCTATGGTTTTGATTGTAGGCACGATCGCGAGGACTTTCGAGACGATAAGGACGGACGAAGCATTCGTCGGTTTCAACTAGAGCGAGGCGCATATCTGTGAATAGATGTATATCTACGGGGGAAGTCAGGTGAATAGTATATAGCACCCCCGCAACCGTAGTAATTAGAATACTATATATTAGAACCGTATTCCTAGCCTATAGGGTCATGCTAGAACACCCATAAGTGTATATTCATATACTTAGTAGATAAGTATATACTTAGTCTCTATTTCTTAGCCATTAGGATATATATATATGTATGTATATGTATGTGTGTATATGTATGCATATGTGTATATATATATACACATACATACATACATATATATGTGAGAATAATGGAGGAAAGAGGCCATAGAAGGGAATTTCCTCCTATGGCGTCGAAAAATTACATCCTCCCTTATTTTTTTCGGCGATCGGCACCCATCATCTTCATCGTTATCATCTAAGATGTGGGTACACCAAATTTCATGTGATTCTACAACTTTTTCACCGTGGATTTAGCAAAACAAAAAGTTATGTTGTCGGTAAGCCGTTAATTTTGAACCCACTAAATCAACGGTGAAAAAATTATAGAATCATATGAAATTTGGTGTACCCACATCTTAGATGATAATGATGAAGATGATGGGTGCCGATCGTCGGAAAAAATGAGAGAGCGTGTATTTTTTCGACGCCATAAGAGGAAATTCCCTCCTATGGCATCTTTCCTCCATTATTCTCTATATATATGATTATTGTTATGTGTACTTTATATGATATGAGTTGGCGTACACGACTATAGATCCGTACTGTATTGATTGGATGATATCGTACGAGAGATGTTCCGTATATGATGTGATGAGAATATATTGCCGAATACGGACGATATTCTTTTGACTCGAGGAGTCTTGCTATATCCCGAATTGGGACTATGAGATGTTTAGAACCATACTTATTTTAAAAACTAATGATTCGTTACGTACTTTTAAATGGTAATGTCAAGGGTGCGCTACAAATTTTCAAATAATATCTATTTCAAAAACATCGTAGCCGCTTATTTCCAAAATATTTCGTTCTATTTTAAACTTTAACTTTATGGCTCATACGTGGTTAGATATTTTAACACTTATTCACGTTAAGATTTCCTTATTTTGTATACGCCCGTGTTTCGATTACTTATGAGATATGCTACATTTATACCTTTACCTCTACTTAACTTTGTTTGCTATGACACTCACACCATTAACGATAATTTCATGTTGCACTTGCACATACCTGCATGCTACACCTATACCTCATCAGTAATTGACATGACACGTACACATATAGAACTTACCTTGTCACTCGTATCACACTATATCCTGTTAGTATTGTAGATTATTGCTTATCACCCAGCATCGCGTTCTGTTCCGTATATTATACATTCTTTCCATTGCATATATGAACACACTTGTAGAACACTGTACAATTACCAATAATTTACATGTTGCACGTACACAGACTCGTATATTACACGCACACATCATTGGTAATTGTCATGCAACGTACACATAAAGAACTAATCACGCACGCATATAGAACTTGCCATGTTATTTCGCATCATACTATATTCCTGTCAGTACCTTAGATCACTGCTCATCACATATCTGCATGCATTATATCACTATTCTGTACTTTTTAATTTGTTTCATTATTGCCATATTCTTATGCGATAGTGTTTCATAGGATTCCCGTTTTAATAAGATTTGAAAAACCGCGGATATAATTTTATAAAACTTGGATTTGTTTTCAAAATACAGTTTTCTTTTGATATGATTATTTGGCGTCCACCATGAGTTTTGGTTTTCATGATGAGATATCTGAATGGAGAGAGGGGTTAACCGATTACGGATATATGGTGAACCCGGTACAACACCGATGGACAGGAAGTCCGTAGGGAGGTACGGGAAGCCTAGCAAGGTGGATATATACCGGAGATAAATTAAATCACGACGGATATCAGGAAGATACCGGCTGGGCCTATTGATATCGAGAGAGGACCAGTCTGACGAGACCTTGCCTACGATAACTGGGTTTTACGTGTCGATACTAAACACATGATTTATGATGATTTCGAGTGTCGATACTAGACACTCGGTTGATACGATAATTTCGAGTATCGATGATGGACATTCACTTGATGATATATATGTGTGTTATGGATGACATATTTCCACATATTGATTGATCATGAGGATCATGTGTGTTGTGCGTGATCCGATATGATGCGCGTGATCCGATATGATGCGCTTATAAATATGATGTGATACTTATGCATATACATATTTATATTTGTTATCACATAATATGATAGTATTATACTGTATGACCTAGGAGATCGTTATGCATTTCGATTTCTACCATATTATATTTTCTACTCACGAGTTGGCAACTCACCCCTATTGTGCCTTAGTTTCTTGCAGGACTGACCACTCGGATCAGTGGCGGCTTGCCGGCACGCTCCTTCTTCGAATGATTGCCTTGGTAGGTGGGTTACATTTCAGATCGTAACCGCTTCTTGAATATGTATATTCTTTTATGATCTAGTTAAAAAAATCCATCGACCAAAACTTGTATATTTTTGTGGATATAGAGACGAGACTTGTATATTATTCTTTTAGATGTCGAGCTTGGATATAGTCAAGTTGATAATACTTTTTAGTATTTCTCTTTTTTTTTCTTGTGTTGATCTTCGCCTTAGGCGTCGTATATTACTGTGTAGTTGTGATCCCGCTAATTAAGCGATGAGATAACTCCCGATTGGGGACGTTGATATTATTTATGTGTCTGTACTGGTTTTTATCAAAATTTACAAAGAATGTGTTGTCAAAATTTTAAATGACTTAAATGTTTTCAAATCTTAATTTAACACCCACTTGTGTTTTCAAACAAACTTTACTTATACTTTAAAAGGGAAATTGATTTCATTAATAACCATTTTCCAAAACTCCACCTCCACTATTTACTTTAAAATGTTTAGATTCCTGGTTTTTAGCTTACTTGGATTAATGTGGGATCCCATAGACTTCACGTGATTCAAATGCTGGTCACGTGTCGTTTCGGGTCGTGACAACACATAACATATCATATATTTAAACTACACTATTACTTATTATACTATTTGTCGGGACCCGGTTTTTGCTCACGGAGCAAAGTGCCACACGGAACAAAGTGCCACGCCAAATGTCGTGTTAAGTGGGCGGGGGCCACCTCTTGAATCCGTGGGGGCCACCTCTTGAGTCCGTGGGACCCACTGTAGAACAATGGGGACTCTTCGGAATACATTCCGAAAGGGGGCAGATCTGTACTATAAATGGAATGATACCACTCTTCAATACAGAGGCGTCTTTTAAGTGAACCGGAACTACAAGAGCTTGAGAACTCCGTAGTTAAGCGTGCTCGGGCTAGGGAAGTCTTGGGATGGGTGACCTCCTGGGAAGTGGCCCCTGGTCGGGTCCGGTTCGCTCCGAAGGACAAAACCGTGCGGCTTCGGCCAGAGCGGACGATACTCTCTGTATTGGGAGTGGGGCGTGACAGAATGGTATCAGAGCTGGTCCCTCAATAGTAGATCTGTGGTTCGAGGACGAACCACTGTTCAAAGGTGGAGAGAATGTCGGGACCCGGTTCTTGCTCACGGAGCAAAGTGCCACACGGAACAAAGTGCGACGCCAAGTGTCGTGTTAAGTGGGCGGGGGCCACCTCTTGAATCCGTGGGGGCCACCTCTTGAGTCCGTAGGACCCACTGTAGAACAATGGGGACTCTTCGGAATACATTCCGAAAGGAGGCAGATCTGTACTATAAATGGAATGATACCACTCTTCAATACAGAGGCGCCTTTTAAGTGAACCGGAACTACAAGAGCTTGAGAACTCCGTAGTTAAGCGTGCTCAGGCCAGGGAAGTCTTAGGATGGATGACCTCCTGGGAAGTGGCCCCTGGTCGGGTCCGGTTCGCTCCGAAGGACAAAACCGTGCGGCTTCGGCCAGAGCGGACAATACTCTCTGTATTGGGAGTAGGGCGTGACAGAATGGTATCAGAGATGGTCCCTCAATAGTAGGTCTGTGGTTCGAGGACGAACCATTGTTCAAAGGTGGGGAGAATGTCGGGACCCGGTTCTTGCTCACGGAGCAAAGTGCCACACGGAACAAAATGCCACGCCAAGTGTCGTGTTAAGTGGGCGGAGGCCACCTCTTGAATCCGTGGGGGCCACCTCTTGAGTCCGTGAGACCCACTGTAGAACAATGGGAACTCTTCGGAATACATTCCGAAAGGGGGCAGATCTGTACTATAAATGGAATGATACCACTCTTCAATACAGAGGCGCCTTTTAAATGAACCGGAACTACAAGAGCTTGAGAACTCCGTAGTTAAGCGTGCTCGGGCCAGGGAAGTCTTGGGATGGGTGACCTCCTGGGAAGTGGCCCCTGGTCGAGTCCGGTTCGCTCCGAAGGACAAAACCGTGCGGCTTCGGCCAGAGCGGACAATACTCTCTGTATTGGGAGTGGGGCGTGACACTATTATAACTTAATAATCATATTAACATCATCTATTAAAGCTACTCTATAAAAATGATTAATATTAATATTAATCATTTATTAAGATGTATATTGTCATTCAGGCAACATAGTTGAATTAAACATTATTTAAATTATTTTTAATTCTAATCGATTACCCTATCGATTAAAACGATGGTCAATCATTTGTCCAAATTATATTTTTACTTAAAGCTGTTGAGTCTCATCCTCTCAAAAGAGTCAAGGAGTTTCTCTCTATAATATTTCTAGCAAGCTTGATTTAGTTATTTTGTCATCATAATGATTTTCAATAATATCGATGTCGCGGCCCTACCTGAAAAATGTGCCTACATAAACACATAATTAAGCTCTATGAATAAAGCTGCGTTTAGGCAAAGTTTTGAATACTATTTTTATCTTTTATATAAGTTGTAAAACGAGATGTGCTCAAGATAGTTGTAAAATTGAAATTAGTTGTGTTCCTCAAATTAACATTATTATCTCTTTTATGCCATTTAAATATAATTTCGAGATCTTTCCATTATTTGAGGTTGAGCCTTAATTATTCATCACATATAAGATCTTGTTCAGGAATGTATGCAAACATGCTTTTAATTATATTAGTAATGTTGATATCATTTTGCATCTTTGTCAGGCTGTGACAAATAATCAAAACCTCTTGTGATGTGTGACTATTTTTAACTAATATAACTAATATATATTCAATTCATCTATCTATCCTTATTGGTTGATTTATTATGGTTATTATTGGCATTAGATTATAACTCTAAATAACAATTATGACTAATTGCATACCAACATGTGTCAATACAAATAAGCAACACAAAACATTTAAAATATAATCTACTATTTTCTGCATGCAAACTTATGCTTGATCTCTGGCCTTAACTATGATTACATGCTTAATGTATATGCATGGAGACTTAGTTCTATATCTAGGACTTGACCCGAATTCTCAGGAGTCCCATGACCGACTCATGAATGGGCCCGTGTTTTCTTTCCCCTGGATGATAGTCTTGGGTCCGTGAATACTCTGACGGTGGTTGGAATCTCATTACATGAACGGGTCCATATTTCCATACCCCTGAATGATAGCCTTAAGTCTGTGAATACTCCTGGGAGTTGACACTCATACTCAACATCAACTCAGAAGTCTCATTACTAACTCATGAATAGGCCCGTGTTTTCTTACCCATGGATGATAGCCTTGGGTCCGTTAATAACTCTACGGTGGTTGGAGTATCATTACATAAGCGGGCACGTATTTCCTTACTCTGGATGATAGCCTTGAGTCTGTGAATACTCCTGCGAAACTAGCGTTAGATTATACTATCTTGACATGAACCCGTCATAAATCCGTAAATCTTGAATCTCGTGAATCTCGTATTGCAGTTGTTCCGTAGTATTACGGAACATCCTGGTTATATAATAAAACTCCCACAATCGAGCTTATACTTATAGTTAATAACACTGAAATATCGAATATCGTGATACTCTAGCTACCATGCACTGATCAACACATGCTATTTATTTGACAAGCATACTACCATTTCCAGTTCGCAGTTATTCGCATGCCTTGTAATAATACTACTGATATATTCTACTTATGGTGTAACCAATTTAGTAATCAACCTAATATACGATTAATACCTTGAATAATATAATCCGATAATGCATATTAAAATAATGAATAGCACTAACCTTTAATTAAAATATTTATATAAATGTATAAATTGCATAACATTTATTGTTAAATAAAAAAGAATACATAGATCATAAAATTGATATTCAGAACATGCTTTACATATCAACTGTCACACCCCGCTTCCCAAAATACGAAAATACGAAAAGCAACGAAGGTCAGCCGTGCAACCTGCGGTAAGGAAACATCCTTCCATAGTCATATAAAACCTGTCTAGCTAAACCTGTCAAAGATAATATCCAATGACAGGAAAGATAACATTGATAATCATGCTACGACGAAACCACAAGGAATACTAAAAATAGGTCCACTAAATAATCGATACAAATAAAGATCAATACAATAGGTTCGAAATATAAATAAAATCCAAAAAGAGATACATAAGTCCTAATGTGCCACAAGAGCGCACATGCTAAATACTAACTGAAAAGAAATAAACCTACGGGCTACTGATCTTCGGCAAAGTCATGATAGCCGTTTCGATCCTGCTCAGCCTGAAAATTCTTCTCTAAACCTGAGATGGCAAATCTCAGGGATTTCAAAACATCCCAATAAGTACTCAATGTATAAAATGTGTATGTTGTGTGATAACATGAATATATGAGTGTTGTGAAATCCGTATGCGCATATAGATATAGATATATGGATATAGTAATAATATGAAACAGACATGTGCACAGGTCAAGTCTTATCCTAACTGGTCAGTAAAAGATAATCTATCATATCGTGGGTTCGAATATGTGCGTCAACCTCTGCAGGAGTATTCTTAACCCAAAGATAAGGCCCCAGAGGATAGAAAACACAGACTCGACTGTAGAATGAACAAGCGACCGATATAGCCCGATACCAGTTGTGATAACATGCGACCGATATAGCCCGGTACGAGCTGTGATAACATGCGACCGATATAGCCCGGTATGAGCTGCCAGCATGGAACTCCTGAGATCCTGTTGTACAAACACACTCAAACTACCCCAACATCCCGCGTATTCGTATCCAATATGGTAATAACTAAATCACTAATTAAGAATACTGAAAAGATTGGAACTTGTAATATCATGTTAATTATATATAAATGAAACTTGTAAACGGTAGGTTGTGTCATGGCATGTGGTTCAGCATCCTAATTAGAGATTTCGTTCTTAAATAAAAGGACTAGAGTAATGAATGATCATGGCATGGCAATATGGTCGTTATCAAGTAATAGTAATCGCGTGTAAGGGGTGTCCAAGCTTATGAATGGTACAAGTCTCATATGTTATCTATACCATTATGTTAACCAAAATAGATGTACTATTTATATTTTCTTGATCACCGACTGGCGAGTATGATATGTATGTATATATTAAGGATAGATTAACAACTTTCGAACTTTATTTGTATTTCATTATATCTATTTCTATCACTTTCCTGCATATAAGTCTATATAATAACGATATAAAATTTGAGAACTAACACAGTTTTATCAAACAGTGCAGGTTAAAGATATATTTGAGGGATAACCGATGTTGCATCGACCGAAAAGAAAAGCAAGAAGGAGACGGATAAGGCACAACGATTCGAAGCAAAATTCCAAGCTTGATGCTCGGCAAAGCTCGGTTGGGTGTTGAAGATGGTGAAGAAAGATATGATGGCCTTGGTGTTGAGGGTTAATCCGTCCATAAGCATGATAAGTCATGCGCCTCTGTTTCAGAGTTTGGTTCATTTGGATGTGATATACATAAATTGCATTAACCTCCAAGCCCTTAACATCGGCATTGGTTTCAGCATTCTTAAGTAAATCCAAGATGAACTTGAGTGATCTCATAGGCCAGTGTCCCTGACCATTAGAATGATGATTCTTAGCTTGAACGGCTCGGCCAACACCTCGACAAAACTACGGAAAGGGAATAGCCTGCTTATGAGCAATGACATCCTCGAGGTATCTCTTGGCCTTTCCCAATAGCAGCTGCGATGGTGTGAGGAAGACGAAGAAGCTGACGATGGTGGCTGCAGCGTCGTTGCCGGCGATGGAGACGAGGGTGTAGGTTTTGCGATGGGTTCTCGATTAAAGATAAAGAAAGAGGCGGCCGGGGTTAGGGTTTCGGCCTAAGAGTTGATGGGTTCGGCGACTGGGATCACAAGCTAGTGTTGCGATGTTGGTGAGGAAGAAGAGAGAGTTGGGTTGGTACAGGCGAGGGTTGATGGCTGGGCTATGGTGGTCCCAGGGAGAGGAAGGGTCACCAGCAGTTGATGGGCGAAGGCACCGGTGAGAGGTTAGAAGGTGAGGATGGTGGTCGAGGTCTATGGGTGCGGGCTGAAGATGGGTCGATGGGAATTGAGACGAGGATGATAGCAGTAGGTCGGGTAGGGGTCTCGGTGAAGGCTTGGGTTTTTTTAAGGAGAAGAGACGATGATTATTAGGTTGTTTTTTCTATAGGAAAGAGATAGATGCTGTTAGATTAAAGAGAGATTATTATAATTGGAGGGAGGGAGAAATATTCTGATGAAATGAGATTTGGGTTTGATTTTAAGAGAGAAAAAGATATATAAATATAAAAGAGAGATATGATGGGTTGGTATATACTTCTATAAGATATTAGAAAGTTGTATATACATATATTAGTTTGTATATAATTAGGATAATAGGAAAGTATATGTATATACATATATTAGTATACAATAAAAATATATGTAGATACGTATATGGTTATGGGTTCGTGAAAATAAATATAATTAGTTGCTATATATATATATATAGGATTTTAAGATATCAAACTAAAATATATCTTCAGTTAAACTATCATAACAAAATATCTTCAATTATATATATATATATAGAGAGAGAGAGAGAGGTTTATAGAAAAAGAATTAAAGAGATAGTAGATTTAAGAGAAAGAGAATCTGCTGAGAGAGATTAGATTGTGAATTGGAAAGAGAGGAATTTTGTTAGGGAATATATATAGAGAGAGTGTATGTGTGAGTGAGGTTTGGTGAAATATAGTTAGGCATATAGAAAAATATATATATATAGAATAGAATATGGAGAGAGAAATATGTTGGAAAAGATAATTGTTTGGAGAGGGGAAAAATAGTATTTATTTTAAAAGAAGAGAGTTATCAGGTGAGACATAAAATCAGGGGAAAGATATATGGTGATTGAAAAGAGAAAATTGATTTGTTAGTTTAGGAAAAACATTTATATGGTTAAAAAATTTAACATGGACTCTCATGACCTGTCAAAACTAAATATTTTAACTAAATAAATATCGTTAAACAAAATATCTTATAAATAAGATTTTAAAAGGGGTAAAATCTTGTGTGTGTATATTGTTTAAAGAAATACCAAACAAAATATCTTTTGTTTAAACTATAATAATAAAATATAAATATGGTTACAAAATAGTGTTAGACAAATAAATATTTAAATACTAATAATATGCATATTTAAGAAACTTGAAAACCCATAATTATATGTATATATCTTAATTAAAAGTATTAAACTCCAAGTTATAATAATAATAATAAAACAAAACCCAATATATCCAAAAAGAAGAAGAAAAACGTACGATCGGACTAGGATGTTACGTCAACGTTGAAACTTTATATACTTGTTTGTTTATACTGAATATTATATTTCATTTCAAATATTGTTTTTTAAATAAAATGGGGACTTACCGAACATTAGTTCGCTGACGACATTCCTGTTTTTTTTTCTTTTCTTGGGAATATCATCAGACGACTTTGGGGCAGGTGACAAGGCAAGGCACGAGGTGGTACCAACCGAGAAGGACAGTCAATATCTTTCAAGTCAGACCAAGCTCTAGTTTTCCTCGGTAAGTATGCTTTTTGTTCAAGACTATCTTTCATTCCTAATTCCTTAAATTTTCGAATTGTGTTCAGTTATTGTTTTTAGGACTGTTATAAATATTGTTGGATATTTTATAAGTCTAAAATTCTTGTACTATAATTTCCTAAACTGCTTATGTAGACGCTTAGCGTATTCATGTCAAGAAAGAGTGCTTCTCGATATGGATACGTTACGGACGTGTCGCTCTCATTTCTCTTTTTTAGGAAGCGGAGCATGACACATGGGTAACCCACAATCCGTCTGAGGCACTTGCACAACCATACAAAAAAGAAATATAAGGTGCTTGATAAAAGAATACTTTTAATAAGTAGAAAGGAGAGATACTGAGAACACTGAGAAAATCATTTCGACTATAATTTCCTGCATGTCATATATGCAACACAAAATTTACGTAAAAGTTGTCCTTCACCAAAATGAAATAGAAAATACCATAATAGTATATCAAATGTATCAAGAAGAACGTCAGAGAATTTAACTTACCTTTGGATGATTGCAGAGTTTTTTAAGTGATGTAATATATGCCAAAATTTTGGATTGCTTAACATCCTCGGTAATTGCACGCCTAACCTTTTAAATGAATAAAAGTAAATGATGTTTATCAGGTTTAAAAGACATTATTGCAGAAACTTGTCCCAAGATAAAATGATACTAAGATACTGTGTAAATAAATCCTCACATTTTTAGATTTTATGAAATGGTTATACAAGTCGAGCTGCAGAGGAGTCAACTTGCAACAG
Source organism: Agapanthus africanus (assembly GCA_030015575.1). Taxonomy (NCBI): domain Eukaryota; kingdom Viridiplantae; phylum Streptophyta; class Magnoliopsida; order Asparagales; family Amaryllidaceae; genus Agapanthus; species Agapanthus africanus. The sequence goes on along the minus strand of JASDDO010000016.1, from coordinate 520,189,985 downwards.
ACCACTTGCACAATCTACAAAATATATCCCCGTCAAAATATAAACAGTAGTCAATAATATGAAATTGGGCAAATAATAAATCTAACTTGAACAACATAAAAACATGCTGAGCAGTTATAGCAGTGCATTGCAAATTTTGAAATAAATTCATTAATTGAATATAAGTTCATTTCTGGAATATATGTGCAGGTTCCAAAAGGAAAAGAAATAGAACCACATAAAGCTGATTGAAAATTACAGACTGAATTCAATAATTGAGCATCCAAGAATTTAATATTCATAATGTAATATATGCAGCACAATCACAAGGTTGTATAATGACACCCATTAAATAAATCAAGCTACCCTCATGGAACATATAGACAGCATACAGCTGAAATTTCAGGTCAGGATCTTTCATATGTGCATACATATTCATGTTTTAGCACCAGTATAGAGCATAAAACTAAAGTATTAGCCCTTCAACGGTATGGTTATGTGAAATGGTCTTTTGAATTAGTATGTTGTTTTCTAAGAGGGGGAGGGGGGGCCTTATTCAGCACCAACGATATAGAAGCAGAGTTTTCACTTCATATCAAAGAAGAAGAAAAATGCCGTCGTATTATTGAAATATCAAGACAAATTACAGCAGTAGGCAACATGACATAATGATATAACCATGTAATTATGACAGACTCCAAATCAAATCACTGTAATTGCTCAGAACTCGCATAGCCAAGATTATACTCAACGTGTTGTTATACATAGAGACCTAAGAAATCTAGCATCGCCCAAGAGCGTATAGAAGTATTAAAGTTAGAACCATAAAAAGATAGCAGTGCCCTTACATCTACAGCACTGCATAAATACTTCTGACGCCTAGTGAAAAAGAAAGGTTGCTAACACATACTGGGTTAACAATGGGGACAGTCTAGCTATGCTAATTATATTAATCTTCAGCAACACGTCTATTCTCACTAACAATTCTTTCTATGATTTGATGGATTGCATTCTAGGAACAAACCTTTTCTAAGAAACCTGAAAGATGTGTCCAACCTAGTTTCATTCTATTGCTGAGGAAGAAATATATGATCAAAGACAAGATACTAACAAAATAACAGTAAAGAGAAATGAACTGCGGTAAAGTTAAAAACCATGAACTTTTAGGGCTCGTTAGGTAAATACCTTGACCCTTAAAAACTACATGAAAATCACCACAAACTTTTTTTTTCCTTGCGGTTGAACTTTAATCATACTCCCTTGTACTTCTTTTCATCAGAAAATGCTATGGACTTCTATTTCTTCATCGAACCTGATCAAACTTGTTGTTGAACCTGATTGATAAGAATAAAATATACTTTTGACCCATTAATACAATCTCTTATTCCGTTAATTAATCTGGGTATATATAAGTAATCATATTAGTTTAATTATTACTTCCATAAATTAAACTGCTAATCCTACTAACTCAATTGTCCCACTTCTTCTTCTCTTTTTATTCTGGAACTCATCTTCCACTTCAAGCCCATCCTTCCAAACCATTTTTCTCTCTTTTATTTTCTATATTCTACTTCAACTTTTCATCATTTTGGAACTCATTTTGATATCCATCCTCCAAACTAATCCTCCAAGCCCACTTTGAAACTCGTTCTCCAAACCTTCATTCAAAACCCAATATGGAATCATAATTTAAAACCATTCTCCATGGGAATTTCAGAGCCATTCACCAAAGCCATTATTCAAGCCCACGTTGGAATTAAAATCTCGATAGCGATGTCGGTATCGGACGATCATTTTTGGGATTGAAATTAGCCATCTTGGCTGTCTCGGATTGGAATATAGATTTTCTATTGTTTGACAATAAAGAATTTTTAAATATTAGTGACACTTTTGAGTTTTGAATAAATAGTAAAAGTAACTAGAAACAATTTGGTGAATTTTTTTAGTTATTAATGATGTCTAAAGTGGTGGTTATTGTTGAAAGTAAAAAACAAATGATGAGACTTTAAAGATAGTCCCACATTAGAAACAACAAAAGAAACACATGGGTATAAGATATAAGATGGGTCAAACATCAACAAGCCTTGAGTCTTATTGTTGGAACCCACTTATATCAAAATCCCATGTGTACCTATTAAAAAGCACATCACTCTCTCAACTTTAAATACTCTAAACTCTAACATGGTATCGGAGTCAATGGATCGATCCTCCACGTGACAACCGCACCAAGAAAAAAAGTAATGGTTGCACGTAACTCTTCTCGTATTTTGCACGTGAAAACTATACCAAGAAAAAGTGATGGTTGCACATAAAGGGGGGTGTTGAAAGTAAAAACCAGACGATGGGACTTAAAAAATAGCCCCACATTGGAAACAACAAAAGAAACACATGGGTATAAAATATAAGATGGATCAAACCTCAACAATGCTTGAATCTTATTGTTGAAACCCACTTATATCAAAGGCCCATGTATACCTATTAAAAGCCCCATCACTCCCTCAACTTTAAATACTCTAAACTCTAACAATTATGATACTTTAGTGTAAAAAAACTACAGTCTTTTGTATATATTTTTAGTAATTAATGTTGTTTGTATATATTTTTAGTAATTAATGTTGTCACGTAAACTGTAATACCCAATAACATATTACTAAATACATTAATATGCCAAATAAATCATTAATGATTCCAATAACCCGTTAATACTTAATACTGAAATCCCACTAAACAAATAGTAAACCCTATACAATTTGGTATTGAACGATATCAGAACTCGGAAGGTCGTTTTTGGATTGAAATCAGCCATCTCAGGTTTTTGGGTATTTATCGAAAGGAACAAATGAAGATGATATTCATTCAAAATATGCCAATTGAGATAATCGGAGTCACCCAATTTAGATACTCAAGAATCCCATTTACTTCTAATTTACTTTACACACACGCGCATACATATATTCATTTGAAACGGGACCTTATTCTGTGCTTTATATTCTTTCTAGATCCAAGGACTAAATTATTAAACAAAAATGGGAATAGATCGATAGATTCGATACCTTGCTATAGAACTAATGTTTTAGAAAATATCAAATCAGATAGAGTTAACAAATGAAACAGATCATTAATAATTTGAAGATTAAAAAAATGAGAAACATAAAGTAAGCATCGATTTTCCTTCCATATCTTGAATCTATAGTAATTTTTCTCTGGTGGGTCTTCTTTAAAACCAAAAGCATTGATATGTGGCCTTCTGTTGAAACACAAATTATCTCATTCCTTTACCAAAATTTCATGTTGAAGAAGATCTTCCTTTACAAAATTTGTACTGGATGAAAGTAATGAGCTGTATTTATAAGCCTTACAAGAAACAGTGCATGTCCATGAATCAATCATATCATATATGCAACAATCTAGTCTTTATGGCAAACCCAATTTGAGCACGCACAAGTGAAACAGATTAAATAACATACCTTTGGTGGTAAGTAATTTGACAACAAAGCATTTGTCCTCCTCAGTATGAACTGAAAATAGAATTTAAAAGTAGTCACTTCGATTGTCAAGCATATTGAATCATACATTACATACCGTCCAATGACAAAAGAAATACTCAGAAATAAATCACAAACTTAATTACATGAATTAACTGCATCAGATATGTGTGTAGTAAGCTGAAATGCAGAATATGCAGCACGAGATGAATTTTGATTTACCTGATTGACTTTTGAGCTTAACCCTCCAGACCTCTCAGCTCCCAGTTTCCTTTCTTCTAAGGGAGAAGTCAGTTCTCTTCCACAAATTATTGGAGCCTAATTTCAAAAGTATCACAAAATTAGTTGAGAAAGTATGTTCTATGCAAAACCACATACATTATGGTCATTAGGCTATAATCAGATCATAAATTCATAATTTGGGCATCAAAGTCCTTGTTGATCTGCTACTTCTTAAATTTGAAATTTGAGATTTACTAAATCAATTGCCTTTACTATCTTAAAGATCAAATTTCTAATTTCTTCACACGCAGTCATGTTTTGGTTGAACATAACTTGTGTTCACGCAGTATAAAATGGAAGCATAAAATACGACAAGCACACGTGCAAACATCACCGTTCATAAAATCCAAAACTTTTGTTCAAGAGGAAGTGGATATATCCTAAAAAGTTTGAGGCGAAAGATAAGCCGATGATAACTCATCAACGTAGAGTTTTGGATATGCATTGATCTTGTATATTTAGATAAGCAAACACCGTTGAAGATTGTTGTGAATTTTGGGTTTGCATCTTTAGATTAAATAAAGGAGGTAGCAATCAAAAGCAACTCATGTAGCATGGATGCTCCATCATTACACTTCTTAGGCACTTCAACACATGTACTTCTCAAACATGCCTACTACTCGAACATTTCTTTGACACACAACACTAACTCAAACTATATTATAATTCATTGCATGTATTTAGTTCTATTTATGTATCAAAGGCTCTTATAGTGGCCCCATCATTGAACAAAGTTTACCTTTCCGTCATTTGTTAAACTCCGGCATGGAGTTATTTCAGCAAATGAAACTCAATAGGAATTTGAGATCAAATTCCCAGTTAGAATTGTCAAAAATCTCCAGGTTGGATGAAGTTCAATGGACCAAGTTTTACATCTATAGGTCTAAAATGAAATTAAAAAAATACTTCAATGAAAGAATATAGCTATGCCGTTCATGCAGAACTAGGAACTAATTTCTAGGTTAGCACAGTTCAAATCATAAGAATAAAAAAGAAAGTATGGAGAGGAATTAGAGCTTGGAAGAATATAATCCAAGCAAAATCCATTTGCACCCTAAACTTGTAAGTTGTAATATAGGCAGCAGTAAACTTACTTCATAGTATCGACGAAAAATATGTTGTATCACCTAAAACACCAGGATTTGTGAAGTTAACCATAGCAAAGAATTCCTCTAGGTCATTCTGTGGAAATTGAACATAAAGATTAACTGCAAATTTCTACCAGTTAAGAGTCATGTTTAGAAAAGATGAGGAAAATCATACTTGCCTGCATGGGAGTTCCTGAGAGTAAGACGTGCCGATTACAAGGAAGAGCAGCCAATGCCAGTTACAAAAGATAATATTTTTTTTAGAAATAAGTAAAATGTCTAAATAAAATTAATTTCATTAAATCTGCGTGGAAACAACTTTCAACTTAGTATGGTGATTTAAAGTACCCCAGCGAAGCAGAGACTAGGAAGAACACATCTAAAATATTCCCCGAGGGACAATGATATTCAAACATGCACATTTTACGGTCGATCGAATATAACATACCCAATTTGTTGATGTCTGATCATTTCTCAGCCTGTGAGCCTCATCACATATCAGAAGATCACAACAGCCACTCTTTTCAAATTTTGACAAATGCATTCGGAATGTCTCATAAGAAATGATGGGTACCTAAAGAGAATAATACTTCAGATGAAAACCCAAGAAAGTTTCATTGCCAGGCATAAGAACTCCCCGAGCTGACTTTAATGCAGAAAAGATTAATTTTCAGAGTACATCAATAAAAGGACCTGAAGAGGACTGCAAGGCCTTAAAAAACTTTCTATCCCAGTGGGAACATCTGCACGTGTGCTTTCACACAGAGAAACTAACTTACTTCTTTCCTCCAATCCACTTGTTAATCTCAGACTCCCGGTTACTGACAAGGCTTGTAGGAGTAACAATCAAAGCCCTTTTGACCATAGGCTTCCCATCAAAGCCCTGGCAAAGAAGAGTGTAGAGTAATGTAATTGACTGGAGAGTCTTTCCCAGTCTGCACAATTGGATAGAAATGAAACGATGATACTCAGGAACAGTAAATATTAATGAATAATTCAATTGTAAAGTGGTATCTGCGGTAGTGGGAGACTGAGATATAGATTCAGATTAGTTGGTTACCCCATATTATCTGCCAGAATGCATCCTGAAATACCATCAGCACTAGATAACCCAGAAACACAATCGAACATAAACAGAACCCCTTCTCTGCATCAACATTAGGCATATATGATGAACTGAAAAATAATGTAGCTTCCTAAAAACTATATACCGAGCTTAAGAGGATAACTGAGCTCTGTTTATACGGTCTAGTTAAGAGGTTTTCAGTTTACAAGATTATGGACTATTAACGAGACCATTGTTGGACTATATTTTTTATAGGGCTGCCAATTGAAACTATCCAATACAACAGAAAGTTCATTACTAATTACTGACTCGTTGTATGTGTCCGTGCACTTTGGGTTTTTTTTGGGTGGGGGAGGGGGTATGCAGATACAAAAGAACGAGTTTTGAAGAAAGCGAAGTCTGCATTACGATTACAATTTTAGGGGGGGGACATCATATAGAGAATTTTGTGGATGATCGCTACGCCAATAATTATCAATGTAACTCAAATCTTCTTCGATAGAGTATTTTGCGTAAGAATCTAATCCGTTTACAACTAGATGCCGAAAAAAAATTAAATAGCATTCGATTAAGCATAATACCTTTGATGAGGACAAAGATATCGTACTAGCAATGGATCACCACAATCGGGGTCTGAGGTATGCTTCTCGTGTCTGAACACTCAGGTTGCCAAAGAACCAAAAGCTCGATACCAGGGGCCAAATTCTGATCCGTCTCCGAGGGATCATTCTCAACAGCACTCAGAATATTTAAGAGGTTATTTATAGCGACCAATGCTGGCTGTGAAGAACCCCATGGAACAAATCTTTTGCATGTCCAAAGACGGCGATTAAGCTCATTATAATCTTTATACCCCTTCGAGCAAGGAGGCTTAAATGGTTTTCTAGCTGCTAATCCCCCGTTAGTAACCGAATGAACTCGAGGAATTAAAGGCTGCCTCTTTACAACTAGGTTTCCACTGAAAATGACGGTAAAAAAAGAGATATTTATTTCACTCGTATCAATATCTGATGAAAACCCTAACAAAATCAAATTTTCCAAATAACACATGTATCAAAATGGCATCCATAAACTAAATTCAGCTCAATGATCGCTCAAATCCGCGTCTGACGAAAAAAAACCTAATTTAGGACGCAGATTACCTAACGAGAACGTCGACGTTCTTCGAGTTCCTGTCCTCATCGGGCAATTGAGAGTTACTGGATCCATCGCCGTCGTCGTTGTCGTCGTCATCGTCTTCTTCTCCTTGACGATCGTTCGCTTCGTTGTAGTCATCGTCTTCGTCCTCGGTTTCTTCGCTCGAGTTAGAAGAGATCGATCAGATCTCTTCTTCTCCTTCGATTTCTTTGAAGGCCATTTAATTTTGGGGGGATTTAGGATTGAGGGTTATATTGTGTTTTGAAGAAAATGAAAAATTTTGGCGGTAGAGGCGAAAAGGAAAGTAGAAATCTTCTTTTTATTTTTTTCTTGAAGAAAGGCTTTTAGCCCCTGGCGGCCCCTTGTTCAACTTCTAAGGGCCTTGAATCCAAATTAAAAAAACAGGGGCTGTTTCCTTAATGGGCCCGTTTTAATAAACAGCCCAAACATTGATGTTTCTAAAACCTATCCCAAAGTCTCGAAGTTTACTTAATAGGCCCTTATAAGCCCTTATGTTAATTAGAATTAACAGTTGGAGGTGTTAAAAGACAATGTAATCTCTCCAACAGAACACGAGGGACGAGAAGCTTTAGAGGGCTTGTAGTAAAGGTGTAGAGCAAGTTCAGATTGGGTTCGAGGTTTTGGTTTTTGCATGGAAGAGTGAGAGTTGAGAGAGCGACCAGGACGAATTATTCATTTAGTCTCATGAGTTAAAGAAACGAGAATCTTTATAATTATCGGAGAATCTTCGGAATTATTTTTATTAGTAGTAACCTAGGCCCTCGGGCTATTTTTCAAAATAGCTAATCCGCCGGGAGATTTTTTTTAAAAAAAATTTATATACAACCGTCAAAGATCTGGTATTCTGAAAAATACACTCCTAAAGATCAAAAAATTTATAAACAGCTTCCAAAGATTATAAATTAACTAAATTGAGCCCTGAAGATAACATAAATTTTATAATCAACTCCCAAAGATTATAAAAGATTATGAATTAACTAAATAGAGACCCGCAACCAACAGGATGCTAAAAATACACTTTTACCCCCTTTGATGGCTACCTCGAGTCCTCTATTCCAAGTTTATTTCTTTGATGCCCGCAAAAGAAAGAAGAAACGGTAATCTTTACATTAAATACCAATGGATAACTAGATGAAACAAACTCACAAACATATATATATATGTTGATTTGAAACTCAATTGTATTTGCATTAAAGCAAGAACAATTCATTTCACCAATTGAATCAGTCAAAATAACAAGAATCATCGAATTTGATCGATCGGCTGGCACATTTCTCTAAATTTCAAAATCAAATCCCCCAAAATCAAAAACCGACATCCCAAATCATACAAAAAAAGGCAGCAAACAGAGTCCTTGAAGGGGGTGCAAAATGCCTTGGCACCCAAGATATTTATATTGCCCCTGATGCTGAGCTCGCAGTAGAAGCCATCATGGACGAAAAGAAGACTTTGAGATCAAGAGTTTTTTTCATAAAATCCTTAAGAAAGATAAAATTTTAGTGATGAATGGGAATTCTGGAGATCAGATTGAGACATTTAACATATCCAACCAACCATGATAATTCGTAACCTAGAATTCAAGTTCAAGATGGGTTATTGTAAGAGAAATCCTATTTAGCCAACCGTAAATCTTTAGAGGCTGTTTTTAAAATTTTCAATCCTTGAGGCTGTTTCCTCAAAATACCCAATCTATAAGGGCTGCATATGAATCCCAAAGGGCTAATCTTCTGGGGTGATATATTAAATTAAAATAAAATAAAGCCAAATCAAATGTTTTTTATTCAATAATAAATGAGGTGCAAAATTTAACTAAACACCTCGACAACAGTCGAAGCAAGAGAATCGTTATCTAAGCATTTATAAATTGTTTATCAGAACTTTCATTCTTGTCATGATAATCATACACTTTAGGAGAGTATCTCTTTTAACATAACTAAAAAACGCTAAAAGAAAACAAAATGGGAAGAAAATTGCATTTGTCCTGAAGAAAAATGATCAGTCCGGCTTCATTGCAGGTTACCACGAATATTAAACCACGGAGAATTATTAAATTGATAAATGGCATAACTGTTTCTCTCATTACCCAGCTGAAAGGGTAGTTTTTAAAAATAACTGAAATATGTCGCAAAATGAAAAGGGACATCCCAAAAGCTGCACTTTGATTCACTACAATATAAAAATTACTGACCAAGAACAAGGAATGAATTGCAAATACACCAATACGACATGATAACCATACAAAGATTCTTATACCACATACAGTGTTTAAACCAACCAAGTACCACAAAACCTAGTTATTTATGAACTTGCAGATATAAAATTCAGGCTATAACCAATCCAATGTATAAGACATAATAGAAATTAACTACAACAATAACATTCAAAAGAGAGGGAGGGGGGAGTGTACAAGGAAAGGTGCCATAGGAGGCCCTCCTGCGGCGTCGAAAAAAATAGGACACTCATCATCATCTTTATTATCTAAGATGTGGATACACCAAATTTCATGTGATTCCATAGCTTTTTCACTGTTGATTTAGTGAGTGCAAAATTAACGGTTTACCGACAATAGAACTTTTTACATTGTCAATTTAACAGTGAAAAATGGTAGAATCACATGAAATTTGGTGTATCCACATCTTACATGATAAAGATGATGCTAACGAGTGCCGATCGTCGAAAAAACCATGGAGCACATAGATTTTTGACGCTATCTAACGAAAAAGACTCCTAGGGCCTCTTTTCTCAATTATTCACACACACACACACACATATTCATATATATTCTTGATAAATTTCTATTAAAACTCCGGATATGGTTACAACCCGTAAGCGCATGTCTAATCGGATTTAAACCCTTTCTTGTGTTTATAATGAATAGTTAAAAAATATGTAACCATATTCTAAAGTAGCAGTAAAACCTTCTACAATATAAATTTTGCATCTGTAAAATGTTTCATATACAAAGCGACAAACCTTGCACCGAATTGAACTATCCCAAAACTTTGTCAGGGGGGTCAGCCAACGTGTAATGACTCACAAAACCCCAAGGAAATGGTTCGTCATAATTCTCGTGCTAAGTTATGGCAGATTCTGACCTCAGGTATCAACAGCAATATCTAAATTTTGTAAATGAGAAGTCACTTCTTGTCATCTTTCGTGTTAGTATATATCTCAATATTCAAGTCGGCTTCTCAGATCAATGCATACCATCTAGATCACCTTTTGGCACTACCCACGTCGGTGATCATTTCTAGATGAAGGATCTGTAGATATAGGTGAAAAGAAGGGGCTAAGAAACTGTATTGCCTAAAAGTAGAAATAATTTACAAGAAAAGAGCAAGTTTCAAGTGTTAATTGCATATAACACCCTTCGTTTATACCTCATCTGGCACTTATTGTAACCCTTTCAACCGGTTCGTTAGCACCTGGCACCGTTGGATTAGTCAGCAGTCAAGTCAGGCATTCTAGAGCAAACACATACTAATCTTAGTGGTGCCAGGTGCTAATAAGATGGGCCCATGACGAAGGGTGTTATATGCGAGAAACCCTAGCCTTAATACCTCTTGTATGCCCTTTGCCTTCCATGGCTTCCTTTTTCGCAAAGCAACCTGGACAGAGGAGAGGGCCGTCCCAGGTCCATAGTCTCCTAAGTTGTGATGAGCGAGCATGTACAGAAACACACTCGCCAGGTTTCATCTCAACCTGACATACTGCACACTGGAAAAGCTTGAACATGTTGCATACTGGAATCTTTAAATCTAGCCTGCAATTAACACAATAAGCATAATCCACATCATGAATATTTTGAAAGAAGCGAGAAAAGCAGAGTAAATTGTCAAAAAGCCCCCGGCCCGCTTCAAACTTGTGTAACAACCCCTGGGCTATTTCTCTTGTTAAAAAACACCCCTGGGCCCAATCAAAACCCCTATGTACCAGTTGTTTGTAATATCTAAACAGTTGCTTGTAATATACAAACAATTGCATGTAATATCTCAAGAACTTGCCTGTAATATCCAAGCAGTTGAGAGAATACAGGGCCTAAATGAAATATAGCCGGGGAGTTTCCTCAAAGATGTTGAACAGTAGGCCCTTCCCAAAAATTTCGAAAATTACAAGGGTTTTTAGACAACTCCCAAGCGGACCGGGGGCTTTTTGACAATTTACCCAAAAAAGAATATCTAGATGATGGCCATAGGCTGGATTTGGAATATTCTGTCCTAGGCACTATTTTCCATTGTTCCTTATCAACCCTTGAATTGGTTTTGTCCAGGCGCTCAACCTTCAGGGTATTTTGAGAATATTTGGTTCAAAAAACAATTTTAGCCTACTACTCTCATTCTGTCTTTCACCTGAATGAACGCTGCTATTCAAGATAAAGCGTGCTCTAAGAATTTGAGTTTTGTGAATTTTTTTATAACTCTTTTACCTCAATGAGTTCAGGTTTCTATACGAGAACTATTTTGAAGATTCGAACATTGTCATGCTATTTAACATTCGGATGCCTTGTTTAGATAAATAATATGTTATCAACTTCTGCAAGACACAAACCTTTGAGCAAGCACTGCAGATCCGTCTTCAAATATTTCCTCCACCATATCAGGCTCATAAGAATCTCTGTCCGAATATGATGACGATTCAGATGACTTTTTATGGAACATAGCTTTAAATACTCCCATCCCTGGCTTTTTTGGCGGTGGATTAGGAAGAAATATCTTTTCTGGAGGCAGTATGTCAACAACAATACAGGTTGTGTCGTCTCTTAATCCTTTGTGCTGTACAGCTTCCTGCAAATAGGAACACTGAGTGACTAACAGAAACAGAAGCACCGAGCGAGAGATTTTACACAAAAAAACATCGAAGTGTACCTTAACAATTCGAGCAGCTGCAGAATCTGCTGGTAATCCACGAGAACAATTTAAGGCTGATTCAAAAGATAATGCATCCCATACGCCGTCACTTGAAATGATAAGCCGGCCTCCAGCATTGGACAGCTGTTGAAAATTAATACAGCGTAATCATTTTTTTAAACAGGAGTGCTATGGCATAAAACAAAACGGATAAATTTTGTCCCTGCTGAAAAGCTTATATAAGCATGTTTATTTCATTACTCTACAGTCAAAATGTAGATTGAAATGGCATACAATTGAGTCGAAGATGAGAAATTGGAACAAGACAGCCATCAAATTAGAACGGTGAACCTGAACTTAAACTCAAGGTTGCTAAGAAACCTCAGTTCTATACCATATGATGAGGGCAAAGAACTCTGACTCCTCTAAGGAGTCAAGGGCACAAAATTGTTTTATTATATGTATTGTTGATACAATGGAAGCATGTACCTTACCATGTAATTATTGAAGAGGTAAAGGATGACAATTAGGGAGAAAGGGCGATGGGGGAATAAGTAGGGAATGTAGATGAATGTACGGCTTTGCATTCTATTATCTGAAAAGGTCGGAAGAGATCCATGTTGCTCTCACTTGATGCATGAGTAAGAAGCATCAAAATCGTTTGGTTTTCCATATGTAGAGATTTTAAGGTATGGATATGAAGGTGAATGGTCTCAATCATTCAAATCTTTTGTTGATCAAATGTTCTTGTTTTCTAGAGTGTAGACCAATTTGTAACCGAGGACTCACTAATGCAAATTTTTGTTCAATATGTAAAAACGGGTCTCCAGATCACTTATTATTACTGTAGAACTGCATTAGTTGGCAACCAAAAGAGCAATTCTAATATGAGCATCTTTTCACGCCATCAACCATGATCAAGTCAAAATCTACAATTCCATCTTCTAGGAAGGCATGTGCATTAACCATGCTGTATCCAAACAACGCCAATAGCATCTGCAGAAGCAACGACAACAAGCCTCTAACCCAAACTTCTGGGGTCAGCATGTGAAAGATCTATGGAAGAACATAATATTTACAGCAATCAACTTTATCACATGTAGATGTTGGTATAGCAAGTGGTGTATATTGTGCAAATTGATAATATATTACCAAAAATATCTGACTCAATTGTCAATGACGCTTATATCAACCGTTGAAGCATAAAAAGTAATGTTGGAAATATTAAGGTAAACTTTACATCTTCAAACATGATGAGCACGATTCCATGCAAATATAAATATAAATAAAACGACAGACAAACCTTCACTTGCTTCACATGTGGAATAGGAACAATGAATTCACCAACATCCATATCTCCAATTGATCTTGATAGACACAAGCCACCTGGCCAACACCTGAGAGGACCAATCTGCAAATCAATGTTTGGTATCATGTCAAATAGCTACTATTTAACCCTGCTAACATATGGAAACTCAATATAATACGATGGAATTATAAAATATTTATCAAACTAAATTGTCTACTGAAACCTTATTGGTCAGATATGTTGGGCAATTTTAGAAGCAACTTTTATAAAATGAGTGCAGTTGAATGATAACGTCGAGATAAGTGAGTGGAAATACAATACAAGATAGGCTAGAAAATGAAGCACTCATTAAAAAGTTAGAGGTAGCTTCAATTCAGGAAAAACATCAGGGAAAATCACAGCAAAGAGTTTGCCCCATTCATTATTGCCATGTTCCAGTTTTCACGCTCAGCACTAATACATAAAACTAAATAAGAGCAATCACTTGTAAATCAACTGTAGTCTGCTTTTGAAAATAATACTATGTGCCTAGATAGTAAGAGAACCAAGCCTGAAATATTTTTATTTTTTAAAATTAAGATGAAAGGTGGAATCAGTGTACATAGAGAATATCTAGAAAGCATACCTCTGCTCCACCAGCAAGATTTAGTCTTCCAACCTCGCCGCCGCTCGCAGTTACCCGCTCCACCCTGTGAGAGAGAAAACAGAACTTAATTAGATTTGTTAAGCTACATCAAAAGGAACAGAAAATTTAATGAGGCTCTATCTTACTCCTCTTCATTAACATCCAGCCTGTGATCAGCTGATAAACAATAAATCGAACCTTCTGCAGATTCCAGTATGCACCGTGAGTCACCAACTGATGCTACTGTTACTACCCATCCGTCTATAATTACAAATGTAACGGTTGTACCCGATCTTTGTGCTGAAAAAGTATCATAAGTTAATGAATTTAGGTTAGACATAAAATGAACTGCAATGATGAAAATATAAAATGCGGTCATGTTCTGCAGCGTAGAATGGCATAGAAAACTATTTGTGTGTATTTAGTTTGATATATATTTTGGGATATACTCGTAGAAAAATTTACAACCTTCTCCTTCTGCTGGATAACATTACTATTGGATCTCTTGTTAAAGTTTTCCAGATTACAGCCCATTATTTTTATAAGAACCAGGTATCCAACATCTGCAAGGTTTGCCAATCTTCACCTTGATACAGGAATATTATTGTCTTCATATTTCTTTCCAAATTAACGTATTTTTGTCAAATAGATGACAATAATATTTCCTTAAGAAGAGATTGAAAGAAATCAGGAGAACTTTTAGGGCATGGTAATTGGGGGTCACAAGGAGAGTTGGGAATATGAGATGAAATGGGGGCTCACTCAACCAAAGGCTGCGTTCACAAACTAGCCATACAGACAACTCGCTCACAACATGGAGCAAAGTCTGCCAATGACTTGGAAAATTGTCAACTAAACCTATCCCGCGAACACCCCGTCAAATTGTTCCTCATCCTCACTAGACTCATATAGTTGTCCCATTAATTTACAAATAAAAAATATTTTATATTTTTCCCTCGACCCCATTCAGTGGTTTGAAATATCTATCCTATTTAGGATATTTAAGAGAAGTGGTTGCTGGAACATTCTTGGTTCCTATGGTCACTACAGCACAAATATATTGACAGTCTCAAAGGTTGCAAGTCTTTTTAAAAACTTAGACAACCAAAATTAGGTGAAACACAAGTGATTGTAGTTTCTGACAAGAAAGAGTATGATAGCTCAATTAAAAAATAATTACATTCAACTAATTTTCAGAAGAAGAAAAAATAACCAAATAGTTATACTTGATTTTCTGCCAAGAAAGAGAATATTATAGCTCAGCTTGAAATTTTTTACCAGTAGATATTATCAACAACGGAGATGTGCATGCTTCGTTGGATGTATGGTAACACTAGAAAAGATAAGGTGCGAAATGAGGATATTCGTGCAAAAGTTGGTGTAGCACCGGTGGAGGAGAAGATACGCGCAAAACGGCTAATATGGTTTGGTCATGTGCGACGCAAACCTATGGAAGCACCGGTTCGACGAATGGATACTCTCGATATAGGCAATGTCAAAAGGGCGAGAGGAAGACCAAAGAAAACATGAATGGAGGTGATACGAAAAGATATGGTTGCCAAAGGCCTCAATGAAAGCATATTGTTCGATAGGAGTGAGTGGAGGCGGAGGATTCATGTGCTAGACCCGGCATGATTCTCATGTTGGTTCATGTAGCATGCCCCATATGCTTGGGATAAAAGGATCAGTTGTTGTTGTTGGTGTATACATCTTCCTTATATAGTTCAAATCAATTATTGTAGCACACAAGCATAATTATCTCTCAGCGAATGATTATAGTCTAATAAAATGATTCTAAAATCAAATTGCATACCTTTTTGATAGGTAGCATGCCCTGTTGCTAATTTTTTTTATATTCTTCATAGTGTTCCTCTAAAAAATTTGCCCGCTACTCTATTTTAAGCTGACATATCATTGATCAACACAAAAATATTAAAAATATAAATTAAATAAAATTGGTTTCTTAATGAAGATGATTTTCATCTTGCAAAATACAACTTAAAGATGTTACAAGTTTGAACCAGTAATTTCTAAAACAGATGACTTTTGAGATGTCATAAAAGGCTCTATTAATTACTGTGCTTGTATGGTCATACCTTTCTCCTGAAAATCTTTATCTGTCTTAACAAATCCTGCAACCAAAGCTCGCGGTAGAGCTGCTAGCCACTCATCCCTACTAAGATCTGAAGGAATGGCGCTTAAAATATCGTTCAAGAGGTTTTCCTTAACATATGTTGCAGCTGCAGATCCATTATGGCCATCAAAAAGCTGCAGAGGAAAATTAAATCCACAAAGATTTAGTCGGAAATATAATTATCTTAATACTTTCTTTTCATCATCATAGAGATTTAAGGCATGCATCAATTGTATGATATTTTAGGTAAAATATACAGAATAAATGGAATATAGACGTGCCCAATTGGATCTCAAAATCCAACAATATTAGAATATTCAAAACAAAAAAAATCAGTTCCTAAATAGCGATAGCACCCCTCGCTGTTTCTCCTGTATTTAGCAGGAGAATATGTAGACAAGCCACATTTCCTGCATGTTGCATTCACTTTGATGGTAGGTTTATGTGAATTCTTAGCACCCTGTACCCCTATTGGTTATACAAATATCCCTGTACACCCTAGAGCCCTAAGAAGACATGTTTTGACAAATGTACTTCACATAAAATGTATTGTTCTATAAACAAGAAATGGAAGAGCAAAAAAATCTTGAGCACTTGAGCAAGGAAAGGAAAGGACTGGGAAGTATATTGTTAACAACATCTATTTCAGTATGATGACATAATTTATATTCTATTTGACAAAAATTGTAATGTTAACAAATTTAGCATATCTTGTGTGACATTCTGCTAAAATTCATATTCTGTTATTCAAGGTAACCAAGAACCTTCCAATATCCAGCTTAGCTTAGACTGCATTGTCAGGTTCCTTGAAAAAATGTTAGATCACACAATATGAGCTTGTCAAAGAAGGAAAGCTGCACGTCAAAAGTTGATACCAAGAGTTGAACCACAAAGATGTATCCTAGTCGATATTTTCCTAAAGATGATCTCAACATGAAACATAATAATATATTCTCTTGTACAGAAAAGACATGAATTATCTTCACACGGTCTAGAATGGGATACATGATTCAGATTTAGAAGTCTAAAATACAACATAATCAGTTACAGAGGTAAAAGGTAATTGGTACATTGAAGAAAAAAATGACTAAATGACAATTATAGCACTAATAAGGAAATACTTTAAACAGTACGACTTAAAACATGAAATGCATTTCCAAGTAAAGTAATGCATAAAGCTGAATGATCAATATTCCATACTGCTTTCGCCGTAGCCAAACTATTAACCACTCTATCTGAAATATCTTGCTTCGTAGTGTGATTTGTTAGTTAAACATATTCCCTGATTCGACAACCTCATCTTCCTTTAACACAATACCTTGCATAATTAACTGAAATCAATAATTCATTCTCCATAGCTCCATTGTCATCATTATCCAAGCCCCCCAACCCAAAAAAAAAAAAAAACAATCCTCCTTTTGTTGGCTTTTATTACTGAATGGAACCAACAAAACCTTTGTAACATTCCACTATGGAATACCAAGAACAAATGGAAAAAACTGGCACAATTTATCACTATCACACCGGAAACGCCCAAGATAAGGAAAACTGTTGCAGCCTAATTCTACAATCACAACTAATAGCATTCAAGACAATTTTAATATGAACAATTTAGCATGCCGTACGTTGTTGCAAGCTATCCATTAACCCTATCTCTACAATTTTAACTTAAAAAATTGTAAAGCATCTATTAATAGAATGCCTAGCGGGGGGGGGGGGGGGGGGTATGTTTAGATATTGTAACCCTCGGTCTATTTTTTCTTACTGGAAAAAAAAAACACCACCGGACTGCCATCCTCAAGGGCTCGTTTTCCTCCTTTTGGTTTGCTATACTATAGATAGCTTTTGCTCTGGCAGAAAGTAATCTTTTTTTCCCTCCTTGGGTATACTGGATATTTAACTCTCAGTCAGTGCCTGGTTCCCTCTTTGGGTCGGTTCACTGTTTGTATGACTCGCAATCTACTTAAGCCCCCTTTCTCAGAATTCCTAGCCATGACATGATCATCAACTCTCATACCAATTGCGTAGGATCTTAACCACAATATCCACACAAAAAAAAGACCTGGCATTAATGAATTGGTAGGCTAGATTTTTATCCCTTGGGCCGTAACCCAAATGGAGATTATTACCATTCATCAACAACTCACGAATTACAGATACAATAATGCCACGTTTGTTTGAAGAAGTAGGCTTACATCTTCCATCATTTTCAACATCTAGATCATTCTCCACTCAGGTTTAAATTAATTGCATGTAAAAACTAAAATAGTGGTATCTATCGATGGCAGCATACTATTACTTTCGTTCTCTATATGGATTAATTACAAAGTCGCTCCTTCTGGCATTGCAAAGTGTATGCTTAAGGATATATGATGAGACTGGGGTAGATTGCTTTAAAATATTTTTAAAGGTTCCAATACAGACTTTTTTCAATGCTTCCCGACAGGCACGAATAAAACGCTGCTTTTAGCGGCGGTGGCTTCTAATGCTTTTGCCTCTTCTCCTCATCTCCGTTTCCATCCATCCCCAACACCTCGACCGCTACTAATGCGGCCGAGACACCAGACAACTTCGGTCCAATCAAAATGAGATGATGTTTCATGATGCAGATGCTGTGGGGTGATGCAGATGGCTTGTGCAGGGGCAAAACGGTAAATTAACTAGCTAGAGAACAGCTGATTAAATCAGATCACTCCAGGTCCAAACTGCTAAATTCAAAGAAAATAATAGAAATTAAGAAATCGGCTTATTACCCCGAAAGCGGAGAAGGTGGTGACGCCATCGCCGGGGACCCGCTGGCACTCGGTCTTGACGAGGGTGAGATCCTCGCCCTTCTTGCTCTGGCCGGCCTGACCGTGAAGTATGTCAGGCTTCTCCATCTTCTCGCTCGACACTTCCCTCTTCAGCAGCATCGCCAACGGCACCATTCGATCCCCCATCCCCCCAAAAAATCAAAAACAAAACTCAAACCCTAACCACAAACCCCGATCCTATTCTGATAAAAGAATCTAAAGAATTTTCTGCCCTTTTTCTGAGGCCTGCGTGGGGTTTGTATAAGGACGGTCGGCCACGTCAGCAGAGGCAGCGTAGTAGAAGAACGCCGAATGGGGGCCCTTAGGGGCTGTTTGGTTGCAGGATTATGGAATTTGGATTCCAAAAATAGTACGGTTGAAATTTCTGGATTTGGTAATTTGTTGTTTGGTTGGTTTTGGATTTGTAGATCTGGATTTGTAGATCCTTGTAATCTTTGTTTGGTTGTTGGAAAAAAAATAGGATTTGGATTTGAGGATTTTAGAGAGAGATAGAGAGAGAGAGGATTGTTAAATAAATAAAGTGCATGGGCCCCATCTAAAAGTACAATGAATAGTGTCAAATCCTTGAGAATCCTTGAAAATTTTTAGGATTCATGAATCCTTCTTTTGTGGTGGGCCCCCCATATAAAACAAAGGAATCCTAGAAATCCTAATCCTGCAACCAAACACAAAATTGTGGAATTATGGTTTTGGATTATGGTTTTGGATTGTGGAATCCTAGGATTCCACAATTTTGTGTTTGGTTGCAGGATTAGGATTTCTAGGATTCTTTTGTTTTATATGGGGGGCCCACCACAAAAGAAGGATTCATGAATCCTAAAAATTTTCAAGGATTCTCAAGGATTTGACACTATTCATTGTACTTTTAGATGGGGCCCATGCACTTTATTTATTTAACAATCCTCTCTCTCTCTATCTCTCTCTAAAATCCTCAAATCCAAATCCTATTTTTTTTCCAACAACCAAACAAAGATTACAAGGATCTACAAATCCAGATCTACAAATCCAAAACCAACCAAACAACAAATTACCAAATCCAGAAATTTCAACCGTACTATTTTTGGAATCCAAATTCCATAATCCTGCAACCAAACAGCCCCTAACGTGCGCCGGGGAATTAGGGGGTTAGTGTAGGCTAGCTGGCATCGGATGGGATGGCTGATTCGCCAGTTACTTTTGTCTTCATCGCCCGGTACGTTGTCCCGCAGGAGCAATCTGTGCCTTTTCTTTTATTTTCTTCTCTTTTGTCTAAAGACTTACGATGGATTTTGCTCCATTATAGCAAAATGGTGACCGTTTCACCGGTCAACTTGACTTGACTTGTACTTAAATAAATAAAAAACTAATCAAAAATGCATCTAAAACAAAAATTATTTTGTTCACGTTTTTATACATATATCTTTTGCAATCTTCCATATTTATATACAGACTTATATAATCCGTATATTTCTTACGGAACTATGCGATTTTTTAAAAAACATGCTTTCACCCTTGTGGTTCCTTATATGTATTTTATACCTTTCAATTTAGTCATTTGTTTTAATTGCTAAACCTTGTCTCTCACGGCTAACCAAGCTTAATATTTGAAGCTGACCCTCAGATCTTTTTATAATTAGGACCGTATTAAAAAGCGATTTTGATAGGTTATGATAAAATGGATGATAAAGATGGTGAATTAGCTTGGACTCGATCATTTGATGAATGCATGATGAACTATATTTCTTATGTGTATGATTATTTTAGAAATATGATAACAAACTATAAAATCTAATAAAATGTCGGACTGTTCTTTTTCATTG
Source organism: Agapanthus africanus (assembly GCA_030015575.1). Lineage (NCBI taxonomy): Eukaryota > Viridiplantae > Streptophyta > Magnoliopsida > Asparagales > Amaryllidaceae > Agapanthus > Agapanthus africanus. The sequence goes on along the minus strand of JASDDO010000016.1, from coordinate 520,169,400 downwards.
TTGAATTTCTAGTGAAAGCCCATCGCTGCAACTTAAAACATGATCATATTTAGAACAAGTACTGGAAAAAAAAGGAGTTTCTCGTAACGGTTTGTTTTCCAAGAGACCACATACAAATGCGTAGATTCCAAGAGGAATGTATAAATAATAATCAATGCCCGAGGAATATTTAAAAGAAATTCTTCAAGAGGAAATATTAATCCAAGGAGTTGTGTGTAATATGAAATGATTTAAGGGAGCTTAAAAAAAATTTCTTGTCTGTTTGGACCGCAAGGACTCTGAGCTGAGTCAACACGTTGGATTAGGTTAAGGGGCTGTTTGGTTGGAGGACGGTGAAATTTGGATTCGATTGAAAAAATCTAGATTAGCTAATTTTGTGTTTGGTTGGCGTTGGATTGTTAGTATTGGATTTATAGATCTTTTTACTCCTTTTTTGTTAGGAAAAAGTAGATGGGATTTGGAGTTGAGGATTAAACGGAGAGATAGAGGGGAATTTTTAATAACGAAAGCACGCAGGCCCCACGTGAACAGTGCCAAATCCAGCAAAAACCACCAAAAAATAGGATTCATGTATCCATATTTTTGTGTGGCCCGCACAATAAAACAAAGGAATCCACAAATTTGTAATACTTAAATCAAACAAGGATCCCGAAATTCTTGCTCTTTTTTCAGATTAAACAGTGCCAAATCCCCATGAATCCTCCAACCAAACATGTCCTAACGAGGTGGAACCCGGCTTGACGGACCGAGACTGGCCCGTGCAATTGGTCGGAGCTTGGAACCAGCAGCAAACGTCGCAATCGTTGGGTAACGGCTAGGATCATGGGTTTATCCTTTTCTATTTCTATTTCTAATACTAATAAAGCTGGAATAGGATTATAAATTTACATACACGGGACAAAAGTTGTAAATAGTTTTTCGTTCTTAATTGAATTGGAACAGTTATTAATAAAGCATTTTTATTTCCTTTATTAATGCTTTGCATCATGGCAATAAGTCAATTCTATATAGGTTCTATGTTTTGTAGTATTAATTAAACTAGCATTTTGCACATTTGGGATGCACGTTACATCTTAAATGTAACTAAAAAAGAATTTGTAAAGTTAGTTATTGAAAGAGATGATAGTGCTAGCTGCAGTTATAAATTGAGATTTGATGTTTTGTATTTTTTAATGAATTTCTTTTGCAAATTAGATAGTCAAATGTCCAAATCAATTTCAAAATTGGAGACTGCTACAGTTGATCGAGATAAACACGGAAACAAAGATCAAATAAATAGCAGAAAACAGAAAAGATTAACTCAAGAAGACACAGAAATTTTACATGAAAACTCAAACAGGAAAAACCACGGACATCATTAAAAAACGTTACACTGTTTGTGGAGAATTACAGAATTTCTCCTCTCTCAATTTTCTCTCTGTAACCATAGACAACTGACTTCATATTTATAGCATACAATTAATCCTTAGGGATAAGTATGAGATTTAAATTTGGATCTAATCAAATATCCAATTTAAATCAAATATCCAATTTAAATCTTATCTCCGATTTAAATCTTCTATAAATAACTAATTTGGAGTTATCTTTAATAAACAAATCCTAAAGCAAATAGAATTAGAATTATAGAATCAATTCAAACAATTTCCACCTTAATTTTAAAATTCGTCGGCTGTGAATCGTCTTTCCAGAAGTTTGCTGCTGTCGATCGCCTCTTAGGGCTATCTCCATCTATCAATGCCAAGCAAGTCCAAACAATGTCTAAACTTGCGAGTAAATACCGACTTAGCACACATATATGCTTGGTTGTCTTCGGTGCAAACCTTCTGTATGTTGATCATTTTCTCGGCCCGGATGAAGTAACATCTCACGTTGATGTGCTTAGTCCTGTCATAATACACATAATCTTTTGCTAAATATACAGCACTCAAACTGTCACAAAACAACACAGCTTGATTTTGATGTGAGCCGAGATCACAGGCTAAACCTTTTAACCATATGTCATCCTTTGTTACTTCCGTCAACGCCATATACCTTGCCTCTGCAGTAGATAAGGCGACCGAAGGCTGTAATGTAGCCTTCTAACTGATGACAGAAGCAGCTAATATGAAAATGTAGCCAGTCGCCGATCTTCTCCCATCAAGATCGGCTGCATAATCCGAATCAGAATAACCTGTTATTTCACAACACGTATCCACTCCTCCGTAAATCAGACCAACATCTGCCGTCTCTCTGAGATATCGGAATATCCGCTTCACTGCTTGCAAATGCTCATTTCCAGGCTGAGCCATCCACCTGCAAACAACGCTAACCGCGTATACAATATCTGGTCTAGTGCACACCATAGCGTACATCAAACTTCCTATAACACTGGCATATGGGACTCGAGATATATGCTCTGCCTTTTCTTCTAAGATGAGAGTGTATGTTCATGGTGCCCTCGCCGCGTGAGCCGCGGCCGATGTGGAACCGAAAAACAAAATTTTACAAAAGGGCAATAGAACCAAATCCCTGGTGATCTTTCCAAACACCAAAACTAGCAAACTAACATATAAGGTTTAGGAAATACAACCTTTGACGCGTGTCCACCCAATCGTGGAAGACCACTCCAAGCTCCTCGTAGGCCGTCGGGAAAAAGCTTGAGTGGCGACCACTCTTGTCGAAGATGATCCACCCGAGAGAACCGATCTAAGCTCCGGCTTCATCTAGTATAGCAACCGACGCTCCCAACTCGCTATGAATGGAGAGTGGGGATGTAAGAATTTTCCACTATCCTTTGCTCTCTAATTTGAAGCTCAAGAGAGCATCTCAAGAAGAAGAAAGAGAAGGTGAAGAGGAGGTAGCCATGGAAAAATAATCGAAGTGTTGTGTGAATGAATCAATGTAGGAAGAATTGCTAAGTTTTAGCAACCATACAAGAATAGTAAACAAAAATGATTTTCTAATATAAAAACAAAGTCATATCTCTCCACCATACTCCTTTACATCCCATCTTCCACCTCGTTTTTTATTTTCTTTGAGGTGTCCATCTTTTAGAACAAATTCCGTATAAATACATAATACAACCCGGTATACGTAACGAAATACATATATGCGTATTCGTAAAAAATACGAATGGCCAAAAGAGAGAAAATGAATAGCGAACAATAATACTAGAATACATATATTAATATATATATATATATAAATTATTAAATCAAAACTTAATTTAATAATCCAGTTTAATTCTAAGCCGCTAATATTATCAACCGTCCGATTACAGTCCGTGTAGCCTGTACATATATTTAATCGGACACTTGTATGTACCAATATACGTCATCTACATCATATCGCATGAATCGGAAAAACCCTCTGTGCAGGATTCTAAAGACTCGACAATACACTGTTAGTGATTATTGGATAAATCTATAACCACAAGCACGTCAGCGGCACCAGCTGTACGCAACGGCTATCCAGGTATATGCCGAAAGGGAGGTCAACAATCAAGTCCGTCAGTACCCTACTGAGCTTGAATATGACAATCTCCGTACAGTTCGGTCTCTTCGTCTAAGAGTATCACATACGGGGTTTAGGGGGTGGATAACGTCAGACCCCTAATAACCTGATAAGTCGTGTCAGAGTCAAGCCCGTCACCAACCGAGAAACTACTGAACTTATATCAGTAAATCCCATCCACCGTGGCCATGGATTTAGGGTGATGGCCACCGAACACTGCGCGATATCAACTCCTAATATCAGGAGAGACGAATCTCCGACAATCGCTCACTGCCTCCATGTGGCTCGGAACTGTACCCAACTAAAACCTGTTTGCACAACTCTTTTGAACCGTGGTAGGGTAGTAATCAAAGTATAGTGAGAACTCACACTAGACAAATGATGATCTCAGATCAAAAGACTAAGCTGTACTCATGCCACTAGAGAACTTCCATCTGACGATAAATATAATACCATTCAGAAGTTCTCGGCGAGTCCGTTCAGTATACTCACCTCCAGTGAGCACCTGCATACTATCGTAGATAACACAACACCAATGGTTTGTGAGACCGGCCATCGCCCCTCGTCGGGTTCTCGAAACGTATACCCTAGTCTACTCCAGAATATCGATACCCAGTCTCGATACTCCCAAGACTAAGGACATTTAAGGATGTGCTTATGGACTACTCAGCTCTCACATATATGATCGCCATCATAATACTGGTAGTCAAGCAAGAATCATATGGGCCTTATCATTATATATTACCAACACGTAATAACAAGTAAAACGTATACACATCAATGATAAAGACAAACCAGATAGCATACTATCATCTCGGGTAAGAATGTTCTACCTGTATAGGTCATCTTTCAATTATCATAATCGCATTCCTGTAATTATAATAATTGCCTTGAGAGCACTATATCCAATAAGAGATGCCGAAAGACGAATATTAGCAGCCAATGGAGAACTTACAGGCTTCACAATATATTGAACCTCTTCAACATCTTTTGAATGTAACACTCTTGTGATAAGAAAAGCTCCCGCTACTTGCGATCCCTGTATATCTCCAAACCCAAAATCTTTCGAGGTGCTCCAAGAGCCTTCATCTCGAACTCACCACTAAGAAGCACATTCAATTTCTGAATCTCCGATTTGTCTCGAGCTACAATAAGCATGCCATCTACATATATGAGTAAATAAACAAATGAGCCGTCCTCCTGTCTCTTATGATAAATGTAACACCCTAGTTCATTTATACCAATTCCAGTTCGCGTATTTCTTTAATTATGGTATTTTCCTGATTTACTGTATTTTGGGTGCAAATAATACATCTGACATCTATATTAGCATCCGACCCGACCCGCTTGCTTGAACCTGTCTTGGTTCATGATTATAATTTATCCTGACTTGTTACATAGACTTGTGCACATTCATAAATACTGCATACTGGCATTTTATCTGACATGCGCATTTTACAATATAACATTTTAAATCACGTAAAATATTTTAAAAAATACATTACATGGTCTGCATGATACCCTTAACACCGTGGTAGCATCCGCGCATCCTGTTTCTGTCTCGTTCAGTAAAACGGACTTGTTTGGATGGCTACGCACACGTACGTGCATCCGTTCTTGGGGGTATGCATTTTCGTTACCCGAGCATTCATTTTGAATTTTGAACGTTGCATATATTTTTCATATTTTCGTTACCCAACCCGACAGCACTTTCCCGTTGTTTCCTAAACGAGATGTATACTCACCTCGGCTCGCCCGTGCGAGTGCCAGGGTGACTTTTGTAACAGAGAGAAGAGACAAGGGTGCTCAACCTGAAGGGGATCATGTGCAACTTCAAACAGACCAGGAACCCAAGGAGAATCCTTCAGGAGTTCGGCACTGCCTGATCCGGGGCTAACCCAAAATGATTCAGCGTTCTAACAATCTCGGGAGAGAAGGGCATACGCATTCCGACCCAAAAGGTTTCCAGGTACAGGGCAATCTCCTTACCCTGTACCTGATATGCCCTCTCCTCTTTTTCGGCCAAACGTAGCGTATAGCCGGGAGGAATGTGGAAACGAGCTCGAGCGGTGGTGAGCTCATTCTCGTGCCTCACCGTGGATGACGCACCAGGGGCATCCGCGACCTACGCTCTGGGAACCTCCCCCGTCGCGCGACCTCGGGAAGAGGATCTGACCCTGACTTTCCGAGAGGACTCCGACTCAGTGGAAGAAGAAGAAGAAGAATTTACGTGGGGCTCTCTAGACTCTACCTGATCTATTTCTACAGACTCTTCACAAGAAAACATCTAATCTGATGAAGAGGATGAGTCATCGGAAGAGAAAACACAGAGATCTGACCTAAAAAGGAGCGCCGAGCTAACGGGACTCTGGACGAGGAAATTATGAAGAGGTATGGGCCCTGATGGAGACCCCACCTTTATTTATAGATGCCGGCGTGCACATCTAACGATGACAGTCGTCTCCCGCCGAAACGACTCATTGCATTCGACGGCCACCATCGCTCCACCTATCGCATGTGCATTGATCGCAACCCATCGGACGCCGATAATCTACGGCCAATCTCATCAGCCAATCGGCGTCAGACACATGGGCTGTCGCATCGGTGAACGTATGCACGATCCGGCGCATCCTCTCTAATGCAAGATCTGGCCCCTGATCCACTGACGTCATCAAGAAAATACAGCTGATTGCCCGCGAATGCACGTTTACGATATCTACGAAAAGAAGCTCACCTCAGGCGACCCGGCAGACCACTCTCGACCCGACCCATAAGCGGGTCAGGACGAGAGTGGGGGGCTAATGATGATGCTCGTTATCGGTGACCTCCCATATCAAGACACGTGGCAGATGACGTGTCCCGAGGCCTGCAAGAAAGGATCAAGAACGGCACGCCGGAAGAATATCCCGGGTCTGCGACCCATGAACGCAGCCGACCTTCTGCGACCGTCCACATCACTCCTGTGCCCGCCTTACAAACAACCGTTGGCTCACCCCCGAGCCCCCTGCACAATTGGCCTCCTCGGCCCTCTCAGCTCGTCTCCGGGCTACCGCAGAACCAAGATACCTCGGCCCCCTGCTCGTCCCGAGCCTCCCGCCGAGCTCATCTTTCTCGGTCTCATCAACCGACTAACGGCATCAATTGCAGGCACAACCGCCTCACCTTCGCGAATCTCGCTATGCGCGAGATATCCGCCGGCCACGTCCTGCGTTCCACGCCATCACGATCCTTCATTAACGAGCCTGTCTCGTCATTAATGCGGTATCCCGCTTATTACGCAGGTGTGACGCCGGGAGCGTAACGGCCGGCGTGATTCTCGCGCCTGCCTGCCTGTTGCCACCACTATATAAACCCCACCTTCAGACGGTTCAAGTAAGTCATTCTTTCCTCACTATGCAGTTACTTTGCTCAAATATCCGGTCTAATTTGTTTAAACCCAAGTCTAAACAAATCGCCTGTAAACTCCCAACTTACCCGCGAACTGGACGGGGCTGAGCCCGACCCAACTAAGGGCCTGCTCAAAAAGCAGCATGTCAGCACGAGAAATGGGCTCCCACTCCGCCACTTTCACCGCGTCGGGACCATTCGACTGACTCTCCCGTCGGCAACTATCCTTAGACCACTGGATGGGCATGGGCCGGTCCTCACCTTCAGGCGACCTGATAAAGAAAAACTTCTTCTTCCAATCATGGATGGAAGAAGGGACCACGATGATCCCCGACCCGGCAGCACTTTCCCGTTGTTTCCTAAACGAGATGTATACTCACCTCGGTTCGCCCGTGCGAGTGCCAGGGTGACTTTTGTAACAGAGAGAAGAGACAAGGGTGCTCAACCTGAAGGGGATCATGTGCAACTTCAAACGGACCAGGAACCCAAGGAGAATCCTTCAGGAGTTCGGCACTGCCTGATCCGGGGCTAACCCAAAATGATTCAGCGCTCTAACAATCTCGGGAGAGAAGGACATACGCATTCCGACCCAAAAGGTTTTCAGGTACAGGGCAATCTCCTTACCCTGTACCTGATATGCCCTCTCCCTTTCCTCGGCCAAACGTAGCGTATAGCCGGGAGGAATGTGGAAACGAGCTCGAGCGGTGGCGAGCTCATCCTCGTGCCTCACCGTGGATGACGCACCAGGGGCATCCGCGACCTACGCTCTGGGAACCGCCCCCGTCGCGCGACCCCGGGAAGAGGATCGGACCCTAACTTTCCGAGAGGACTCCGACTCAGTGGAAGAAGAAGCAGAAGAAGAAGAAGAAGAAGAATCTACATGTGGCTCTCTAGACTCTACCCGATCTATTTCTATAGACTCTTCACAAGAAAACATCTAACCTGATGGAGAGGATGAGTCATCGGAAGAAAAAACACAGAGATCCGACCTACAAAGGAGAGCGCCGAGCTAACGGGACTTTGGACAAGGAAATTATGAAGAGGTATGGGCCCTGATGGAGACCCCACCTCTATTTATAGATGCCGGTGTCCACATCCAACGATGATAGTCGTCTCCCGCCAAAACGACTCATCGCATTCGAAGGCCACCATTGCTCCACCTGTCCCACGTGCATTGATCGCACCCCATCGGACGCCAATAATCTACGGCCAGTCTCATCAGCCAACCGGCGCCAGACACGTGGGCTGTCGCATCGGTGAACGTACGCACGATCCGGCGCATCCTCTTTAATCCAAGATCTGGCCCCTGATCCACTGACGTCATCAAGAAAATACAGCTGATTGCCCGCGAATGTACGTTTACGATATCTACGAAATGAAGCTCACCTCAGGCGACCCGGCAGACCACTCTCGACCCGACCCGTAAGCGGGTCGGGACGAGAGTGGAGGGCTAATGATGATGCTCGTTATCGGTGACCTCCCATATCGAGACACGTGGCAGATGACGTGTCCGAGGCCTGCAAGAAAGGACCAAGAACGGCACGCCGGAAGAATACCCCGGGTCTGCGACCCATGAACGCAGCCGACCTTCTGCGACCGTCCACACCACTCCTGTGCCCGCCTTACAAACAACCGTTGGCTCACCCCCGAGCCCCCTGCACAATTGGCCTCCTCGGCCCTCTCAGCTCGTCTCCGGGCTACCGCAGAACCAAGATACCTCGGCCTCCTGCTCGTCCCGAGCCTCCCGCCGAGCTCATCTTTCTCGATCTCATCGACCGACCGACGGCATCAATTGCAGGCACAACCATCTCACCTTCGCGAATCTCGCCATGCGCGAGATATCCGCCGGCCACGTCCTGCGTTCCACGCCATCACGATCCCTCATTAACGAGCCTGTCTCGTCATTACTGTGGATCCCGCTTATCACGCAGGCGTGACGCCGGGAGTGTAATGGCCTGCGTGATTCTCGCGCCTGCATGCATGTTGCCACCACTATATAAACCCCTCTTTCAGACGGTTCAAGTAAGTCATTCTTTCCTCACTATGCCGTTACTTTGCTCAAATATCCGGTCTAATTTGATCGTCGGAGGGTTCTCGGTGGCACAACCACCCCAGAACTTCCTTGCAGGTAGCTCGGCCACAACAACCTCAACCCCATTGAGATCCACACGCTTCAAGAGGCAACCTCCAACTCAATCTCAGTCGTCCATCGTCGCTCGCAGCAGATCTACGGAAGGTAGCATCTTGATGAGATCCGACGTCCGTCAGGGCTTGACTTGACAACATCTATCTCATCTCATTCTATGGAAGAGCAACAAGATGATAATTTGAAACAAAGCTTGAAGCAACAAAAGATATATTTGTGGAGTTAGCTTCAACATTGTTTAACTTAGAATGTATGATGTCAAAGAAGTTTCTCTTTTACTTAAAAGAGAGATTTCTGTAGTTTGATATTTGTTGCTGTCCGATAGACAAAATTAGCATCCAATATATCCATTAGAAAGTCCCTTCTTTGCCGCCCCTGTCATATTATGTTAAATGCCATCAATAAACTTGCCTCGATGACATTACTTGATCCAGTATTCCGTACAAAAGGAAACTTGAGTTGTTTGCAATCAATTGAGAATCCTCAGCTGGAAGGGTGTCTTACATTGGAAATGGAAAAGTATGACCTTCAGCAATCCAATCCTGATTTTACTTTAGGCTTGGTTAATCTATAAGAAAACTAACTCTTTTATAGATAAGTTCCTTGTTTTAGCTCTAATCACATGCATAATCCATATTTCTTCTTGTTTGTAGATAATAGACATGAAGCGATGCAACTGTCAAGAACAATGTGCAATTTTTTTGATCCCTTATTCAATAAAAGGTACGCTCTAAATGTGTTGTGAAAAAAAAACCTTCTACTCATACAACCCCCCCCCCCCCCCCCCCCCAAAAAAAAAAAGGGAAAAAAAAAGAAGAAGAAGAGAAGAAACATATCCTTCAAGAGCAATTTTGTGAAAGATTTTCTACTACTATTTGTCTTTGACATTCCATATATGTTTATTTAGTAAACTGTAATGTGAATATTGGCTCCATTCCTATGTGCTGAGATTGCGGTCCCTGCTTGTGAACGCTGGTCACATATCCTTACCTAAAATGCTTGAATTTTTTTTTGAATTGATCATCTAGCTGCTTAACATTTGATTGTGCATGAGCTATATAAATTTTCTTTCGCAAAATGCTCTGTGATGTGACAAATGCCCTCACCAATGGTCAGAATTGTTCATTAATCTCCTTTTAATCTCATTGTCATTATATTTCATTTATTTTTACATAGCTGGACACAGTCTTTTGAAAATAATGGAAACTCATTATAGGTCCAATTTTGCAACATGAGTCATTCTAAATATCTAAATTGGCTCTGTTCTTGGCGCAAAATAGCGAGAAAGATATGCTACATTGTTTCTCTTTCTGTACAAAAACGCAGAATGTTAAATTTTTATTATCAGTTATATGCGATAGTCTGGTGATGATGGACATGCATGTTTGGAACCTCCAGAATAACATGCGATTATTGCAAAAATTCCATCTACCGCTAGTCCACTTGAACGTGAATAAGTTCTTATAAAATTCTTGTGCTGCTGCTTCATACAGATTACATCATCTAAGGAGCTTCAAGTCTAAACTATAACCCGAGAAGTTTGAACAGTTAAAATGTAATAAACTGGAGTTGTATGGGAAAAAAAATGTGATTCTAGGTATTATAATGCCTTATAACATATCTGTCAGCATACACAGTTGAAGGGGCAATGAGTTTCTGGTGGATACATGCCCTCCAATATATAAAAATGTAGGTCTTTTGTTGGCAAAGCTCTTTTAAGATGCATGTCAATGTAAATGATAGGATGCAATGAGAATTCGAACCACATACTCACACTTTAAAATCATTAGCTAATGATATCCCTTTTGCACCTTTTTATGGTCTGTCATGTCTGAAAAATTCTTAATGCATCTGATAGTGCTCAATATTGGCGAACCTTAGGATCAGGACACGTGGCGGATGACACGTCTCAGAACTCAGAAGAAAGGGCCCACAAAGGCTGACCAGGCCACCCGTGTACCCGACCGGCAAACACAAGCTAGCCCTTGTTTCCTGATTTAAAATCAGGAAAGCTTATGGAAAAAGCATGAGAAGAGGGTCACGTGCTTACACGTGACCAGCAGTCACGTGTTGGCACGTGATACCCAAAAGTACCGGCAAAGCAAGTTCAGTTTCCCAACTACATCAAAGAGAGGGGCTTCAGTAAGGGTCACGTGCTCCCACGTGACCTGGATCACGTGTCGGCACGTGACGTTTAAAAGCAGCAGCAAAGACCCAACGCTTCCTGATCAAATCAAGGAAAAAGCTTCAGAAGAGGTCACGTGCTCCCACGTGACCAAGGTCACGTGTTGGCACGTGATGATCAAAACATCAGAATTGTTCTCCAGTTAAATCAAGAAAAAGAGTTCAGACAAGGGTCACGTGCTCGCACGTGACCAGGGGTCACGTGGTGGCACGTGACGGTTAAGCAGCAACCAGAAGACAGAGCGCAGAAAAAAAAGAAGAAGGCTCATTCCAAAGGGGGTCACGTGCCCACACGTGACCATGGGTCACGTGGTCACACGTGACCGGCTTTCAAAGCCCATTTCGTTGACAGAATTAAATTCTGAAAGAGATTCGAATCTTTCCAAAGAAAAGCGATTATCTGGGACCAATCGAATTAAAGATTTAAAGATGATTGAATATCATTTATCTATGGGAAAATCTCGGGTTTGGAAAGATTTCCCCTTTAAATCTAACCGAAATAACAAAGGAGAATCCCGGGGGCTTGAAATCCAATGGTGAATAAAATTCACCCAATAATCCAAAGGTCAAAAACGAATGATGGATGCAAATCAAACCTCTCAATGAAGATTCGTCAAAAACTAATTGATTCGGCTGCTTCTCCTATAAATAGGAGCCAAGAGACACAAAAAAAGATATAGAGACAGATACGCAGAGGGAGGAAAAGGGAGAGAGCTTTGATACTTTGAGGAATTTGGATCTTCTGCAAAAGAAAACCCTAGGTAAGAAAGGGAAGGCTCCTTGAAAGAAAGAGAATTTAATTCTCAACAGAGTTTAACTCTGATATATAAAACAGAAGAACATATTTCTTCACTCTTTGATAGAGGATCTGCAAAGTGCATATCTCCCCTTAAGGTTGAGAATTTAATTCTCAATGGGTCGAGATCCTGCCATGCAGATCCAAAACATAGAGAGGGAATGGAAGAACGAGAATTTAATTCTCACAGAACTATAGGAATTTAATTCCTCTGAAATAAAACTAGGGCTTGACCCTGTGTTATGGGAATTTAATTCCTTCAGAACAAAAAGAAACATGGTTTAACCCTAATTAAGAACCTAGTTCTGTTGGAACAGCGGGGATTTAATTCCCTTGATCATAATTTAACAGAGAGTGGGAATTCAATTCCTTAAAAGCTTTTATTAGGGTTTAACCCTATTGAGTTCTTCACATGTATGAGGAATTTAATTCCTGCAGAAAATTCAGAGTCCAACTCTATTCAGAATATAAATCTTCAAAAGGAAGTAGGAATTTAATTCCTCTGAAATTACTGTCAGGGTTTAACCCTACGAGGAATTTAATTCCTGGAAAAGATTAACAGATCCTCTAAACAACATACATAGAGGCAGGGTCACGTGTCACCACGTGACCCCCCCCAAAAGATCTACAGAAAGCCCCTTGAAGCAGTTCCCCACGTGACCCACGTGACCCTAGGCAGAAGCTTTAACGTATAAGCATTTGAATGCCCGTCACGTGATGGCACGTGATGCTCTAAAAGATGCAATAATCTCAGAAGAACAAATGAAGGGAGGGCGCTCTCACGTGCTGCCACGTGACCCCTCTTGCCTTAGTGTTTAACACTAAATTGAAACTCCCGAACCCAGTGTTAAAACACTGTTGGGCCTTAGTGTTCAACACTAATCAAAAAGCTTTATTTGCAGTGTTCAACACTGACTACCTTAGTATTTAACACTAATCTGAAATCTCCATTGCCAGTGTTCAACACTGATCTGTTTTAGTGTTTATGATAATTTGAAAGCCTTATTGCTGGTATTTAACACCAATTATCTTTTAGTGTTAAACACTAACTTGTCAATCTCATTCTCAGTGTTCGACACTGGTTGGTCTTTAGTGTTTAACACTAGACATTGGTCCAATTGGCTAAAAAGATAGAGGCAAAGCCTCTCCTGATTGGACTTAGCCCAAGATGGCCATAAGTCCTCAATTTGTGATTAACTGGGCCAATGGGCTCATAACATAATTAATTGGTCTTGATCCCAAATTGGGCCAAGGACTATTTAATCCACTCCGGTTCTAGGGTACATCTCTTCACTCCTTTGATACTTGGCATTGTAATCCCTCAATGTCTTCAAAGAGGTGACGGGTCCCGACGACCACACATTGATATGGACTGTGGGGTCCTTAAACCCGTGTCTAATGCAAAATTCCTGGTTACGTGGAACGCGGATAATGTCACTCTTTGACCCCGTGGAAAACGTCCAGAGCGGAGCCTGGTCCTCGCCAAGCACGGCAGTGAACCCGTGTGAAGCATCCAGAGCACATACCGGACTGTGGGGTCCTTAAACCCATGGACTACGACGTCCTTAACCTTGACCGAGATGTCTTAAAACTAACAATGGACTGTGGGGTCCTTAAACCCATGGACCGCAACGTCCTTAAACTACCCATGGACCGCAATATTCTTAAACTAGAACAATAGAGCTCCCCCTGCATGCTCTTTTGTCGGATCTAAACGGTCCCGTTTAAGTTGATCTTAGCCTTAAAGATGGCTAATGTATCCTTAAACCTTCAAACAGACTGGACTATGAGTCCCCCCAATTAACTCTGGCTCAAGGGTACATCTCTGAACTCCTCTGACATTCGTCGTTGTAATCCTTCAACGTCGTCAGAGAGGTGACGGGTCCCAACGGCCATACATACGATGGACCACTATATCCCTAAACTGGAACAATAGAGCCCCCAAATGCTCTTTTGTCGGATCTAAACGATCCCGTTAAGTTGATCTTAGTCTCAAAGTTAGACTAACGTATCCTTAACAAACGTTTGAGTTGATCTTAGCCTCAAGTATGGCTGACGTATCCTCAAACCAAACCCCCAAACCCAAATCTAAGATAATACGGATTTGGACTAGTCCACGCCCTACGGGCGACGACATAACTCAGTCTCCGTAAACAATCCACGGGCAACAAAATACAAAACAAACACTCACGACACGAAGTGACCATCTGGAGAAGGAGAAAGTTGTTACCGCGATGCGGTAGCGTAATTAACTGCAGGGGCTTGCGCCTGCAGGGAAGAGCGTCCCCACAATCAAAAACCCCTCAAACGAGGGGGAATCTGACGAAGTCTGCTACATCGGACGCATCCGTTTAAACCTTCGATACATGGTGCCATAAATCAACTTGGCATCTTCGGAGAGGTGGACGGATAGCACCAATTAGCATCTGCCCCGAATCTCAGCGCCAAGACATCGCAGTCCTGCGCGCCGTTCGGAGGGGAACAGATTCTGGCACGCCCGGTGGGACCTTTTCCTCTTTCCACTCCACACTTCGTGTGTCGTGACTCGCGAACCAATCGCGGTTCGCTAATGGTTGCCCTTGTGTTTCAAGATACTAAGAATTGGCGTCTCGCTTATTGCAGAAAGCAAAAGATCGATTGCTTCTACTTCCGTGAAATTCTCCAACTGCTCAGACTGCAATTACAACCAACGCTCTGCCTCGCCAGGAGGTATAGCCTACGGACCCCAAGCTGCTTCGCTATTCACAATGCCCGTGGAACAGGTCACTTGCGCCACCACAGGATTGTTCTTTGGGACCATGCTCCCGCCGGCAAACTTCACCGCTCCAGTGCTGACAACGGAAGCTCTCAAGAAGTCGGTCTTTGATCGTCTTACCCCTGTCGCGGCTCCTCTCAACGAGTCGCCCAACGTCAACGCCTCGGTCTTCTCTAGATTGGGCCAGAAATCCTGCGAACCCATCATGGGGCCTACAATCTCAGAGAAGGCTGCTTCTAAGAAGGTGGCCGCTCCTGCCCCCGAAGTCGTCAAGGCAGCTTCTCCGGCCAAAAGGTCAATCTTTACAAGATTGACGGCTTCAGCTCCCGTTCCTGCTGCCCAAAGGACATCGGTCTTTGACAGGCTAATACCAACAGCGACCCCCCACCCAGACAGGGGGCAAGACGAAACCATTCTTACCGCTGACCCTACGCCGTCTGCTCGACACGCTCGACGTCGCCATTGGCGCCGAGTAAGGAAGGCTGGGGGCAACTCCCCCTCCGGGTTGACTCCATCAGCCCCGGTGGCAGAGGTTAATGCTGCTGTTCCAACTGGGAACAGCTTCGAAATGCTAAATAAGGTGCGAAGGAATTCTCCTACTGCAGTGCTGAAGAGGTCTCCTCCCCCATTAAAAAAGGTTGTGGAAATAAAACCCGAACAGCCCCAATCTCCTCAACGGCTGTCTTCCAAAATCTATAAGGTTTGGCGGCAGGCCCGAGACTCGATCATCGATCCAAACTTCTCCCGCCAGCACAAGAAGCTGAAAATCCAACCGGAAGCTGGTCACCAGGCTAAACCCCAAAAGGCTGTTGATCAACTGGCTCATAAAAGGAGGAGGCCAGAGAAGACCCCCCAGCATGCAACGACGACTGAAAGCACTGAGCCCAGACGCCTTAAGTCTGGGGGCATGGTGGTGCACACTGTTTACATGGCCTCTGGAAAGGAGGAAAGCCGCACTTCTACGGGCCACCGACCGCTAACCCGATCCGTGACGAAAGCCCAGGAGCAGCAACAAAAGCTTCAGGAAATGATGAATGCTATGGCCGCACTTACCGGGCCAAAAGAAAACCCAGAAACGTCCTCAGACGTGCGCCAGGAGGAAGAAACCGACGCTGAATTCCTTCGCCGGATACTGGAGAAAAAGGACAAAGAGGCTGCTGAACAAGCGGCCAACATACAACGTATGGGCCTTCTCTTCCAAGATATGATAGGAATGATGATCCAGCAGGACTTACCCGCCGAGGATCCCCCAATCGTTCTTGAAGACGACCGAGGAGAAACGTCAAATCCACCACCAGCCCTCTCAACGGCCAAGGAAGAGGCAATCTCTAAGGCTGACTTGGTTGACTACATAGCCCAGCAAATCCGGGTTCATCACGCGACTGAGGCAGCTGGTCAAGTCGTGAAAACGGGGCGGCCGTATCCAAGCTGGTACGACCAAATCAAATACCCGCAAGGCTATACGATACCAAAATTCCACGTGTACAAGGGGACCGGCAACCCCCATCAACATGTCGCTCAGTTCCGGGCCCTCTGCGGTAACACCGGCGGTGATGATAAACTGTTGCTCCGCCAGTTCGTGGGCAGCCTATCAGAAACTGCGTTCGAATGGTATTCAGAACTCCCAAACGATTCTATCAAAACGTTCGCTGAAATGGAGTTGTTATTCACTCAGCGATTCGCAAGTGCCAGCGAACGCACTCCAATAACTGCACTAATTAACGCCAGGGTAAAACCAGGCGAAACATGGGTCCAGTATGCTATACGCTGGCGGAACTTGTGGTCGAGATGTGAACAACGCATTGAGGAGGCGCCCGCAGTGGGCATGTTCGTAGGAACCCTAGACTCCCACGCAACTATCTCCCAGTTTATGATGTTCTTCAAGCCAACCACATTCCAGGCTTTGATCGACAAGTTGGCTCAGATGGACCAGATGGGTCATAGACAACCTCCCCCGAAATCGGAACCTCGGAATGACAAGGGTAAAGGAAGGGCAACCTTTGTTGCGAATGCCCAACAGCAACCTAACGCCCCGAAACCGGCAGATCAACTGGAGGAAAGACGTCGGTATTATAATGAGAAGATGAAGCGTCCCTACTCGTTCCCACGGGACAAGACGAAACGGTTATTCGAGCTGGCAATACGCAACAGACTTATAAGCCTACCAAATCCAAGGCGACCGCCGCAACCCACCGAGGTGAATAACCCTAACTATTGCCCTTACCATCAAATGGTAGGCCATCCGATTGAAGATTTGTAACACCCGAGCCCAATACTACTATTTTCTGTTATTGGTTGAGCATTAGATATTACTCATTTCATTTATCTCGCTTGTTTGGGGGTCTTACTGTAAAATTTTATCTGGCTAAGTCATTCCGCATATAACAAATTTTAGCACCTAAAATAAAATTGAAAATATTCATCTTGGCCTACTTGACACCCTTAGTCTCGTGGTAGCGTCCGTGCATTGTGTTCTCGTCCCGTTCAGTGAAACGGGCGAGTTTGGATGGCTACGTGCACGTGCGTGTGTCCGTTTTGGGAGTATGCTTTTTAATCATAAAATATTTCATTTTAAAATTTGGAACCCGCTTAAAATCCTATTATTTGAATTTCGAATTTTTAGACCCAACCCGGGCGCAATTTGGAAATGTTTTATTTGGCGCCAAAATCCCAAATTTTAATATTATTAAAACCATCGCATATATTTTTCTAACTAACCTGATATCTTACTGTTCATTACCTATCTTTTAAATCTTTAAGTTAACCATATAATATTTTTACAATCTTTTATATCCTTCTTAATTTATTCTCTCAGCCAATCGCAACCTCCCCTTTAACCCCGTGGGCCCCACTTTCTCTCTCTCTCTCCACTTTCTCTCTCTCTCTCCCCCTTATATATTCTCTCGTACTTCTCTTTATCATTTTTCCTCTTCTTGCTTCATGTCTCGTTTCTCATTTCTTTTAACTGTTCTTTTGTTGCCGGAATTCCGTCGTGCCGGTGACGTTTCTCGACGTTCCAGCGAGGTACCCCGACCCGTGTGGTTCCTTTGTTCGTCGTTTGGGTTCATTCCGTGAACCGTGCGCCCGTCGCGAGTTTTCCCCGCCGACGGTTAACGTTCCGTTTTCCCGATTCGCGACCCATCGAGGCAAGTTAATCTTGCTGCATGCTATATACTTTTATAATCTTCATTTTATAATGTTATACATTTAAAAATCTTATACTTTACACATGAAACGTCGTTGAAAAATCGGATATGACAAATCTGAAATTTACTGTACACCTTATCTTATAAAATTCATTATAAATCATAGAAAAATCATTAGTATACGTTCTTTAGTTCGTTACGAAGCTAATTCAGAATAATATAACTCTATGAAGTATTTACTGGTAAAATAAATTGTTTAAATAACGTAAAATGCAAATGAAAATGTCTCCAAACTGCTGTCCAGGAAAATTCCAGCAGCAAACTTTCAACTTCGAATATTCATAACTTTTTGTAGGGATAACCTGAGATACTTATACTTATAAAACTGAAAACCTTATTGAATTATCTTTGTTTTGGTATAAGAAAAGTCCCTTTTGGAGAACGTTTGTTATTTTTAAGCTATTTTACAAATTAGGGTGACGCTGAATTTCTGAACGGAACCTTCTTGTGCATGGTTAATCAATACATCTTTTATAGTTACTAATCGCTTTGAATATGCTATCCATATTAATATTATTATATAAATATTTATATCACATATTGCTTAGTTGTACATCCCACATTACCATTTTATAGTTTTATAACTTTTCGGATACCCGTTTGCAGCCATCGCATTTAAGATACATATAATTGCATCCATAGATCACATTACTACATAATAATGTGATATTAACACTCCATGTTTAATAAATTGCATCCTAATTAATATTGGAACTATAAATGTAACCCTAATCGATAACTGTGCATCCATATCCTTGAAATTATATATATTTGCATATCATATTACATGTTCCAGTTTATTGTTCTGATAGTACTCATGCTTGTTTATTTATACACATGCTTATGTTAGTTTGATTATGAGCACCCACATGACATCTTGCGCTTCCTGACATGACCTGTTACACTACCTACTTGACATGACATGGTACCGTACACTCTTGACATGACATGACACCTTTATACATTACCTGGCTGGACCTGATGTACCATGGCTTTACCTGTTACCTGATCTTGTGTCTAATGCCAACAAATATAACATGTAGTCCTCATGGACCGTTCCTGTTGTCTATCCAGACAAACCTGTTTACCTGATCCTGTGTTGGCATTAGTTTCTTGATTACGGGATACCTGACTTGACTTACACATATAACTTGGGGGTATGGGGAAATCAGTATTGTAACCGAACGTAACTCCAAGGGCCATCCTATTGTTTGCCGTTTTTCCGGGCGTTACGGAATATCCTATTGTTTGCCGTTTTTCCGGGCGTTACGGAATATCCTATTGTTTGCCGTTTTTCCGGGCGTTACGGAATATCCTATTGTTTGCCGTTTTTCCGGGCGTTACGGAATACCTATTGTTTGCCGTCTTTCCGGGCGTTACGGAATAACTACCGACGAGTTACGATGAGGATTACCTTACCTGGTTTCAAAGACTTTAGAACAGAGAACCTGATAGCACAGTTTAGTTTACCCACTGCATACAACCCTGCACTGCTCTGATTCATATTATTGTTACTCTTGCTTATTTCATGTTCATATTCGCATTGCATGTCTATTATGTTGTTACTGGTTGACATGACGCGCTGACGTCTGGGTTTTGCATGGCCCAGATTCCGTACCGCTGTCGCCGACCGAGCAGGAGTACTTCAGCCAGCAGGCTGATTTGTGAGTTCTGTAGTGATTTGTTTATTTCTTGCATTTTATTTCCAGATGTGAGCCCGCATTATGGGACGTACTTTTCTATTATTGTATTGGATCATTTGCTTCCGCACTTATTTATCATTGACTCTTGTTATTCTGGATTTGGACATGTGTTAGATAGTTTATTTATCTTGTTTTTGATATCTCTACAGCCGTAATGTGACTGTGGATGGATACTTCCTACCCACAGGTAGCATGGTTGGCTATGTCACGTGCCCAATCTTGCGTACTCTGGGAAGCGGGGCGTGACATGGTTCTTTTGGTATCAGAGACATAGGATAGTCGGGTTGATTCTTTTGTAGTTGGGTATTGTACCCAATACACGAATCAGAATACCCGTGTTTAGGAAACATGTCCTGCCACCTTGACCGTTTTACCATTCTTGAAGACCAGTACCTCCAGGGGAAGTTCGTACTGTCCGAAAAGTGGAAGGTGAACCCACCACAACCGCATACTCCTAAGAAAGCAGATACACCGGGGGCAACCTGCTCCTTTATTGAAGAAGCTCCATGGGAGGTCGTGCTATCAACTAAAACCAAAAGAATGCTAAGAGACCTTCATGCGTGCCCTGCGATCGAATGGAAGGACCCTCTTGAACCTCAAATTATCGAAGGGATGTTGAAGCCTCGCCTGACTACGAAGACTCGCGATAAGGGCCCAAATACTCACGCCCAACCGTCAAAATCTTCGAAGAAAAAGAAGAAGAAATCCAAGAAGTCCGTGAAGCCTGGAAACGAGCACACGAACTTGCAGAAGCAAATCGACGCACTGGAAGAGTACAATCAAAAGGCGCGAACTCCTGTCACACTGCAAGAATTCCTCAACCACATCTTTCAAGAGGAAGATGATGGAGAGAGCTCGTCGGATGAATCCGAAGGACATGTGGCGAGTTGTAACGTAATCTCCCACTCGTTTACCAATGATGGGAAAACTCCTGGCACTAAGAAGCTGGAGGCAAAGCCTGTACCAGAGCGTGCATGGCCAACAGACGAAATGATCGACGCTTTTTTAGACGAGATTCGTCTAAAAAGTAAAGCGGATCAGGAGCGTGAGATGGCAGCGTCAGAAGGAACCAAATGCAGGCGACTGAACGGAAGAGTTGAACTACCTCCGCCAGAGCGAAAGGCATCCGAAGTAGACAAGAAGATATTCAAGACGAGAAAAAGGTTTGCCAAAGCCATGTCAATGGGGATGAAGCTACCGCCCTCGGAAGGAAACACACACGATGGGGTGGAAAGGCACCCTGATTATTGCGCATATCACCGGGAAATATCACACCCCACGGAGGAGTGCGACGCCTTTAAGATATGGTGGCAAGGATATGTTGCTCATCGGCAACATGTTAAGCGCATGAAACGCAAGAGCCGTCGGGAGCGAAGAAGTACTATCGATGGGCACAACAGAACTACTGGCAACTGTTACATGGTTAACGCCAGGGGGTCACAAGTTCTCACCTTTGGGAGCGACTCTGATGAAGAAATGGATCTGGGCCCTCTCTTCAAAGAATCCGCTTCAGGGAAAAAGGAGAAATCGGAGATCTGCGAGAACATTCAGCTGCGCAATCGCACACTCCCAGAAAAGAATCTCGGGCCCGTAAGTAAAAAGGATAAGGGAAAGGAAAAGATCACTGAAGATATCACTTTAGATGACCAAGTCATGAGAGAGCTGGCTGCCAAAGACCCTCCTAGGAAGGGTAAGGTGGACTATAACATCCTCGCGCACCTAAGGAAGCTACCTTCTCAGCTTAGCATTCTCGATGCCCTCCTATTATCAAAAGAAGCGCGAGACTCACTAATTAAGGCGTTACAAGAACCTGAGCAATTCCAAGCCTTCCTCGCCACTGAAAAGATGAAGGATGAACTGGAGGAAGTGCATACGGCCGACATCACTTTCGGTGATGAAGACCTCCTTCTCGGGACGTGCGACCACAACCGTCCCCTATATGTCTCCGGATATTGCCATGATATCAAGATAGGCAAGATCCTGGTGGATAATGGATCCTCCGTCAATCTCCTTAATGTTCGGATATTGAAGAAAATCTGCATGAGTGTGCAACACCTCGCTCGTAACAAAATTACTATCTCCGGTTTCGATTCACAATCGTCACGGACTCTCGGATCTGTGATACTAACATTACGCTTTGGACTTCTCGTCACAGACATCAAATTCCATGTCATTGACGCCAAGACCTGCTACAACGCCTTGCTCGGTCGTCCTTGGTTACACGAATACAACATCATCCCTTCTACACAACATCAGTGTATGAAGTACTTTAAGGATGGTTTCGAGTATACCGTAACAGGTGAGTTAAACCCATTTTCCGTAAACAAAGTCCGCAAATACGAAGATGCGAAGTACTTTTTGCCAGATTTCGAGGATACAGAAAGGTGTCGCAATCCGGAGGACAAAACCGCCGCCACCATCCCTGTTTTCGGGAGCGATACCGAAGAAGAAGAAGAGATAGTTTATGCAGGGCCATCTCAACGCAACAACCTGGGGACGCCCGCCCCCATGTTGGTCTTCGGAAGTGATTCGGAAGATGAAGTTAATGCCGTGTTCTCCAATCGGCTGTCAATACAAGCACCCCCTGGCGATGACCATAGTTTGCAAATCACCATGGTACCGCGAGAACACTACAAGGATCTCGACACGCTTCAGGCTAATAATGTGCAGGACCTGCAAACATTTTACGTCCCTCCCAGGCAAAGGGGTGAGAAGGTGATCCTATTCTACCGATCCTCTGAGTCGAAAATAGAGAAAGAGATCTGGCATGGCGCGGATGCTACACTTGACAGGCTCCAACCTATCCGTCTGCCCAGATACTATACAAATGGATTAAAGAAGCTATTGAAGCGCCAAGGAGTACCCTTAGAACAGACCGTTCGGCAGGCTCGGTTCTACAACAGGATTTGGGATGTCTCCGGGACTCAACGCAAATTGCCCAACGGGAAGATGGAAACACTCGGGCTTGGATACGCAAGAGCTGGAAAACGGGAACGGGCTCACAGCAGCTACGCTATATATACCTTTGATGAAGAGGAGGACGCCCTGTCAGGAGATGCCAACCCCCCATCAAAACTAGACCCCGCGATTAAAGCGCCGAGTCCGTCGTTTGAGGAACGAATGGGCAAGCCTATCAGGAAAGTGGGTCAGAAAGCTCGGGAAGACCACAACCGCGAAATGGCCATCTACGAGAAGGCCAGGACGCAACGTCTATTTCAACATGCTGCAAAAGACAAAGACGCTTATCCTCGTCAATCCGTTGTACGAAAGGCCCGACGCAGAGACGAAAATAAATCAAGAAGAGGCTCGGATTCGTCCCTCATGAAGAAGATGAGTCGAGCGTACTCCTTCCCCCGAGACAAGACGGAGAAGTTACTCAAGCTCGCTATAAAACATCAAATGATCGCGCTTCCAGAGTCTAGACATCCTGAGCAAGCTAACAAGGCTTCTCATCTGAGTTATTGCTCTTATCACCAAGCCATAGGACATCCTACCGAAGACTGCTTCACCTTCAAGAACTGGGTCGAGGACCAGTACCAACGGGGCAGATTCGCTTTATCCGACGGCTGGAAGGTAACGCCACCACAAAAGCATGAGCCCAAAGCCGCAAGAGCAGAACCGGGTCCATCTCAGTCCGGGGAGAAGGTTCGCACCTGTTATACGATTACGATATTAGGAGAAGAGCCCGAGAACGTAGATGACCTTCCCCGGTGCTTTGAGAACAGCGATGATGAGGTGATCTCAGAATTTCCGCCCGCTCCGAAAGAACTGGAAGATGGTATACATACTACTGCAGATAACCTCAAGAAGATTGAGTTGGGAGCGGCAGACGACCCGCGACCGACATTTGTCAGCGAGCTGTTATCCGAAGAGAGGGTGGCTGCGTTAAAGAACGTGCTTCTACGGCATAAAGACTGCTTCGCGTGGAACTACTCCGAGATGCCAGGATTAGATCCGGAGATTGCTGTGCATAGATTAGCAATATCCCCAGATATCAAGCCAGTCAAGCAGGCGCCAAGGAGGATGCGACTCGAGCTTGAGATAAGCATCAACGCCGAAGTCAAAAAGCTGATCGATTCTGGATTTATCCAAGAAGTCCAATATCCCGACTGGATCGCCAATATCGTCCCGGTAATGAAGAAGAATGGGACGGTACGCATATGCGTGGATTTCAGGGATCTCAATAAAGCCTGTCCAAAGGATGATTCCCCAGTACCAGTAACCGAGCTAATGATAGATAACACGTCCACTCACGAGGTTTTCTCCTTTATGGATGGTTCGTCAGGATACAATCAGATAAAGATGCATCCCGAAGACCAAAAGCACACCGCCTTCCGGACCCCTTTGGGTATATTCTGCTACAGGGTTATGCCCTTTGGTCTAAAGAACGCTGGCGCTACCTATCAAAGGGCCATGACAAAGATCTTTGATGACCTCATACACGACGTCATCGAGTGCTATATCGATGACCTCGTAGTAAAGAGCATGTCATACGAAGATCATTTAAAGCATCTGGAGACTGTATTTCGACGCCTTCGGCAATATAATTTGAATATGAATCCCCTCAAATGCGCGTTTGGAGTCTCCTCGGGCAAATTTCTGGGATTCATCGTTCGACACCGAGGTATTGAAATAGATCCGTCAAAGATTAAGGCGATCATGGAAATGCCTCCGCCAAGAACCCTCAAGCAGTTGCGGTCTCTCCAAGGGAAGCTCGCATACATCCGGCGGTTTATCGCTAATCTTTCGGGCAAATGCCGTCCTTACAGCCACCTGATGAAAAAGGGAACTCCATTCGCTTGGGATCACAAATGTCAAGGTGCACTAGACGAGATCAAGCAGTACCTGCAGAACCCTCCGGTGTTGGCCGCGCCGGTCAAGGGAAAACCCCTCATTCTTTATACGACCGCCCTCGAAGGTTCCTTGGGCGCGTTATGGGCACAAGAGAACGATCAGGGGAGAGAGAGGGCACTCTATTACTTAAGTCGAGTTCTACTGGGGGCAGAAAGCAACTACTCTCCCATTGAAAAACATTGCTTGGCGTTAATCTTCGCGATAACAAAGCTCAGGCACTATGCGTTGGCACATGAAGTCCGTCTCATTTCGAAGATGGATCCCCTTAAATACTTGATGTCGAAAGCCATATTGACGGGACGACTCGCTAAGTGGGCCCTGCTCTTGATGGAGTTCTCGATAACATATCAACCTCTCAAGGCAGTGAAAGGCCAGGCCATTGCCGACTTCCTCGCTGAGCACCCGATACCGGCCGATTCTCCTCTGAACTGTGATTTGCCGGACGAGCATGCATTTGATGCGATTAGAGGCGGAAGCACCCGATGGGAACTCTATTTCGATGGAGCGTCCTCCATAAAGAAGCAGAAACAAGGTATCCCAATGATCAAATCGGGGATATGCCTCATCTTTGTAACTCCACAAGGAGGGATAATGCGCTTCGCCTTCTCCTTAACAGAGCCGAGGACAAACAATGAAGCTGAATACGAAGCTCTGATAGCAGGCCTCGAGATCGCCATCGACATGGGAATTGAAGACCTCCTTATATACGGGGATTCTCAGCTGGTCGTTAGTCAAGTAAATGGTGACTACCAAACGTGCAAGCCGGAGTTGGTAAAGTACGGCGAAAATGTGCAACAACTATTGACCCAAATTCCCTCCTATACTTTGGAGAACATACCGCGCGCGGAAAACAGCAAAGCAGACGCGTTGGCTAAACTTGCTAAAGAACTGGCTGACGAGAACCTCGATGATGTCAGAATCGTGGTACAAAGCCGTCGAGTGCTCGCCCCGGCAGAAATATCTCCGGAATCATGCGAAGAAAAGGGAGCGACTGAGCAGACGACCCTACAAATAAAAGACCATGAGAAGGCCGAAGACTGGAGGGAAGTCTTCATAGACTACTTTAAGTCCCACCGAATGCCCAAAGAAACGTCCTCAAGACATCAGCTCATGAAACAAGCTCTATCTTTCGCTTTCGTCAACGATATTCTATACAAGAGATCGTTTGATTCTCTATGGCTGAGATGCTTAGGACCTGACGAAGCAGAAAGAGTCATTCAGGAAGTTCACGACGGACTTTGCGGTTCTCACCAAGCAGGCCCAAAGATGAAGTTAAAAATTAAACGGATGGGTTACTACTGGCCCACGATGATCCAGGACTGCCTCGAGTATGCGAAGCAATGCCACTCATGCCAGATTCATGGAGACTTCATCCACCAACATCCGAATCCACTGCACCCAACGCTGGCTAGTTGGCCATTCGAAATGTGGGGGACTGACATAGTCGGCCCCATTGAGCCAGCATCATCCCGGGGATACCGTTTTATCCTGGCAACAACTGATTACTTCTCCAAATGGGCAGAAGCAGTACCACTGAAGGAAGTGAAGACGGAGAATATCCTCCATTTCTTCAAGACGCACGTCATCTATCGGTTCGGAACTCCACGGCGGATTATCTCCGATAATGGACCGGCCTACCGAAGCCATAAGATTAGCCGCTTCGCACAGCAGCACAATATAGACTGGAGATATTCTTCGGTTTACAATCCACGAGCTAACGGTCTGGCCGAGGCCTTCAATAAAACCTTGACGAAGATCATAAAAAAGGACCGTTTCCAGGAATAAGAAAGACTGGCACGAAAGGCTGCAAGAAGCCCTTTGGGCTTATCGAACTACATTCAAGACGGTCACGAACACAACGCCGTACGCGTTGGTATTTGGGACGGAAGCAGTGCTCCCCCTCGAGATAGAGTTACCCTCTCTACGAGTAGCAGTCCACCAGGAGCTGACGAACGAAGAAAAGGCTCACCTTCGGCTTGAGGAGCTTGATGCCCTCGACGAAACCCGGCTCATAGCACAACAACATTTAGAGGCCTACAAAGCAAAGATGACGCGCTCGTACGAAAGATTGACCAGGCCGAGAACATTCCGCCAAGGCGAACTCGTACTAGTGGTCAAAAGACCTATGATCCCCAATCGTGCCAAGCGAGGAAAATTTGAGCCAAACTATGAAGGCCCGTACATCATAGACAAGGTCTACCAGGGTGGAGCCTACCTACTCATGGACATGCACGGTGAAAGGCCTTTCAGGCCAATAAACGGCCGCTTCTTAAAGAAATACTACGCTTAATAAGCCACAGCCTAAGTCAATGATAGATGACGACGACTATGTCCGCTCACTGTCTTCTTAGGCTCAGAGTTTACAAGCAGCAGCCGGCCTTCCCATAACGACGGACCGAAACGTCCTTAAACTAACGACGGACCGAAACGTCCTTAAACTAACGACGGACCGAAACATCCCTAAAACTACTACCGCAGCATCTTTAGGCTGACGAGATAAAAAAGAAAGAAAAATAAGAAAAATAAAAAAAAATATATGAAAAAGAAAAAAAACGGTATGTCCATAAGCAAAATGGGCACGGATGAAAACCCGAAAGGGCTCCGTGAGTAAAAACAGCAGGGCTGCCGGCAAGCGTTCGTGAAAACCCGAAAGGGCGCGACCTTGTAAAAAAAAAAAGTGAAAAAGAATAAAAAAAAAAAAACGGTATGTCCATAAGCAAAATGGGCACGGATGAAAACCCGAAAGGGCTCCGTGAGTAAAAACAGCAGGACTACCGGCGAGTGTTTGTGAAAACCCGAAAGGGCGCAACCTCGTTAAAAGACACTTGCAGGGTCCTCTCGACCTTGTAAGGAGAAACCACCTGCGTGAGATCCTTACGACTCACAAAGGAGCAACACACTTAGGGATCCTCACGATTCCTAAGGAGAAAATACACTTACGAGATCCTCACGACTCGTAAGGAGAATTCTCTTATGGGACCCTTACGGCTCATGAGATTTGAAAGTCTTAAGTTACAGAAACCTAAACCTGTTCTTAAGCAAATCCTCCACAACCTTCGATATTGCCCTACAAGAAGCTCAATACTGACCCTTGTATACAATCCACGGGCGCAAAAAAAACATTTCCCCAGCAAAGTCCCACCCGTGACTAGGGATATGCCCACATGGTGAACAACCCTTATAATTCCTCTCGACTTATAAGGAGAAAACCCTCTTGTAGGATCCTTACGACTTACAGAGGAACATACACTTAGGAATCCTCACGATCCCTAAGGAGAAAATACACCTGCAAGATCCTCACGACTTGTAGGGAGAAATACCTTTGTGAGACCCTTATGGTTCACGAAGTCAAAAGCCTTGGTCGACAGGACCCTTAACCCTGTTTACTAAGCCACCTTTGTTCAATATCGACAGAAGCAAATGATGATTCGCTCCTGGCAACATCCCAGTTGCAGCGGTGCTGATGCCGAAATCGGTGTCCAAAATCCAAGCTTGCGGCGAAAAAGCTAGCAAGCCACACATGCCTACAAAATAGCCAAAATGATGGGGCAACTTGCAATAAAAAGCAGCAAGTAAAAATGAAGGCATGAAAAATAGCCGAAATGATGGGGCAACTCGCAATAAAAAGCAGCGAGTAGAAAATAAATAAATAGCCGAAATGATTGGGCACCGCGAAAAATAGCCGAAATGATGGGGCAATCGCGACCTTCGCGATATAAAAGCTGAAACGATAGAGCATCGCGGAAAAAAGAAATAAAATAAAAATAAAATGTATGCCTTACAGGTGATGTTCCATCACACCCTGTATACAATTCAATGGCATAAACAAAAAGGGAACATACCTCCCTCCCCCAGGTTTCACCAAAGAAAGAAGCTAAATCTCGACGGGCCACAGGCGACCTAGAGATCATCCCAACACTCGTCTCGTAACAACGGACACAACTTCAAGCTAAGCGGAACAGCGGCAACTCCCAGTTCCATGGCTCGGTGGTATACATATCGCCAACAGTCAAACCTCCATCCCGTGAAATGCGGATATATTCAGCAAAATTCCTGGTTACGTGGAACGCGGATAATGTCACTCTTTGACCCCGTGGAAAACGTCCAGAGCGGATCCTGGTCCTCGCAGAGCACGGCAATGAACCCGTGTGAAGCATCCAGAGCGGAGCCTAGTCCTCGCCGAGCGCGGCAGTGAACCCGTGTGAAGCATCTAGTGCAAAATTCCTGGTCACGTGGAACGCGGATAATGTCACTCTTTGACCCCGTGGAAAACGTCCAGAGCGGATCCTGGTCCTCGCAGAGCACGGCAGTGAACCCGTGTGAAGCATCCAGAGCGGAGCCTAGTCCTCGCCTAACGCGGCAGTGAACCCGTGTGAAGCATCTAGTGCAAAATTCCTGGTCACGTGGAACGCGGATAATGTCACTCTTTGACCCCGTGGAAAACGTCCAGAGCGGATCCTGGTCCTCGCAGAGCACGGCAGTGAACCCGTGTGAAGCATCCAGAGCGGAGCCTAGTCCTCGCCTAACGCGGCAGTGAACCCGTGTGAAGCATCTAGTGCAAAATTCCTAGTCACGTGGAACGCGGATAATGTCACTCTTTGACCCCGTGGAAAACGTCCAGAGCGGAGCCTAGTCCTCGCCGAGCACGGCAGTGAACCCGTGTGAAGCATCTAGTGCAAAATTCCTGGTCACGTGGAACGCGGATAATGTCACTCTTTGACCCCGTGGAAAACGTCCAGAGCGGAGCCTAGTCCTCGCCGAGCACGGCAGTGAACCCGTGTGAAGCATCTAGTGCAAAATTCCTGGTCACGTGGAACGCGGATAATGTCACTCTTTGACCCCGTGGAAAACGTCCAGAGCGGAGCCTAGTCCTCGCCGAGCGCGGCAGTGAACCCGTGTGAAGCATCTAGTGCAAAATTCCTGGTCACGTGGAACGCGGATAATGTCACTCTTTGACCCCGTGGAAAACGTCCAGAGCGGATCCTGGTCCTCGCAGAGAACGGCAGTGAACCCGTGTGAAGCATCCAGAGCGGAGCCTGGTCCTCGCCAAGCACGGCAGTGAACCCGTGTGAAGCATCCAGAGCAAATACCGGACTGTGGAGTCCTTAAAATCCACGGACTATGACGTCCTTAACCTCGACCGTGATGACTTAAAACTAACGATCAACCACCCCGATTCCCTACAGATTCCGCCTTGGTTTAAGGGTACATCTCTTCATTCCTTTGATGCCCGGCGTTGTAATTCCTTAACGTCTTCAAAGAGGTGACGGGTCCCTGCAACCAAACACCGGACTGTGGAGTCCCTAAATCCACGGACTATGAGGTCCTTAACCTTGACCGTGATGTCTTAAAACTAACAGCGGACTGTGGAGTCCTTAAATCCACGGACTATGAGGTCCTTAACCTTGACCGTGACGTCTTTAAACTACGATACCTTGAGAGACCCCTGACTCCGTGAAACACGGATAAGGATGACCGCATCCAACACTTACAAGTCCTCACGACCTGTAAGGAAGAAAAACTCTCTTGTGGGATCCTTACGACTCTCAAGGGAAAACCCTTTTAAGAATCCTCACGATTCTTAAGAAGAACTCACACCTATGGGATCCTCTCGACCTGTAGGGAGAAAAACTCTTTATGAGACCCTCATGGCTCATAAGATGCAAAAGTCTTAGGAAGCAGATCTTAACCCTGAGTCCTGAGCCATTGCTGTCCTGCAAGGAGATCAAGATAGAATATCCGCAGAATACATTCAATGAAAAGGAAACACATCATTGAGAAGAAAAATGTATCTTTTATTCATAAAC
This sequence comes from Agapanthus africanus, assembly GCA_030015575.1. NCBI lineage: Eukaryota > Viridiplantae > Streptophyta > Magnoliopsida > Asparagales > Amaryllidaceae > Agapanthus > Agapanthus africanus. Next base: position 520,139,070 of record JASDDO010000016.1, on the reverse strand, counting down.
CAAAATGGGTACAAAGTACAATTCATGAAAGAAACAAAAAGAAAATACTCTCATCCATGAGTATGTACAAAATGGAAGGAAAAGATACAAATGTTTCAGGCCGGCGGGCGATTCAGCAACTTGGTCAGCTTATCCTGCTTTTGTTGGACCACGGCTTCATGACGCAAGATCTCCAAAAGACGAGCCCCCGCTTGAGCTTGCTGAGCCTGATACGAAGCGAGCCGAGCTTCAAGCTCTTTCTCAGTGGCCTTATGAGCCTCGACCCTCTCACGAGTGAACGTGGCAGCTTTATCGAGAGCCACCACCTCTTTGATGGACTACTGAAGCACCCGCCAGAGTTCATACGCTTTGTTGGCTTTGGCTGTGAGATTGGCTTGAAGCTCGCCCAGCGCCTTGGAGGCTAGCTCCCTCTCCGAGAACTTGCGACCGAGCCTCTTCTCACATGAAGTCATGTTTGCCGCGCACCGTGCTATCAGCCCCCGTAACTCCGCCTTTGCAGCCACGGCCTCCGAGGAAAGGTGAGAACATTCGAGGGCGTGCAAGCAAGCCTCCACCCGCCGGCAGAACTCCACCCAGACTCGCACCACCTCTACGCGGTGGTAGGTGGCAAGAAAAGGAAGAGAACCGTTAGCCTCGGCAGCGAATGCTTCAGCCGTGGTCGTGCTGCCAGCACGAAGCTCCTCGATCAGAGACGACAAGGAGGCGAGGCTTAATTGGGCCAAGCGTTCTGAAGCCCGCAAGGCATAAGGGCCGGGCGGCATCACGATGCGCGACTCCAACGCCGTGGAAACTGGCAGAGCTGTTCAAATTTGGAAGACATCAGCAAAATTCTTAAGCAAAGAACGAGTGAGAGTGTAATGAAATGTCGCTCACCGACAGTCGTGCAAGTAGGAGCTGAAGGCTCCCCTGGCCCTTCAAGAACCTCGACCTCATCATCGGCTTCCAGAACTGTAGAAAACATCAATGTCAGTACGCAAAATAACAACGATGCTATGAGAAGGGATGGACGACACCAACCTTGCCCAGACGAGAGGACAATGCGTTGGGGGGAGATCGCCTGTGGAGCTGCCATCTCCAATAAACGCTGAAATGACTGTTGAGGCGACAGATCCGCGATCGTGGCCGCCAAACCGCGCAATTCTGGGAAAGATAAAAGAGTTCAGACTATGAAGGGGTTGCTAAATTAAAACGCAGAGGGATACCTTCAACACTCCTCCCATTCTGAGCCGGGGGGATAGCAGCTTCAACGGTCTCCACCGTGACCTCAGGCTCCGACAAAGGAAGAGTAGTCCCGACTACCCCTCTTCCAGCCTTTGGGCCGCCGTCAGTAAGAGTCATTGGGGCGGCGGCCTCCAAAAGAGCCTCCCCCAAAGGGGCAGGCGCTCCCTGATCAAGAACCGCCGCTGGAGGTTCTACCATGAGAGGAGCAGCCTCATCAGCCCCCCCACATCCAGCAAGGCTTCATTGAGAATTTCAGCGGGCTTTAGCTTTAGTGGGCCAGTAGGGAGCTCCCCCAGCGTCGAAGATTCTGCACGGTTCAAATAAGAATAATGATACATATGCACAGGCATAAATAATCTAAAAGACTACAAAGGAAACACAACGTACCTATACGCAAAGAAGCCCTCAATATGGCTTCTTCAAGCCGCTGCTCCTTCTCAAGGAGGTGGGCTCGCCGGGGTTCAAGGGTAGACTCGTGACCGCCGGTCCACAAAGAGAGTGCATCAGCTGCGTCTTCTGAAGCGGCCTGCTTCAAAGCCCTTTCCCCCCATTCCTCCAAAGGGCCGATAAATCGCCGTCGAATCCACGAAGGGTCTTCGTAAAAAATTACAGCGGGATAAGACTTCTTCGGAACCTTGGCGTTATGAGACGCGTCTTTTGAGCGCCGTATGGCCTCGGCCAACTGTGCAGCCTCCTCATCAGCCGAACTCGGGAAGAGAAGTCCAGCGTCTGACCCTTGCAGGGCCAATGGTTCGTCTTCAAGGATAGGCTCAGACTCCACCACAGAATCAAGCGGGGCGGTAGCCGCTTTCCTCCGCCGTTTAGACCCAGAGCCGGTCGCTGAGGATGACCGCTTCCTCCCTCGCGAAGCCTTAGGGCGGCGCTGGCCCACATCGCCCTCATCCCTGTTACTCTCGCTCGGTGCCACAACCGAGGACGACATCGCCATTGTCGACGCCACGGTGGGCGGTGCCGCCACCAGCAGGGGTGCTACTACTGGGTCCCGCTTACCCCGCGATCAAGAACCCAAGGGCATACCGGCTATTGGAGTAAGGTCTACCCCGGACTCCCCCGGAATGAGCGCGGTGCCAATCTCCCTCAAAGGAAAGCGGACTGGAACCCTCGGTCGTAGCTTAGCTCCAGGAACCAGAGGAGGGGCATCGTGGCCGAGAAGCACCCTCCTTTCCTCAAGAATGATTGGGCTGACCCGATGAAGATACCAACCCGTAAACGCGCCCACGCATCGGGGCATGTACTCGGCTTCAGGGACCATGAAATAAGAGCCGGTATTCAGCCTCATGAAATGATGAGCGGCATCGCGAACAGCATCGAGCGAAGGGATCGGGGCAACTATAAAAGCCTCGAAAGGAACGCCCTGGTCGTATCCAAGCTGTCGGGCAAATCGATGCGGATTGTACCGCATGAAAAGAGCTGCACTGTCCTGGCGAAACACCAAGTAGCCCGGTCTAATTGTATACAAATGCGCAGCCTCCCGGGGCTTCAAAGAAGGTGCGTTGTCTTTCGACTGGTCCCAGAGTTGTTGAACGGGACTCGAAGGAGTAGACAAGACCCGATCATTAAAAACCAACCCGCCAGCGGTGGCATGAGGAGAAATCAGCACCCGAATAGCCCCGAATTGAGTCGGGTCGGCGGCAGAAGCATCCACTAATCGCATAAGTCGTGGAAAAGGGTAGGCATCGTAAAATGAGGGCCTCTGATGCATGGCGAAAGCCCCCAATACGTGCATTTCGATCCAGGACGTGAAATAATGAAGCGAAAAGTTTACCACATCCACGCCGGGCGTAGAGGTATTAGCTGCGGTGCCCAATCCATTATAGAGGTGCGCCAAGGCCGGGATGCCGATGGCCAACCGCGTCCCCTCAGCAATACGATAAGCCGGGTAGATGACCGAGGCTCTCATGAAGCGGCGATGCATGGGGATAACGAACCAACTAAGCCAAACACTGACAAACCCCACGAAGAATGCTTCCTCATCCATACCGGGTGCTGCAACGGACTCAAAAGACATCGGCGACACGATGGGAATATAATATTGTGGCAGGTCCGATTCAGCGGTCGGTAGCTTCTTCGGACCAAACCCAAAGGGGTCTTTGATGTTAGCAAACTTCGGAGCAGTCTTCGATATGACGTCCTCACGAAGGAAGCAGGAAATGAAGCTTTTAAAAGTAACACCCTGCTCCTCAGATTCAGTGAACAATCGATCAAAAATACCCAGCGCCTTGATTAAGCTGGGACGCTTGTGGCGAACGGCGTTCTCAACAGACAAGCCGTCAGCCGGTGCAGACTCGGGCTCAAAGACATACTCGTCAGGAGGCAACAACTCCTCATACAGTGCACCCCTGATCGGGAATCCCGAGATTTCATAAAATTCTGCAAGAGAGATCGAGACCTCACGATCTCCTAGGATGAAAGTGTTGGTAGGAAGATTCCATTGGTTTAAAAACGCCTTAACCCACCAGGCATGCGGGGACTTATAATGGAATAGTGACGCGTATATGGCCTGATAAAGCCCGACTTTCTGCAACCGCGCCCGATGGGCAGAAAGGATGTAACGAGCCCAGAGAAGGTAGCCCGTAGGATGCCTAGGAGTGAGCCCTATCTTATAAATTTGCCCCCACGGGTGGGCCTCACCCTGGCAGATACGCCGTCCCAAGATGTCTATGGCCGGGATCGGATGGTTCGGAATGCCGTTCGTCGAAGGCTCCAGCCTCCCCGTTGGAGTCCAGTTGGGCATTTCCACAGCAAAAACTGTCCTCGGAGGATCCATCGGTAAAAATGGGAAAGTGGGCTCCGTCGGCACCGCGCAAAGAAAACTCCGGCGACCCTGAATAATCTGACTGTACCAAGATCCCCATTGAAGAAGGTTGGTGCAGTTCGGGTCATGGGCCCGAATCATCGCCATCGCTTCCTCATCAGATGGTGACTGAGGAAAAGCAGCCTCCGAGCGAGAAAAAGGAAAGCGCGGAACAGAAGCCATCGCACCTGAAATCCAATAAAGGAAGACCGTTAAAAGAAAAGTTAGCAATATATATTCATGCATGAACATGAAGACTAGTTGAAGAAAGCAACAGCAGAGTTTCCTGGGACCATTGGCTACAAAACACATGGGCCCCACAAAATCCGGATGACGGCTCATTAATAATAAGACCAAATGGTTACAATAAAACAAAGGGAATGTCCTCATTTAATAAAGAATGATGACCATGCACATTCCCCCAACGGGATCTATCTCGGGCTCTACAATGAATCCAACAAGATCAAAGGAATTAAATTCCCATAGAAGACATCATTACAAAACCACCATTTCATTAATTGCAGAAGAACAACCTCGGGCCAAGAGACCCCAGGAAGCCTCTGTGTGAAGAAATCGAGTTCTTCATTGGAATTAAATTCCTTATTAAGAAAAGGGAATTAAATTCCCAGAAACATTTTAGGATGGAATTAAATTCCATGGAGTTGAAACGCCATCATCATCTCCCCAAACATCATCTAAACCCTAAGAGATCTACAGTTCGAAGGTTAGGCGGTTTCAAGTTCTTATGGAAAAACATGAGGGAAAAAGGGTAAAAACCTTTGTTTTGGATTTAAAATCCAGAGGAATGTGAAGGTCCATCGTTTGTCCAAGAACATTACCAGAGGAAAAGAATTCTTTTCGAACAGAGTTAAACTCTGAAAATTGTTTTAAGACAGAGAACTAAGCTCTGGAAGAAGAGAATTAAATTCTCAGAAAAAGTTCTCAGAAGAAGAAGATGAGCAAAGTGAAGGCTCCTATGAAGAGACAGAGGTATTTATAGAAGGAAATGGAAACGTTTCATCTCCCCAGATCCCTAAAGGAATCCAACGGTCGCAAGAGGTGACAGCGTTGCACTCACGTGCTGACACGTGAAAACAACGCTGTGGGGGCATCTGTTTCCTGATTTAAAATCAGGAAAGCTTATGGAAAAAGCTTGAGAAGAGGGTCAAGTGCTTACACGTGACCAGCAGTCACGTGTTGGCACGTGACACCCAAAAGTACCGGCAAAGCAAGTTCAGTTTCCCAACTACATCAAAGAGAGGGGCTTCAGTAAGGGTCACGTGCTCCCACGTGACCTGGATCACGTGTCGGCACGTGACGTTTAAAAGCAGCAGCAAAGACCCAACGCTTCCTGATCAAATCAAGGAAAAAGCTTCAGAAGAGGTCACGTGCTCCCACGTGACCAAGGTCACGTGTTGGCACGTGACGATCAAAACATCAGAATTGTTCTCCAGTTAAATCAAGAAAAAGAGTTCAGACAAGGGTCACGTGCTCGCACGTGACCAGGGGTCACGTGGTGGCACGTGACGGTTAAGCAGCAACCAGAAGACAGAGCGTAGAAAAAAAAGAAGAAGGCTCATTCCAAAGGGGGTCACGTGCCCACACGTGACCATGGGTCACGTGGTCACACGTGATCGGCTTTCAAAGCCCATTTCGTTGACAGAATTAAATTCTGAAAGAGATTCGAATCTTTCCAAAGGAAAGCGATTATCTGGGACCAATCGAATTAAAGATTTAAAGATGATTGAATATCATTTATCTATGGGAAAATCTCGGGTTTGGAAAGATTTCCCCTTTAAATCTAACCGAAATAACAAAGGAGAATCCCGGGGGCTTGAAATCCAATGGTGAATAAAATTCACCCAATAATCCAAAGGTCAAAAACGAATGATGGATGCAAATCAAACCTCTCAATGAAGATTCGTCAAAAACTAATTGATTCGGCTGCTTCTCCTATAAATAGGAGCCAAGAGACACAAAAAAAGATATAGAGACAGATACGTAGAGGGAGGAAAAGGGAGAGAGCTTTGATACTTTGAGGAATTTGGATCTTCTGCAAAAGAAAACCCTAGGTAAGAAAGGGAAGGCTCCTTGAAAGAAAGAGAATTTAATTCTCAACAGAGTTTAACTCTGATATATAAAACAGAAGAATATATTTCTTCTCTCTTTGATAGAGGATCTGCAAAGTGCACATCTCCCCTTAAGGTTGAGAATTTAATTCTCAATGGGTCGAGATCCTGCCATGCAGATCCAAAACATAGAGAGGGAATGGAAGAACGAGAATTTAATTCTCACAGAACTATAGGAATTTAATTCCTCTGAAATAAAACTAGGGCTTGACCCTGTGTTATGGGAATTTAATTCCTTCAGAACAAAAAGAAACAGGGTTTAACCCTAATTAAGAACCTAGTTCTGTTGGAACAGCGGGGATTTAATTCCCTTGATCATAATTTAACAGAGAGTGGGAATTCAATTCCTTAAAAGCTTTTATTAGGGTTTAACCCTATTGAGTTCTTCACATGTATGAGGAATTTAATTCCTGCAGAAAATTCAGAGTCCAACTCTATTCAGAATATAAATCTTTAAAAGGAAGTAGGAATTTAATTCCTCTGAAATTACTGTCAGGGTTTAACCCTACGAGGAATTTAATTCCTGGAAAAGATTAACAGATCCTCTAAACAACATACATAGAGGCAGGGTCACGTGTCACCACGTGACCCCCCCAAAAGATCTACAGAAAGCCCCTTGAAGCAGTTCCCCACGTGACCCACGTGACCCTAGGCAGAAGCTTTAACGTATAAGCATTTGAATGCCCGTCACATGATGGCACGTGATGCTCTAAAAGATGCAATAATCTCAGAAGAACAAATGAAGGGAGGGCGCTCTCACGTGCTGCCACGTGACCCCTCTTGCCTTAGTGTTTAACACTAAATTGAAACTCCCGAACCCAGTGTTAAAACACTGTTGGGCCTTAGTGTTCAACACTAATCAAAAAGCTTTATTTGCAGTGTTCAACACTGACTACCTTAGTATTTAACACTAATCTGAAATCTCCATTGCCAGTGTTCAACACTGATCTGTTTTAGTGTTTGTGATAATTTGAAAGCCTTGTTGCTGGTATTTAACACCAATTATCTTTTAGTGTTAAACACTAACTTGTCAATCTCATTCTCAGTGTTCGACACTGGTTGGTCTTTAGTGTTTAACACTAGACATTGGTCCAATTGGCTAAAAGGATAGAGGCAAAGCCTCTCCTGATTGGACTTAGCCCAAGATGGCCATAAGTCCTCAATTTATGATTAACTGGGCCAATGGGCTCATAACATAATTAATTGGTCTTGATCCCAAATTGGGCCAAGGACTATTTAATCCACTCCGGTTCTAGGGTACATCTCTTCACTCCTTTGATACTTGGCATTGTAATCCCTCAATGTCTTCAAAGAGGTGACGGGTCCCGACGACCACACATTGATATGGACTGTGGGGTCCTTAAACCCGTGTCTAATGCAAAATTCCTGGTTACGTGGAACGCGGATAATGTCACTCTTTGACCCCGTGGAAAACGTCTAGAGCGGAGCCTGGTCCTCGCCAAGCACGGCAGTGAACCCGTGTGAAGCATCCAGAGCACATACCGGACTGTGGGGTCCTTAAACCCATGGACTACGACGTCCTTAACCTTGACCGAGATGTCTTAAAACTAACAATGGACTGTGGGGTCCTTAAACCCATGGACCGCAATGTCCTTAAACTACCCATGGACCGCAACGTCCTTAAACTAGAACAATAGAGCTCCCCCTGCATGCTCTTTTGTCGGATCTAAACGGTCCCGTTTAAGTTGATCTTAGCCTTAAAGATGGCTAACGTATCCTTAAACCTTCAAACAGACTGGACTATGAGTTCCCCCAATTAACTCTGGCTCAAGGGTACATCTCTGAACTCCTCTGACATCCGTCGTTGTAATCCTTCAACGTCGTCAGAGAGGTGACGGGTCCCAACGGCCATACATACGATGGACCACTATGTCCCTAAACTGGAACAATAGAGCCCCAAATGCTCTTTTGTCGGATCTAAACGATCCCGTTAAGTTGATCTTAGTCTCAAAGTTAGACTAACGTATCCTTAACAAACGTTTGAGTTGATCTTAGCCTCAAGTATGGCTGACGTATCCTCAAACCAAACCCCCAAACCCAAATCTAAGATAATACGGATTTGGACTAGTCCACGCCCTACGGGCGACGACATAACTCAGTCTCCGTAAACAATCCACGGGCAACAAAATACAAAACAAACACCCACGACACGAAGTGACCATCTGGAGAAGGAGAAAGTTGTTACCGCGATGCGGTAGCGTAATTAACTGCAAGGGCTTGCGCCTGCAGGGAAGAGCGTCCCCACAATCAAAAACCCCTCAAACGAGGGGGAATCTGACGAAGTCTGCTACATCGGACGCATCCGTTTAAACCTTCGATACATGGTGCCATAAATCAACTTGGCATCTTCGGAGAGGTGGACGGATAGCACCAATTAGCATCTGCCCCGAATCTCAGCGCCAAGACATCGCAGTCCTGCGCGCCGCCGTTCGGAGGGGAACAGCCCTCATCGGGGCTCTCTGCAGATTGGCCTCCTCGGCCCCTCAGCTTGCCTTGAGCTGCCACAGGACCAAGTCTCCTTGGCCTTCTCGCTCGACCCTGAGCCCCTTGGCCGAGGCCGTCTCCCTCGGTCCTTCGACCAGTTCCGCTGCTCACAGGCGTAACCGCCGCTCCGCGAATCTCGCCATGCACGGATTCTCCGCCAGCAACAACCCACATTCCACACCTTCACGATCCCCATTCATGGGCGATCCGCTCTCTACGCGAGCGTGACGTCGGAAGCGTAACTGCCGGCAAGATTCTCGTGCCTGCTGCTGCGTGCCTCCACCATCATATAAACCCCCATCACAGAGGGGTCAAGTAAGCCATTTTTACTCCACTTAGCCGTTACGCTGCTCGGATCTAGTACTAACTTGATCGTCGGAAGGTCCTCGGTGGTATCAAACCATCCCGGGACTTCTTTGCAGATACTTGGCATCCAACTCCTCTAATCACCAAATCTCCTCAAAAGCCATTGAGACCCACACACAACAGGGGATCCCCTTCAGAATCCACCGGGAGATCGACAGAAGACAACATCTGAAGGAGATCTGAAAATGACCTCCATCAGTTGGCGCCGTCTGTGGGAACGCAAACTCCACAAAAACGAAGTTGGCCTTCCGATCTCCGTCCACATGGCAAGCGACCATCCTGAAGATTCGGGTACCAGCCGCCGCCTCCCCCTCACCGGAGGCGCAAATGAAGCCCCTCCGGCGACCATCATCCACGCCCTCGCCAGCCGAATAGATCGGCTACAATCCCTTGTGTAGGCGCTCGTCCGCGCCCAAACGGTCGGGCCTGGGCCACAGATCGCCGCTCCTCCGCCTCCAGAATGTTCTGGCCCCGTCGGCACGGCCGACCACCAGCAGGCTGCGACTCCTGACCACGGATCTCACGAACCGATACTCCCTAAGGCCCGTTGGGCGCCTCACGGCTCCACCCCCAGGCCCTCCGACGGAGCACTATGCCTCAGACCTCCTCGCAACCCTTGCCCCCTTGAGGAGATGTCGGTTACCTCGCCTGCCCACAGGCATGACCAACACCCTCTCCCCCGACGGGGCTGCATAGAAGGGGCTTGCCACGATGGCTCGAGAGCCACTGTGCCCGGGGATCTGAGGAACCTCATCGAGAGGAACCGGAGCCATACCCAGACGCGGGTCTCCCACAGCAGAGGCCAGGGATCATGAGGCGCCGGGTCCTCGGGGTACCACGGCCGACTCGACGCCCTCGAGAAGAAGATCGATGGCATGCGCCGGGAAAGTCACCTCTCGGCCGACGGGGCCGAGTACGCCGCTGACTTTCTCACCAAACCGTTTACCGAGGAACTGCCCGCTGTACACGTCTCCTCATGCAACAATCCCTCGAAGGTCTCTCTGTTCGACGGGAAAACCGGCCCCAAAGACCATTTAGATGCTTTCACCGCGGGAATGAGCTTCCAGTATCATTCCGATGCCGCCCAGTGCAGGGCCTTCCCTGCCACCCTCATCCGTTCTGATCAGGACTGGTTCCGAAGACTTGAGCCTCGCTCAATCTCGACCTTCGACGAGCTGGCTACCCAGTTCCTCGGTCACTTCGTTGGGAACCGTCGGCAGAAGCGCACGGTCGACTACCTCTTCACAATTAAGAGTGGAGACAAGGAGACGTTCAAGGCTTACATCACCTGCTTTTACAACACCCTTCTCGAGGTTCCCGAGCACCGGGACGAGATCGTCATCACGGCGCTTAGATCTGGTCTGAGGCACAAGGAGTGGCTGCGTTCCTTTGCGTTGGCACCGCCTAAGACCATGGCCGAAGTCAAGGCGTGGACCGAGCGCGAGGTTCAGCTAGAGTCCGAGGTGAACGCGAACCTCCCCCGGGCAGAATGATCCGACCAGAAGAAGAGAGTTCAGGAGGAGAGGCCGGAGCGTCAGCAGCCCTATCACCCGAAGTTCCAGGAGTACACCCCGCTCAACGTCTCCCTCGCAGTGTTATTAGAGGAGGCCCAGGGCGATGGGTTCTTCAAGTTCCCTCCGACCCGTCAGGCTTCGAAGCGAACCCGAAGCCCTTACTGCGCCTTCCATCGGACGCTGGGCCATGCCGCGGAGGATTGTAAGAAGCTCCGGGACTACGTCGAGGAGCTCATCAGATCGGGACACCTCGCCGCCTACTTGAGAGACAAGCGGTAAGCCGACCGCGAGCAGGAGCAGCGTCCCCCTCCCGCCAAGCTGACCGTCGGCCAGATCATGCGCGTTTCGGCAGACGACCAGTCCGGCGCTCAGGGAGCCTCGTACCCGGTGTCGGGCCCAGAGACTAACAAGCCTCCGGGGAACTCGGGTTGCGCTAACAAGGTTATCTATTAACATGTGATTTTCTTTTGGCGCAATGTAAACTCCTCCTAGGGTCTGTTGTTAATTGAATAAAGATCAATGAAATGTTGCAAAAAAAGGAGAAAGATTTCATTTATTCGAAAAAAGGTATTATGGGCTCCCCAGCCGTACATATAAAAAGAGAGAGAGAAAATTACAACAGCGGGGGGGAGGGTGTGCAGTGAGCACTGCTCATGGTACTCAGTAAAGATCTCCGCCAGCCGAGGCCTCGCGAGATCCAACCACTGCCCTCGGTTCCCCCCGCACGCGTCGACCCTGAGCCTCAGCTCGTAACACTCGTGAACGAGCGCCTCTGAGCGAGCCAGCCGGTTCGCGGAGATCAGGCCGAAGCGCCTCAGAGACCGCAGCTTGCCCACGGCCTTGTCATAAAGCTACTCAGACAGGAAGTTGTAAAGCCCCGGCGACGCCCTCCAGATGGAGTACATCAGCAGCTGCAGCAGGGAGGAGCGTCGGGGGAGCAGCCGAGCGAAGTGGTCCTCGATACTCGTGTAGACCAGCTGCACCGTGTCCTCGGTACAGTTATGGTCATAAAGGTATACGTCTTCGAAGTGGATGATGTCAGGGATGGTGAATGGGAAGTCCTGCATTCTCAACACTCTGTTTGCAAGAGGAGGAAGGTCTAGTACTCCTTCAGCCTTATATAGCCCGCTGTGCCCCCGGAAGAACTCAACGGTCACCCGCTCTCATCCAAGGAGTCGCCGCCACGCGGCGGTCATTAAGCCTCCTCCGACGGAATCAAAGCGACGCGACCCTGGCGCTTCACCTCCCCCCGCATTCAATGCGCATGCTAACCGTTCCTGTTCCCCAAATGTATGGTCGGGCGTAACCTCTTGAAGGTTCAGCCGAGCAGCTGCCCTGCCCGGTTATCCTCAGCCGGCTTCCTCAGGGGCACCCACCGTGGAGGTCAAAGCGCTCACCAAGAGGCAACCCAGCAGCCGTCCTGCTCGGTTATCCCTGGCGGGTAGCTTCCCTACCGCAACGCCAGGGATCGGAAAGTCCTCCCAGAGGCAACCTTTCAACCCTGGCGGGTAGCCTCCCTGCCGCAACGCCAGGGACCAAAAGCCCTCACCAAGAGACAACCTAGCAGCTGTCCTGCTCGGTCATCCCCGGCGGGTAGCTCCCCTACCGCAACGCCAGGGATCAAAGCCCTCACCAAGAGACAACCCAGCAGCTGCCTTGCTCAGCTATCCCTGGCGGGTAGCTCCCCTACCGCAACGTCAGGGATCAGAAAGTCCTCCCGGAGGCAGTCGGGCCCAACCGTCGCTCGGCTATCCCTGGCGGGTAGCTTCCGTACCGCAACGCCAGGGATCAGAAAGTCTTCCCAGAGGCAGTCGAGCCCAACCATCGCTCGGCTATCCCTGGCGGGTAGCTTCCCTACCTCAACGCCAAGGATCAGAAAGCCCTCCTGGAGGCAGTCGAGCCCGAGGATCCCTCGCTCGGCTATCCTTCAGGATAAAAAGCCCTCGCCAAGAGGCACCGGGAAGTAACCCTGCCCGGCCAAGGGTCCTTGGTAGGCTCTTACAGCCCCTCCCGCGCCAAGGACCAAAGTCCTCCCAGAGACAGTCGAGTCCTTGCTCGGCTATCCCCGGCTGGTAGCATCCTACCACAATCGACAGGGATCAAAGTCCTCGCCATAAGGCACCGGGTAGTAACCCTGCTCGGTCCCCGTCTTGAAAGATCAAAGACCTCGCAAGAGGCAACCGGGCAGCTACCCTGCTCGGTCATCCCGGGCTGGTAGTTACCTACCCACGACAACAGAAATCAGAAGCCCTTGCCGAAGGGCAACAGAGCAGCTTCCATCCATCCTCGGCGCAAATAAGGCGGACAACCCTCTGCCCACCACATGCAAAGGATCCGAGCTGCCAACTAAGGGCATCAGGTCTATTCAGGTCTCGAGCGATCTCCTTTCGACTTCGGGGCCATGGAGACGCCTTCTCCTCAGCAGCGCTTGAATCAACTCGACGGACGATCGCTAGGCAAATAACCGACCTGACATGGAAGCCCAACAGCGCGAGAAGAAATATTTTTTTTACAAACAAGCCAATGAAACCAAAGAAAAAGTTTTATTACTAAAAGGTAGTCTTTATAGAGGGTATTTTTAGCTCCCCAGCCTCACAAAATGCCCGGAGGCTTACAAAATTCCAGACGCATCAAAATAAAAGGAGGAGGAAGACGGGGGCTTTAGGCCTCGGGGCCAAAAGCGACCTCGGGGCCCTCGACATCCACCACGAGGCGAGCTGGGTCCTCGGCGACTTCTTCGCCATTAATCTCCTGCCCCTGCCCGCTGGTGTCCGCGAGGGGGTACTGGGCCTGGAGCTCTTCGTCGGCAAACCCCGGCACCCGGGCCTTAACAGCGTCGAGGGCCTCGTGCCAGATGAGGGTCGTGGCGACGGCCAGGTCATCATAGTAGTCTTTCGACTTCTTATAACCCTTCTCCGCCTTCGCCGCCGAGAGGTCGGCCGACTTCGCCCACTCAGCAGCCGTCCCCAGCTCTTTCCGGAGGATTTTCACTGTCTTCTTCAGGTTGCCGGCCAGCACCTGAGCGTCCTCGAGCTTGGCCTCAGCGACCGCGGCGGCCTCGCGGTGCCGGGAAGCCTCCCGCTTCCCGGCCTCCACCTCGCCCTCCAAGGCGACAACCCTCGCCTTCATCGCCTCCAGCTCCCACCTGGAGCTCTCTTCCAGCGAGGCGAGCTGGCCGCAGCTTTCATCGCCGGGGCTACCACCTCGGCCTCCATACGCAAGGCGAGGGCGACGTGCTGAAGGACCTGAAAGGCAAAAGAGAGATCAGAAAGATGAGAGAGGCACCGAACCTAAAAAAAAATAATAATAATAAAAGACAAGCGCTTACCTACACGGACTCCTGGGCGATGGACGCCAGCTGAGCCCTGAAGGTCCCCTAGGGACTCTACCCCCGGCCGATGCCTCTATCTCATGCAGCAGGCTATCCGCGACGGATAGCCCCGAAGGCACGGCGAACTGGAGACCGCCTTCCTCCACCGTGATCGGCGAAGACGGTCCTCGGGTAGATCTCCTCTTGAGCGGCCTTGAGGGAGAGCCGGTCTCCTCCTCTGAGGCCGGGTCCTCCAGAATCCGAGCCCGCCTCCGACCCGACGTTCTGCTGGGCCCCGGGGAGAGATTCGCCTCCGAGCGCTCGCGGGGCACTACCGCCGGGGGAGAAGGAGCCGGGGCAGGCTGTGAACGGGAAGAGCCGGCGCCCCCAACCTTCGCAACCGGCCTCGGCTGGCGCATTGAAGCACGGAGCGAGTCCATGTCTATGGGTCCTGCACAGAACCAAGTGTAGAGGGAGTCAGCGACACGGGTAATATACAAACCAAAAAAGAAAACCTAAACGTACCGACAAACTCAACGGGGCTGAGCCCGGCCCAACTCAGAACCCTCCCAGACAACAGCGCGTCGAAACGGGGGATGGGCTCCCACGACGCCACTCTCACCACGACGGGGTCACTGGACTGGTTTCCCGGCAAGTGCTTCTCCCTCGACCACTCTGTAGGCACGGGCCAGTTCTCGCCCTCGGGAGGGAAAACGAAGAAGAACTTCCTTTTCCAGTCATGAACGGAAGAAGGCAGGGCCACAACCCCCGTCCGGGCGACGCCCCCTGGTCGCTTTCTGAAAGAGAGATGAACCCACCTCGGATCGTCTGCTCGACCACCGGGGTGATTTTTGAAGACGAGGGAAGAATCAAGGAGGGAAAGGCAGAAGGGGATCGCCTGCAACTTCAGACGAACCAGAAAACCCGAGGAGAATCCTCCATGAGTTCGGCACCAACTGACCGGGGGCTAACCCGAAGAAATTCAACGCTTCAACGACCTCAGGAGAGAAGGGCAGACGCATTCCACCCCAAAATGCTTCCAAATACAGGGAGATCTCCCTGCCCCGTACTTGGTCTGCCCTCTCTCCCTCCTTGGCCAGGCGGAGCGTATAGCGTGAAGGGATGTGGAAGCGAGCCCGAGCGTTGGCAAGCTCGTCCTCATGCCTTATCCAACACAAGGTGCTAGGGGCAGCATCTACCGCCTCCTCTCTAGGGGCTGCCCCCGCCACATGATCCCGGGAAGAGGGGCCAACCCCTGCTCCCTGAGAGGCTCAGGCTCACCTAAAGGGTTCCTAGAACCTACCTCAGCGACATCTACTGACTCGACAAGAGAAGATATCTAATTTTAGGAAGAATGATCCTCGGGGAACGAAAGTGGAAGGAAGAAGACGAGCGCCGAGCAACCGAGACTTAGAACGGGAAATATGAAGGAGTAGGGGCCTTGAAACGGGCCCCACCCCTACTTATCGAAATGAGCGATCTCATCTAACAGTGCCCTTCATCTCCCGCCAAGACGCCTCCTCGCACCCAACGGCTCCGATTACTCCACTTGTCGTCCCCACACTGGAACGCGCTCTTTTAGGCGTCACTGGTCTGCACACGTCGCGTCAGCTAACCGACGCTCGACACGTAGGCCGTCACTTCAAGGGCAAGGTACACGAACTGGCGCACCCTTCTTAAATGCAGAGATCTCGCGTTGATTCGCTGGCAGAAAAGACAGCTCGCGGTCCGGGGATGCGTCCCGACGAAACCTTAGGAGGGAGCTCACCCCGGGCGGCCCGGCGGTCCACTCCTGACCCGACCCGCTGGCTGGTCGGGACAAAAGTGGGGGGCTAATGATAGTGCTCAATATTGGCGACCCTTAGGATTAGGACACGTCGCGGATGACACGTACCAGAACTCAGAAGAAAGGGCCCATAAAGGCCGACCAGACTACCCCTGTATCCGATCGGCCAGCACAAGCTAGCCCTCCTCGGGGCTCCCTGCAGATTGGCCTCCTCGGCTTCTCAGCTCGCTCTGAGCTGCCACAGGACCAAGTCTCCTCGGCCTTCTCGCTCGTCCCCGAGCCCCTTGGCCGAGGCCGTCTCCCTCGGTCCTCCGACCAGTTCCGCTGCTCACAGGCGTAACCGCCGCTCTGCGAATCTCGCCATGCGCGGATTCTCCGCCAGCAACATTCCACGTTCCACGCCTTCACGATCCCCATTCATGGGCGATCCGCTCTCTACGCGGGCGTGACGTCGGGAGCGTAACTGCCGGCGAGATTCTCACGCCTGCTGCTGCGTGCCTCCACCACCATATAAACCCCCATCACAGAGGGGTCAAGTAAGCCATTTTTAATCCACTTAGCCGTTACGCTGCTCGGATCTAGTACTAATTTGATCGTCGGAGGGTCCTCAGTGGTATCAAACCATCCCGGGACTTCTTTGCAGGTACTTGGCGTCCAACTCCTCCAATCACCAAATCTCCTCAAAACCCATTGAGACCCACACACAACAGGTGATCCCTTCCAGAATCCACCGGGAGATCGACAGACGACAACATCTGAAGGAGATCTGAAAAGGACCTCCATTAGCATCTCACATCCATTCTCTTATAGTTTTGAATGCTTGTAGGTTTTGTTCATTTTGGCTTACAAACACATGATTTGATTTCTATTTCACCTGATCAGGAATCAAGACGAGGTGTTGAACAATAAACGCAAGCGCCTGCGGCCTGGAAAAGTATCTCCGCGACTCCCTGTTCCAGATCACATTCTAAAGCCACCTTATATAAAGTCTCAAAAACCACCTGGAATTGCCAGTGGACCGGAAATTCATGATGAGAGAGGAATTGAGTGCATGGGTGCATCTGGAAAACTTGCAGCACAAGTTTTAGAATATGCTGGAACTTTGGTTAAGGTGATTATATTATTTTTTGGCGAATATTTGTATTTGAAAGCTTATATTATTTTTTTCTTGTGGATACATCCCAACTCTTTCATCTAAAAGCTTATATTATTTTTTTCTTTTTTGGTAAATATTTGTATTTGACGGAACCGTTATCTGATTTCTTCTATTTCTTTGGCCTAATCAATTAGATGGAGAAAAAAAAGAAGGATAAATTGAGAACTTACTGTTAATTTCTGTTGGAATAATTTAGAATATATTGTTATTAGAGTATACCGTATCATGATGCCCGAATATCAAATAATTGTAATCTCTATATAAAGAGACCATTGATCACATAATAAAGTATCATTTTCTCATCTCTTTTACCTTTAACATGGTATCAGAGCAGGTCTCCTAAACCCTAATCCTAATCCTCAAAAAAATCCCTCGCCTGTGCTCACGCCCTCACCTCCAGAACTCGCCTCGCCGCCGCCGCGTGCTTCCTTGAATCCGCCGCCTCCTTGAATCTGCCGCCCCGCGCCTCCTCGAATCTGCCGCCGCACGCCTCCTCCACTTCATCGAATCCGCCACGTGCCTCCTCGCCTCTTCAAGACCGCTGCCGCACGCCGAGATCGTCATCTCTGCTTCGAAACCCAGCCGCTGCTCCTCAAAAAAAAAACTTTTTTGATCTATAATACTATAATGATCAGAAATTGGCTTGATTAAGCCCTGGTATCTTTTTCTCTCTCTTTATGTGCTAGATCTGTATTTTCTATTGCTTGCTTTTTTTGAATGCGACGTTTAATATGATGGACAACAAGATTGATCCTCGTGGATGTGGTCATGGTTTTCTTTCTTGCTCTCATTACGGTCGTACCAACCATACGGATCAATTCTGCTGGAAGAAACATGTCTGTCCGTATCAGACTCATACTAGACGACAAAATACTGCTCCTCCATCCACAGCGACCTAATCGCCAGCATCATCATCCTCGCAGATCTCTTCTGAAAACTTACAACACCTGCAACGTATTTTCTCTCTTATCTCTACTACCAATTTAACCACATCAGGTATATTTCACTATCTTAGTCAAACCCTTAGGTCCTTGATTCCGGGGTTTCAGACCACATGACTTATACCGCTTCTAATTCTATATTTTCCACTTCACATAATTTATTTCTATTTCCGATAGGGATGTCTTCCTGTTAGTGGTTGCACCAATATTGATGTGACATCTTCTTTGCAGGGTTCTCTAGGGTCACCGCTGGGTTTCGGGAGATATCGACCATGCCGTTTTCAAAAATTTGGCGCGTTAAAGAACCCTAATCTAGAATCTTAACTAGAGAATTAGACGAAACTAGGATGTAAATATCTTTACATCTAAGTGAACAAGAAATACAATCTTTGTAGACCGGTCCTTCAGTTCAATAGCTCCGTGTAGTAGTCCCTTCGCTTCAAGTAGTGAACTCCCGGACTCTTGAAAGGTTCCACAAGATGAAAGGAACAAACTTTCTTGAAGTCTTCGAGGCCGAAAATAATCTACGTCGAGAAGACACCAACCCAAGCTACCTCTTCACTAATATGGAATTAGTGAAGCAAACACCCTAAACTAAATAGCTAGTCTAGTAGAGAATGATGAAGTAGCATTTTTGCTCACTTTAGAAATATTTTTCTCACTCATTTTCTTCTCCTTCCAAATTGCAAGAGAGCTAGAGGAAGGAGATGAAGAAAATCAACCATGGAAAAAGTCAAGTGAAGAATGAATCAAGTGGTGAGAATAGCAAACATGGGTGAGATAATATCTCATACTAACTCATGTAGAGACTTAACCATGGCTTGGGATAATGGTTGGGTTAACAAATATCTCAAGTAAAACAAAATTAGTGGACTAAGTCAATGGTCACTACAAGCTTCTCCAACCTTCTAACCATGTGACTAATTTCCAACTAATTTTGATTTACTGATAAGCATGATGTGAGTCTCATACACCCATGTCTCATGTATCATCTAGCACGACACAAAAGAATGTATATTAATATATATCACATATATACTAAGTGTAAACAAGTGAGAAAAAGAAATCTTAAGTGAGCTAATATTAGTTAATGTAAGTTAATATATCAAATATATAATTATACATTAAATTATTAAATCAACACTTGATTTAATAATCCGGCTATATCACATACAACCGACTAATATCAAATGTATCAACTTATTGAATCAACACTTGATTCGACAGCCCGGCTACATCACATATAACCGACCGATATCACATATCGCGAGAATAGAATACGGTATCACATACACGTATTAATCTCGGTCCCGCTCATATCACATATGTGCTCCTACTTCGTTTTGCCTAAGCCAGGAAACCTCTGTGTAGGACTTTAAAGACTCATCAATACGCTGGCAGTAGGTGGTGATCATATTAGTCACCCACAAGCCGTCAGCGGTCTGCTAAACGTAACGGTCACCCGGGTATTGAGCGATCAGAAGATCAACAAGCAAGCCTGCTCATACTCCTGCGAATCCAATCAGTAACACTACTGTACAGTCCGGTCTCTTCGTCTGATATGTCGCATATCTCAGCCCGAGGGTGGTAAACGTCAGACCCCAATACCCATCCTAAGGGCTTTATCAATATGTAATAGAGAGACAATAAGTGTGCATGTTAAGATAAAGAGCAACCAGATAGCATACTATCATATCGAGCAAGAAAGTCCTCCCTATATATGTCCAAGCATCCACTATAATATACATCACATGTATAATAATGGCCTCTAGGGCATACATATAACTAACAATCTCCCACTTGCACTAAGGCCATTTGTTGTAGTATCTCATACTCAACGCCTCATAAAAAAGTATCTCTAGGGAAAGGCCTCTGTGAGTGGATCCACCGTGTTATCTTTCGCGTCAACTCTCCTAATCTCTATCCCTTGGAGATCAACCATCTCCCTGATCAGGTGATATTGTCATCAGAATATGTCTGGATCGCTGATAGGACCGGCGTTTCTAGGACAAAACCACAACTCCATTGTTGTTACAATAACAGTTATTGGACGCTCAATGGAAGGAACCATGTTCATCTCATGAACAAGAAATATCCAGACATCCACTTTGGCAGCATCGTTGGTAGCGATGTATTCAGCCTTTATCGTCTAGTTTGCCACGGTATATAGCTTAGAACTCTTCCAACATACCGTCCCTCTACTGAGGGTAAAGACAAAGCCCAAGACTGACTTTCAGTCGACCTTATCACTCTGAAAGCTTGTGTAACACCCGAGCCCAATGCTACTATTTTCAGTTACTGTTTGAGCATAATGTGGTACTCATTTCATTTAACTTGCTTGTTTGTTGCTTACTGTAAAATTTACCCGGCAAAGTCATTTCTACATATAACAAATTTTGGCATCTAAAATAAAATTGAAAATATTCATCTTGGCCTACTTGACACCCCTAGCCTCGTGGTAGCGTCCGTGCATTGTGTTCTCGTCCCGTTCCGTGAAACGGGCGAGTTTGGACGGCTACGTGCACGTACGTGTGTCCGTTTTGGGGGTATACTTTTTGATCATAAAACACTTAATTTTAAAATTTGGATCCCGCTTAAAATCCTATTATTTCAATTTCAAATTTTTGGACTCGACCCGGGCGCGATTTGGAAATGTTTTATTTGGCGCCAAAATCCCAAATTTTAATATTATTAAAACCATCGCATATATTTTTCTAACTAACCTGATATCTTACTGTTCATTACCTATCTTTTAAATCTTTAAGTTAACCATATAATATTTTTACAATCTTTTATATCCTTCTCAATTTATTCTCTCAGCCAATCGCAACCTCCCCTTTAACCCCGTGGGCCCCACTTTCCCTCTCTCCCTCTTCTCTCTCTCCACTTTTTCTCTCTCTATCTCCCCCTCGTATATTCTCTCGTACTTCTCTTTATCATTCTTTCTCTTCTTACTTCATGTCTCGTTTCTCATTTTTTTAAACTGTTCTTTTGTTACCGGAATTCCGTCGTGCCGGTGACGTTTCTCGACGTTCCAGCGAGGTACCCCGACCCGTGTGGTTCCTTTGTTCGTCGTTTGGGTTCATTCCGTGAACCGTGCGCCCGTCGCGAGTTTTCCCCGCCGACGGTTAATGTTCCGTTTTCCCGATTCGCGACCCATCGAGGCAAGTTAATCTTGCTACATGCTATATAATTAATTTTATACCTATTTAAATAAATACCATACCTATAGTTTAAATCTAGTGCCCCATGTTTAATTTTATAACGTTTCGATGTTCCGTTTGCATCCGTTTATATCATATTAAATCTAGATCATGAAAACTTATCTTGTGACATACTAGATTACATTATACTGCAACCATATCATTTAAAATATATATCGTCGTAATATTTATTATTATTATCTTTAATTAGTTTATAATCTTCATTTTATAATGTTATACATTTGAAAATGTTATAGTTTACACATGAAACGTCGTTGAAAAATCGGATATGACAAATCTGAAATTTACTGTACACCTTATCTTATAAAATTCATTATAAATCATAGAAAAATCATTAGTATACGTTCTTTAGTTCGTTATGAAGCTGACTCAGAATACTATAACTCTATGAAATATTTACTTGCAAAATAAATTGTTTAAATAATGTAAAATGCAAATGAAAATGTCTTCAAACTGCTGTCCAGGGAAATTCCAGCAGCAAACTTTCAATTTCGAATGTTCATAACTTTTTGTAGGGATAACCTGAGATGCTTATACTTATAAAACTGAAAACCTTATTGAATTATCTTTGTTTTTGTATAAGACACGTCCCTTTTGGAGAACGTTTGTTATTTTTAAACTATTTTACAAATTAGGGTGACGCTGAATTTCTGAACGGAACTTTCTTGTGCATGGTTAATCAATACCACTTTTTTAGTTATTAATCGCTTTGAATATGCTATCCATATTAATATTATTATATCAATATTTATATCACATATTGCTTAGTTGTACATCCCACATTACCATTTTATAGTTTTATAACTTTTCGGATACCCGTTTGCATCCATCGCATTTAAGATACATATAATTGCATCCATAGATCACATTACTACATAATAGTGTGATATTAACGCTCCATGTTTAATAAATTGCATCCTAATTAATATTGGAACTATAAATGTAACCCTAATCGATAACTGTGCATCCATGTCCTTGAAATTATATCTATTTGCATATCATATTACATGTTCCAGTTTATTGTTCTGATAGTACTCATGCTTGTTTATTTATACACATGCTTATGTTAGTTTGATTATGAGCACCCACATGACATCTTGTGCTTCCTGACATAACCTGTTACACTTCCTACTATACCTGACATGGTACCGTGTATTGTTGACTTGACCTGATGTACCATGACTCGACCCGTTACCTGATCTTGTGTCTAATGCCAACAAACCTGACATGTAGTCCTCATGGACCGTTCCTGTTGTCTATCCAAACAAACTTGCTTTTACCTGATCCTGTGTTGGCATTAGTCCTTGATTACTGAATACCTGACTTGACATACACAACTTGGGGATATGGGGAAATCAAAAGTGTAAACTAAAGTGTAACTTAAAAGGGTATTGCTTGATCCGTGGTCCCGGGGGGTAACGGGACAGAGCCATTCATGACTCTTACATTTTCCTGATCCGTGGTCCCGGGGGGTAACGGGACAGAACCACTATTGGTTCACATATTCCTGATCCGTGGTCCCGTGGGGTAACGGGACATATCCTTTGAGTTACATGGAGGATTACTCAAATTGATTTCAAAGACTTTAGAATAGAAAACCTGATAGAACAGTTTAGTTTACCCACTGCACGCTACCCTGTACTGGTATGATTCATATTATTGTTATTCTTGCTGTATTCATGTTTATATTATATTGCCTGCTACACTGTTCATATTATATGACGCGCTGACGTCTGGGTTTTGCATGGCCCAGATTCCGTACCGCTGTTGCAGTCCGAGCAGGAGTACTTCAGCCAGCAGGCTGAGCTGTGAGTTCAGTAGTAGTTAGTTTTATTTCCTGCATTTATTTCCTGATGTGAGCCCGCATTATGGGACACACTTTTCAGTTATTTGTATTGGATCATTTGCTTCCGCATTTATTTATTATTGATTCCTGTTATTCTGGATTATGGACATGTTTTAGATAGTTTTATCTTGTTCTTGATATCTCTACAGCCGTAATGTGACTGTGGATGGATACTTCCTACCCACAGGTAGCATGGTTGGCTATGTCACGTGCCCAATCTAGCGTACTCTGGGACGCGGGGCGTGACATGGTTCTTTTGGTATCAGAGCCATAGGATAGTCGGGTTGATTCTTTTGTAGTTGGGTATTGTACCCAATACACGAATCAGAATACCCGTGTTTAGGAAACATGTCCTGCCACCTTGACCGTTTTACCATTCTTGAATCACATTCTTCCTGATTATTTCTTTTACGATGTGCAAACTTTCTTTGCATATCGATTCGAAAACCTGATTCCTTGTTATCTCTAGGACTTAGGCGACTTGGATGAAGTTATGTAATTGTGGCTATGATACAGCGGCATAGTTACAATGCGGTACTCTATTTAAGTATCTTGGAGTTCTAGCCTTGATCTATATTCAAAATCTATCATCATGCTAATGTTGGATATTTTGAGTTTAGGAATATGGTCGGTAAGAAATTGAAGACATACCAGAGGCGTGTGGACAAAGCCGCCATGCTTGGAGTGATAAGAGGAATGCTGGAGAATCAAAGAAATAGACCGAGCTGATCCAGCAGCAAGCGGACTCGTTTCGGGAAGGTTTGCAGATCGTTCAGCAGTCTGTGAACAATGTTGGAGCTAGACCAGTTGACTGAGTAGGGACCGTAGCAGATTTCAGGCGGTTGGGTCCGTCTACATTTACTGGTTTAAAGGAGTCGTTGCCAGTGGAGCAGTGGCTAGTTGACACAGAGAACTTGCTTTTTGCGGCACAGATTCCAGATGACAAAAAGGTTGTTGTGGTACGCATTCAGCTAGTGGACTACGCCCGAGAATGATGGCTTGTTGAGGAGAACCGTTTGCCCAAGCCGATCAAGTGGGCGGATTTTTCGAAGAGTCTCCTGGAGAAGTTCTTCCCGCGGACTGCACGGGAGGAAATGGAAGTGAAGTTCATCGGACTAAAGCAGAAGGGAGCAACCGTAGATGTGCATGCAGTAGAATGGACGAGACTCAGTAGTTTCGCTGGACCTTTAGTTGCCAACGATGCAGACAGGGCACGGAGGTTCATGCGCAGCCTGGACGTGGACATCCAGAGGCAGATTGTCTCCCTGGGTTTGACCACTTTCTCACAAGTAATTGCGGCAGCCGAGAGCAGCAGAGTTTATCTGGGATGGAGGGGAGTTTTTCTGTCGGGCCAGTCGAGTTTAGGGCTAGGCCGACAAATAATATTCTTGCATCAATGGAAGTGATGAAAGTAAAGAGCCGGCTGTTGTTCGTGATTCTATGGACGTGTTTGAAGATATATCGGGTTTACCGCCGAGGAGAGACGTGGAGTTCGCAATTGATCTTATTTCTGGTGCAGCGCCAGTATCTAAAGCGTATTATCCAATGGCGCCAGTAGAGTTGGAAGAAGTAAAGAAACATGTTGCTGAATTGCTTGAAAAGGGCTGGATTCGAAGCAGTAACTCGCCTTGGGGAGCTCCAGTTCTTCTAGTAAAGAAGAAGGATGGCACAAGAAGGATGTGCATCGATTATCGAAAATTAAACCGGGTGACTATTAAGAACAAGTACCCTATCCCTCACATTGGAGAACTTTTTTAGCAGCTTAGTGGTGCGAGGGTATTCTCGAAGCTAGATTTGCGATCCGGATATCATCAGGTCCGAGTGAAAACAGAAGATATTTGCAAGACGGCGTTCCGAACTCGGTATGGACATTACGAGTACTTAGTGATGCCCTTCGGAGTAACGAATGCGCCGGCAGTATTCATGGACTTGATGAACCGAATCTTTTCACCGTTCTTGGATTAGTTCATTGTGGTATTCATTGACGATATTCTGGTTTACTCGAAGAGTTTTGAAGAGCATGCTGAGCATTTGAAGATCGTACTGCAGACGTTGAGACATGAGAAATTGTATGTGAAGATGAGTAAGTGCGAGTTTTGGCTGGAGGAAGTAAGGTTTTTGGGGCATGTTGTGTCTGGCGATGGCATTGCCGTCGATCCAGAAAAGATTGCAGCAGTTTGAGATTGGCCTATTCCAAAGAATGTTGCTGAGATAAGAAGTTTCCTTGGATTAGTCGGATACTACAGGAGATTTGTGGAGAACTTTGCTCGTCTGGCAGAGCCGTTGACCAAGCTTACGCGCAAGGAGGTACCTTTTGTATGGGCGGATAAGTGTGCGTTAGCTTTCGAGACGTTGAAGCAGAAGTTGATAACCGCCCCTATTCTGACCGTGGCAGAAAATTCCGAAGGATTGGTGATTCACAGCGACGCATCTGGGAAAGGATTGGGATGTGTTTTGATGCAGCATGGGAAGGTTGCAGCATGCATCGAGACAGTTGAAGACCCATGAGAAGAATTATCCAACTCATGACTTGGAGCTTGCGGCTGTGATTTTCGCTTTGAAGATTTGGAGACACTACCTTTTGGGCGAAAGAGTCGAAGTTTTTACAGATCATAAGAGCTTGAAGTATATGTTCACACAGAAGGAGCTTAACATGAGGCAGCGTAGATGGTTGGAGCTGATGGCTGACTACGATCTTGATCTTAAGTACCATCCGGGGAAGGTTAATGTTGTGCCGGATGCGCTTAGTCGGTTATCAGTAATTCAGGTGTTAACTACGCAGAAGGAGCTCGTTGAAGATTTTCGCAGATTTAACTTGGAGGTTGTGCTACCGCGTTCTACGGGACAGTTGTTGCAGCTGCAAGTACATTCGTCATTGATCGAGAATATTTAAGCAGGTCAATCGCAGGATCCTAGACTGCAAAAGTTTCGAGAGCAGGTTGAAGCCGGGCTACGAACAGATTTATTGATCCACGAAGATGGTTCATTGAGGTATGGTAGCCGTTTGTGTGTGCTAAAGGGTGATGTTCGTGAAGAGCTTATGAAGGAGGCACACAGTTCAGCTTATTCTGTACATCCAGGAGGCACAAAGATGTACCGAGATATTCGACAGTATTTCTGGTGGGAGGGCATGAAGCGGGAGATTGCTCGCTTTGTGGCAAAGTGCTTGGTGTGTCAGCAAGTTAAGGCTGAACATCAAAGGGTTGCTGGTTTATTACAACCACTTCTGATTCCTCAGTGGAAGTGGGAACATATAACCATGGATTTCGTGACGGCTTTACCGCGGAGTCCAAAAGGCAACAATGCAGTATGGGTAATTGTTGACCGATTGACCATGGCAGTTCACTTTATTCCTTTTCGGGTTGGTCAATCAACAGAGACTTTGGCAGAGCGGTACATGCAGGAGATCGTAAGATTGCATGGAGTACCGGTGAGCATCGTGTCCGATCGGGACACTCGGTTCTTATCACACTTCTGGAGGAGTTTACAAGAAAGTTTGGGGACTCGATTGAAGTTTAGCACAGCTTATCATCCTCAAACTGATGGTCAGTCGGAGAGAACGATCCAAACTCTTGAGGATACGTTGAGAACATGCAGGTTGGACTTCAAGGGGTCTTGGAAGGATCATCTACTTTGGTGGAGTTGTCTTACAACAACAGTTTTCAGGCAACTATTCAGATGGCTCCATTTGAAGCTTTGTATGGTCGTAAATGCCGTTCACCTGTTTGTTGAGACGATGTCGGTGAACGAAGATTATTGGGACCAGATTTGGTTGTGCAGACAGTTGAGAAGGTTAACCCTATCAGAAATCATATGAAGGCAGCACAGGACCGACAGAAGAGTTGGGCAGATACGTCAAGAAGACCTCTGGAGTTCACCGTGGGTGATTTGGTATTCTTGAAGATATCACCGATTAGAGGGGTGATTCGTTTTGGAAGTCGAGGAAAGCTTGGTCCTCGATTCGTTGGACCCTTGAGATCGTGGAGCGTGTTGGTGAGGTAGCGTATCGTTTGGCGTTACCGCAGTCCTTGGCAAATGTGCACGATGTGTTTCACGTATCTCAACTCCGTAAGTATGTTCGAGATGAAACACACGTTTTGGATCATTCGGAGCTAACAGTACGAGAAGACTTGACTTTTGAGGAGCGACCGATTGAAATCGTGGATCGAAGGGAAAAGGTTCTCAAAAACAAGGTTTTTCCCCTTGTGCTTGTTTCTTGGGGAAATCGATCGCATGGAGAGTCCACTTGGGAACGAGAAAATGAGATCCGGCAGAATTTTCCTCACCTTTTCTTGTAGTTATCTATCTTTGTATTCTTGGAATTTCGAGGACGAAATTCTTTTTGTAGTTGGGTATAATGTAACACCCGAGCCCAATGCTACTATTTTCAGTTACTGTTTGAGCATAATGTGGTACTCATTTCATTTAACTTTCTTATTTGTTGCTTACTGTAAAATTTACCCGGCAAAGTCATTTCTACATATAACAAATTTTGGCATCTAAAATAAAATTGAAAATATTCATCTTGGCCTACTTGACACCCCTAACCTCGTGGTAGCGTCCGTGCATTGTGTTCTCGTCCCGTTCCGTGAAACGGGCGAGTTTGGACGGCTACGTGCACGTACGTGTGTCCGTTTTGGGGGTATGCTTTTTGATCATAAAACACTTAATTTTAAAATTTGGATCCCGCTTAAAATCCTATTATTTCAATTTCAAATTTTTGGACTAGACCCGGGCGCGATTTGGAAATGTTTTATTTGGCGCCAAAATCCCAAATTTTAATATTATTAAAACCATCGCATATATTTTTCTAACTAACCTGATATCTTACTGTTCATTACCTATCTTTTAAATTTTTAAGTTAACCATATAATATTTTTACAATCTTTTATATCCTTCTCAATTTATTCTCTCAGCCAATCGCAACCTCCCCTTTAACCCCGTGGGCCCCACTTTCCCTCTCTCCCTCTTCTCTCTCTCCACTTTTTCTCTCTCTATCTCCCCCTCATATATTTTCTCGTACTTCTCTTTATCATTCTTTCTCTTCTTACTTCATGTCTCGTTTCTCATTTTTTTTAACTGTTCTTTTGTTGCCGGAATTCCGTCGTGCCGGTGACGTTTCTCGACGTTCCAGCGAGGTACCCCGACCCGTGTGGTTCCTTTGTTCGTCGTTTGGGTTCATTCCGTGAACCGTGCGCCCGTCGCGAGTTTTCCCCGCCGACGGTTAACGTTCCGTTTTCCCGATTCGCGACCCATCGAGGCAAGTTAATCTTGCTACATGCTATATAATTAATTTTATACCTATTTAAATAAATACCATACCTATAGTTTAAATCTAGTGCCCCATGTTTAATTTTATAACGTTTCGATGTTCCGTTTGCATCCGTTTATATCATATTAAATCTAGATCATGAAAACTTATCTTGTGACATACTAGATTACATTATACTGCAACCATATCATTTAAAATATATATCGTCGTAATATTTATTATTATTATCTTTAATTAGTTTATAATCTTCATTTTATAATGTTATACATTTGAAAATGTTATAGTTTACACATGAAACGTCGTTGAAAAATCGGATATGACAAATCTGAAATTTACTGTACACCTTATCTTATAAAATTCATTATAAATCATAAAAAAATCATTAGTATACGTTCTTTAGTTCGTTATGAAGCTGACTCAGTATACTATAACTCTATGAAATATTTACTTGCAAAATAAATTGTTTAAATAACGTAAAATGCAAATGAAAATGTCTCCAAACTGCTGTTCAGGAAAATTCCAGCAGCAAACTTTCAACTTCGAATGTTCATAACTTTTTGTAGGGATAACCTGAGATGCTTATACTTATAAAACTGAAAACCTTATTGAATTATCTTTGTTTTGGTATAAGACACGTCCCTTTTGGAGAACGTTTGTTATTTTTAAGCTATTTTACAAATTAGGGTGACGCTGAATTTCTGAACGGAACTTTCTTGTGCATGGTTAATCAATACCACTTTTTTAGTTATTAATCGCTTTGAATATGCTATCCATATTAATATTATTATATCAATATTTATATCACATATTGCTTAGTTGTACATCCCACATTACCATTTTATAGTTTTATAACTTTTCGGATACCCGTTTGCATCCATCGCATTTAAGATACATATAATTGCATCCATAGATCGCATTACTACATAATAGTGTGATATTAACGCTCCATGTTTAATAAATTGCATCCTAATTAATATTGGAACTATAAATGTAACCCTAATCGATAACTGTGCATCCATGTCCTTGAAATTATATCTATTTGCATATCATATTACATGTTCCAGTTTATTGTTCTGATAGTACTCATGCTTGTTTATTTATACACATGCTTATGTTAGTTTGATTATGAGCACCCACATGACATCTTGTGCTTCCTGACATAACCTGTTACACTTCCTACTATACCTGACATGGTACCGTGTACTGTTGACTTGACCTGATGTACCATGACTCGACCCGTTACCTGATCTTGTGTCTAATGCCAACAAACCTGGCATGTAGTCCTCATGGACCGTTCCTGTTGTCTATCCAGACAAACCTGCTTTTACCTGATCCTGTGTTGGCATTAGTCCTTGATTACTGAATACCTGACTTGACATACACAACTTGGGGGTATGGGGAAATCAAAAGTGTAAACTAAAGTGTAACTTAAAAGGGTATTGCTTGATCCGTGGTCCCGGGGGGTAACGGGACAGAGCCATTCATGACTCTTACATTTTCCTGATCCGTGGTCCCGGGGGGTAACGGGACAGAACCACTATTGGTTCATATATTCCTGATCCGTGGTCCCGGGGGGTAACGGGACATATCCTTTGAGTTACATGGAGGATTACTCAAATTGATTTCAAAGACTTTAGAATAGAAAACCTGATAGAACAGTTTAGTTTACCCACTGCACGCTATCCTGTACTGGTATGATTCATATTATTGTTATTCTTGCTGTATTCATGTTTATATTACATTGCCTGCTACACTGTTCATATTATATGACGCGCTGACGTCTGGGTTTTGCATGGCCCAGATTCCGTACCGCTGTTGCAGTCCGAGCAGGAGTACTTCAGCCAGCAGGCTGAGCTGTGAGTTCAGTAGTAGTTAGTTTTATTTCCTGCATTTATTTCCTGATGTGAGCTCGCATTATGGGACACACTTTTCAGTTTTTTGTATTGGATCATTTGCTTCCGCATTTATTTATTATTGACTCCTGTTATTCTGGATTATGGACATGTTTTAGATAGTTTTATCTTGTTCTTGATATCTCTACAGCCGTAATGTGACTGTGGATGGATACTTCCTACCCACAGGTAGCATGGTTGGCTATGTCACGTGTCCAATCTAGCGTACTCTGGGAAGCGGGGCGTGACAGCTTGAATTGGTAAAGGACTCCCACTGGAGTTCACCGTTACCAAAAACCAAGAACATTTATTTAGTGCTTCTCAAGTACTTAAGAATGTCCTACATAGCTTTCCAGTGATTCTCCCAAGATCCGATTGATTCCTGATCACTACACCTAATGAGTTAGCTACATCTGGTCTGGTATATAACATCGCATACATGATAGAGCCTGCTGCCGAAGCATAGGGTATCCCTTGCATGCGAGCTCTCTCCAAATCTGTCTTGGAAGACTTCTTTTTGGAGAGAGTGATTCCTGAGCAAGTGGGCGAACCATCACGCTTAGAATCTTCCATACTAAACCTCTTTAGTATGGTGTTAATGTACCTGAATTTGGGACACTCCCAACATCCACTTAGATCTATCACCATAGATCATAATCCACAAGATATAGTATGTATCATCCAGATCTTCCATGGAGAATCCTCATGATAAAAGGATCTTGACCGGGTGTAGAATAGGAAACCATTTCCTATCAAGAGTATGTCATCTACGTACATTACGTGGAAGACAACCTTACTCTCTACAACCTTCTTGTATATACAAGATTCATCTACTTTTTTGATGAAGTCAAACACTTTTACTGCCACATAAAAGCAGATGTTCCAACTCCGCGATGCTTGCTTTAATCCTGATGGATTTAAGCATAGCCACTGGAGAAAATGTTTCATCATAAACCACACCTGGTTATTGACGATAGCTTTTTACTACAAGTCTAGCTTTGAAAGTCTCAACTTTTTCATCTACACCAAGAATCTTCTCAAGATTCATTTGCTCCCAATGTGTTTTACCCCTTCAGGTGCAACATTCAAAGTCATACTTTGTTGGTGTACATGAATTCCATCTTTGATAGCATTGCATCCAGCCATTTCACAGAATCCCTACCCGTGATGGCCTGCCTGAACCTGGTTGGGTCATCATCTACCATGATGCAATCCTCGCTCCCACCGTCACCGAGAAAACCGTAATATCTCATAGGTGGATGAGGAACCCTACCAGATTCGCGGAGAGGCTGAGGCTCATTGGAGACTATTGAATCCTTTGGTTTCACCAAATCATCAGCTGTTAGTTTATCCCACTGGAACTCCTTCCAGTTCTACCTCATGACCATAAATTTCTTTCACAAGAAATTCCTTTTCTAAAAAGGTAGTATGCTGAGAAAAAAAACATCTTTTGCTCCTCAGAATGGTAGAAGATATACCCCGCGAATGTTCGGGATATCCAACAAATTTAAAGAACTGACCTTACCTCGAGCTTGTCCGGATTTTGCTTTTCAACACAGGCCGGACAACCCAATATCTTAACTCGTTTAAGACATGGTCTCTTCCCATACCATATCTCATATGGAATAGTAGGCACTGATTTGGTTGGAACCCCATTCAATAGGTATGCAGCTTCTCAAGTGCATAACCCCGAAAGGAAACATGCAACTCAGCAGTACTCATCATAGAGGTCACCATATCTAATATGCTGCGATGCCTCCGCTCCGATACACCGTTGTGCTGTGGTGTATACGAAGGAGTAAGCTGAGAGAGAATCACATTCTCCATTTAGAAAATCCAGGAACTCCATGCCCAAGTATTCCCTTCTCCGATCACATCGAAGAACTTAATACTTCTACCCGTCTGGTTCTTAACTTCAAGCTTATATTCCTTGATTTTCTCAAAAGTTTCAGACTCATATTTCAACAGGAACACATGTTCGAATCTTGAGAGATCGTCGATGAATGTAATGAAGTACAAAGAACCGATAGTGGTATTTGTAGACATAGGACCGTATACATCATCATGTATCCGTCCCAAGAGTTCGGTAACTCTTTCTCTGTTTCTAGTAAACGGAGTATTGGTCACTTTACCTTTGTGACAAGATTGACAAGTATCATAAGATGAAAATTCGAACAGATTCTCATATTCATCCTTATATAACTTAGTTGGCCGTGTCGCGTAGATATGACCTAGTCTACAATGCCACAAGAAGGATTCTTTCATTTCCGAACTACTCCTCTTGTGTGTGTTTTACATACTTTGAACTGTGGTTTGATTTAGAACTTATATGCCATTACATAACGTACCTGATTCAATCAACTCTTAATTTAGGAAAATGTTCACAACATTATCCTCCAATACAGAATTATACCCTTCTTTAACTTAATAATGAATCTGATGTAATGTTGTATATCAGGTTCGGTATGTAATAACATTCGTTCAGAATCAATGTATTTACCATTTGGTAATACACGGTGATATTTGCCAACTGATTTAGCTGCAACAATTGCACCATTCTCTAACACTTAGAGACATATCACCCAATCCTATTTCTCTACCTTTCTGTAGCCCATTTAACAGATTACATATGTGGGATCCTGATCCGGTATCTCATACGTAGGACGTAGAGGATACTGAGAAACAGTTCTCGGTAACGAACACACCCGAAGAATATGCGTCAACATGCTTTTTCCTCGAATGGGTGGCATGAAAATTCTGGTATTCTCCTATTTCCTGCTCGGACTTATAACAATTATAAGATAAAGCGGAACCAACGTTCCCTACCTCAGTATAATAAGCAGGTTTGGTCAATATATCTATATTATTATCTTGATTAAGGCATGTTACGGTCGCTACCAGGAGAGAGAGAAGAAAACACTCAGCGTATGCTCTTACAAGATCAGATTGGTTATTATTTTATCTAATCAGGATGGCTCCTATTGTTTTTATCAAATCTTCCTTCAAACCTTAAAAGGTAAGATTAACCGGGATTAATTACATCCTACAAGTTCGCCAATCTTTCGGCCATGCCAGTGTCGGTACTTTGAGGGATGTTCCCCGTGCTTTCGTACGGACTTAATTAAAATAAACTTCATTTTTCTAAGGGCGTAATCCCGTTAACACCTTTCTAGACACCTACTTGATCGGCTAATTGTAATGTGCAAAACTCTCGCATGAGTAACTCTTACTCATAGTGGGTATCTGTCACGACCCGAAATATTTGCTCGTGACCGGCACTTAGATCACGTAACGTCTACATGCGTAACGTAACTTAAGTAAGCCGAAACGCAGAAATCTAAACCTTTCAAAAGAAGTAAGTAATGAAAACATTGATACAACATTTGGAAATCTAAAGTAAAAGTCCTTAAATCTCTTTTTTAAAAATTTCGGCAGCACCTCCTTTGTAAAAACTAGCCCTGAAAACGGGTACAACACAGAATAAAAAGAAAGTATCCCCAAACGGGAGCAAATCACGCCCAACGGCGGAAACAACCACCACAAGTATATATATGTATACGACGCCCAATGGCGGAAACAACCACCACAAGCATATATATGTATACGACGCCCAACAGCGAAGACCAACACAAAGGAAAATGAAAAGCAAGACATAAAACCCACCAAGCGAACATATAACCCATCGCTCTAAGTCTCGCAACTACAAGTCTTGCTAAGTCTTCATTTATACAAATACTAGTTTCTGATTGATGGAGTTGACTAGATACAATAGGAATAATAATAATGCAAGAGGGGCACGATCCAACATGTACCACCTACCAAAGCAAATCACTCGAATGCAAGCTGTGTGCCAACGATGCCGCTACTGATCCATGCGGTCAACCTGCAAGAACTGTGGCACAACGGGGGTTAGTTGCCAACTCGTGAGTAGAAAACATCATCAGGTAGAAATCAAAATAAACAACGATTTCTAGATCAACTATATCATAAAAGTAATACTATGATATCTAGGGTGACCGTATCTGCATATGTGCCAACAATATAATCGATGCCTATCAGCATGTGGATAACATCCTACGTGTCCATCAATGACACAACAACATCATGCATGTAAATATCATGAAAGCATATGCATGAAAATATGAGGATATAAATCAACGCGTGTCCATCAATGACACAACAAACTCATGGAACCTGAGTGTCCAACATCGACACTCGAAACATCATGAAACCCGTGTTCAGCATCGACACGTAAATCCTCATATCTCGGGCTCCGTCAGTCCGGATCGGCCCTCATTAATATCTCGGGCTCCATCAGTCCGGATCGGCCTGTACCATCTCACAACTCCGGTCGGTATCCTCCGGATAACCGCCGAGTCCAATGCTATCACCGGTTGGTACTAGCCCTCCTGCCAGGCTCATCGTCTATACCACGAAAATCACCTCTTGTCCCGGGGAACCATATCGGGTCCACCATGTATCCGCAGACGGTGCCTATCGCTCCTCGAATCGGGTTTCTAAAATAAGTCTCAGAACCGAGAAAACTCATGGTGGACGCACTGAAATATCATATCAAGAGAAACCGGGTTTTCAAACAATACATAAATTTCTTGAAATACCCCCACGGTTCTCAAATCCATAAATCACATGAAAACTGATGTATGCAACATAAAATAGCAATATGAGCATATTAAGGGAAAACCGCTCTTTTAAATGAATCCAGTTTTAAAATATATTATGCGGTTCCCAATTCCTCCAAAATCAAATGCAACATCATATGAAGGCGTACATGTAGCTCTAGCAAGATGTGCGTATATGCATGTAAGTATGTAAGTATGATGCATTTCATATGCGCAATAGTACAAGAATCAACGTCTAAATGTCAATAATGATACAATACCGCATAGGTGTATGTCCAGCTATAGCAGGGTATGTCATGTAACATAGCATAATGACGTGAGCATAGCAAGTATATCATAGCATGATATAGCAATTCTATTGTGTGAGTGACATAGCAATTATCGATGATGAAAGTGTGTGAGCCGGCAATCTGTGTAAGTGTAACATACGTATCATCGATAATGGTGTAGGTGTACTAGCACATGTACATATATAATGCAATGAGAATATTATAAACGCAGCATAAGATACATCGTACGCGAAATGCTATCAGGTAAATGTATCTACAATATATCCGAGTCGGTGAATCTATCAATCGGCATCCAGCCTCACAACACCACGTACGGTATAATTTATCGTACGACATCCTCTAAACAAGGGTATAGATCAATCAACAGGTAAAACTCATCGCGTACGGTAATCTATCGTACGGCGGTATTAAACAATTAGGGATTCTATCAACCTATACAACAACTGGGTACGGATCTAAGTCTCGTACGGAATATCACTCATTATGCACATCATTATTCATATATATATACCTATCTCTCAGGGCCCATCCGTGTCAATCTCATAACAGGGGACCAGCAAGGTATCAACTATTTCTTATCGACTCGTATCCATATAACGACATATCAACCAAGTCATCATATCTCATCGTATACTCTTTTCATCGCATCAATCTCTGACATCAAGTCATTTTACATATGCATTCTATCATATGAATCTCATGTCACGCTACTCTAAATCTCAAGCTTAATCTCGTGCAACTACATATCTATACATCGTGATTCACATTCACTTTTCATATCCTTATATATCAATTCGAGACATCATTTCCATCATATCATGTCCAAGAGTTATGTCCATATAGCTTTCATCTCATATCTCGATATATATATTCAATCGTCCAAATCACCTCTAACTATCTTTTAACCATATCTATAGTTTTCTAATATAGGTTTCTCCTACTGTATTCTATGTATATATCGGTTTCCATTCATAATTTCCCGGGGGGGGGGCGCTATACGCCATCCACCCAACTTCCCCCGTATATATAAATCTACTCGCCTGCTAAACTCCTCGCTTAGTCGTAGTCGATGTGCTCCGCCGTCTCGGAATCCACGCGAGGGTACCTACAAATCAACACATATCGCAATATTATGAAAACCAAGTCCAAAAACCGATACGGCACACGGTGCACTCATAGGTTAGAACCTATAGCCTACACATGCAAAAACGACCAACCAACCCTCGTCGTTGACGTACAAATATCAAACGACCAAATCTCATAAATAATATCAAAACCAAGAATTCCAAAATACGGAAAACATGACCCAAAACAATCCTAATATGCTCCCAGATTTTGGCTCAGGTGATCTGGGACAAAAAGAAAAATACAGTAGCTATGTTATAGGGTGTGTGAGCTACAGCCAAAACCCCAGCATCAAAACTGCTACAGTAGCCGACCAAAGCGGCTACAGTAACCGCCGGGGCCGGCCCCACCTTGGAATTTAGGCCCCGTCTTCATATGGTGGTCTCCTATTGGTCTAACTAGATTAATTTATATTTTTAATATTTTTATAAAGGTCCCGGGTTGCTCCAGATTCCCTGTAGACTTCCAAGAATGTCACAAAACAGACATGGAAAGTTTCAAAGTTCGTGTATCGGGTTCTAAACTCATTTTCAGGCCTCTAAATCAATTTCTAAGGTTTTGAAAACACTCACTAAATTTCAATTAACCACTTAACAGAAACTTGTAATTTTCTAAGATCACATATCCTATTTAACTCAAATTCTAAACTAAAATACGATATTTAACATAAATACAATTCTAACATGAATGGATTATCTTAATAGCAACCAAAGAACTTTCTTAAGTTGCCCAAGTCTTCAAAATCCAAACTTGGATGGTTCTAAGGTCTTAGAGTGGCTTGGTGCATGTTTTTAGTGAAGGGTGCATAGGGTTTTGGCAAGTATTTGAAGATGTGGTATGGGGGTAGTGAGGGATTGAAGAAGCATGGAGGAGATGAAGAAAATAATGGAGAATGAAAGGGTTTGGGGCAGCCAAGTAACCCTCTCCCTCTCTTAGCCTCACTCTCCCTTACCCTCACTCTCTCACAACAAATATCTCTTTTGTTTTGTTCACAAATATCACAAGGCATCAAATTCTATTCCTTTCACACTCTTAACTCTTTTTCTCTCTTTGCTTTTCTTTTTTTTCTATCTCACAAAACTCAAAATATGCATAAGTCACAACACAATGCATAACATGCACAAGTCATGGAAAAATGTGAAAATACGGATGTTACCCAAAAATCCGATAAATATCATTAAAATAAATAAATCATTTTAATCTCCGATAAATTCTAAATATTGGTATATATACTTATACCACTTTACGAAAACCCCAATTTCGCAAATCGGGTAGTTTTCGTAAAATATATTATTTTAATATTAAATTTCCAAAAATAATATTTTATATTTCTAAAATGTTACAGTATCGGGATCCAACTATCTCATAGAAGGTATGCAATCTTATTGCAAATTTCAACATTTGGAATTCCCGATAATATTTTGTCCCTAGCAACTTATGACCTTGGCTATGGTCAACAAATCATAAGCGCTAGCCCAGTTCAACCCGTCATTTCATGATTGAATTAAATCCATCCGTACGGCTCTTGGCTAAGGTCAACAAAGCCGTACGACTACCCTAACTCAATTGCATCATATGCTGCAGATAAGCACTAATTAGCTATCGCACACTACGCCTTGGCTAAGGTCAACAAACGCAGCACGAATACTAAAAAGTACTTAACTGAAATGACGGAGGGCTACGGCAGGTTTTTAAGAAAACCCTTTGCGTAATGAACTTGATATCGTTGTAGAATCGAGTGATTTTGAAAGGGAGTATTTTTTAGGTTTTTACTAATTTTGCTAAAGAGGTCACTCCCGGTGGAGGGATCTCGGCTCTTTCCTCATTGAATGAGGTGCTGGATATTTCATAAATACAACTATGCAAAGCATGAACTAAAAAAGCAATCAAAAACAAAACCGAGTGGGTTGTAGCATCTGCTGGTTTCGTTAAAGATGTCACTCCCGGTGAAGAGATCTCGGCTCTTTCCTTATCGAATAAGGTGCTGGATATTCTACAAGGAATACCGCTATGCAAAGCAAGAACTAGAGCTACCCATTTTTAAAACAAGATTCTACAATATCTTTAGGTTTCTTTTATTTCATTAATCTTATTAATGAAGTCCTATCAATTATGCTTCCTAAGTATCACAGAAGAAACGAAAGCAACAATATTTATTATATATCATATATATAATATAAGCATCCGTCTCATCATATAAACTGATTGTAAGTCCATGTCACGCACCCCACGAACTTGCGAGGAGGCGGAATATATGAAAAACGATTGTCAAAGCTTCGTAACACGGACTTGAGCGCATGAATCGTTATCTAAACCATTGCCAACTATCAACTAGAGCTTTAACTACTCGGATTCGAAGTTATATCTCACGTTACATGTCCTTCAGGTCTTCATCGCTGTCCTCCACTCCTCGTAGGCTCTTTGGAACATCGGCACCTCCACGGCCTCCTCGAATCAAAGACGATCCACCTGAAAGCTCCTACGCCAAGCTTAATCTCAAACTTGAGATAACTAGGTTGCTTAAAGTGCTAATCTAAGCTGCCTAGGGGATATAGAGTGAGGTTATGGATGTATTAATCTAGCTAACCCTTGATCTCAACACATGAGAGGTTAGGGTTAGGGTTTGAAGAGAGAGTGAGCTTGAGGAGAGAGAATGTGAAGATGATAATGAGAATGAATAATGAACTCATATGAATATAACAACCATAACAATTAATCAAATAAATAATATAAATTATTAGTCATCATGGTTGATGCATTCACCTTGTGTGATTCATCATATGACTCATTAACTCTTTAATGAATCATTTAATGCAAAGGATGAATCACACAAATGAGTCATTAAGCATTTAATACTCATGCCAGCTTAACCCCTTAGTCACCACTCTTCTAGAAGCTTCCCGACAAATTACGAGAACGCCCCTCCAATCCGTGAAAACACGGAAAAACTTTAGACTGTATAAATCCAATAACTCGATACTAGAATCTGGCTCAAACCAAAGCCGGCTAGTAAAAACTGTCCGAAAAGTCGTACGTGCGTAAATACACGTACGCGTCCGAACCCCTGTCGTAAAACCATACGACCTCTATATCGTTTCGCCTGGAGCAAGGAAACTCTCTGTGTGGGACTCTAAAGACTCGACACTACGCTGGCAGTGGGTTTAACCATAGACCGTAAGCGGCACTAGCTGTACGTAACGGTCCCCAGGTAGATGTCGATAAGAAGGCCGATGAGGAAACTCATCTGAACTCCCACTGAGCCTGATGTGACAATCTCCATACAGTCCGGTCTGTTCGTCTAAGACTATCGCATATCAAGCCTAGGGGGCGGCAAGCGTCAGTCCCCTAATAGCTGTATAAGTCGTGTCGGAGCGAAGCCCATTACACCCTTAGAAGCTACTGGAACCTACCAGTATATCTCGCTTGCCCTGGCCAGGGACTTTGTGTAATGGCTCTCTGATACAGCGCGATATCATCTCCCAATACCGGGAGAGACGAATCCTGTCTAACCACTACTGCCTCCAAGTGCTCGGGACTGCACCTAATTGCTACCTGTTTGCACGACTCCTCTGAGCCGTGGTAGGGTAGCAATCTAAGAACAGTGGGACACACTCGAGGCGAAGTAGCAGTGTCAAGTCTGCGGACTATGCTGTATTCATGTCACCTGGGAACTGTTAACTGACGACGGGTATAATACCAACCAACAGTTCCCCTGCGAGTCCTGTCCGGTGTACCCGTAACCTAACGAGCACCTGTATACTATCTCCAGTACGACGTACTGATGGCTATGGGACAGACCATCTCCCCAACTGGGATGAGAAGCGTACACACTAGTCTACTCTGGAGTATCGATACCCTGTCTCGATAATCCTACGACTAGGGACCTATATAGGATGTTGCTTATAGACTACCCAGCCCCCACTAGTGTGACTGCCATCACAACGCTGGTAATCAAGCAAAGAACCTATGGGCTCTACTAATATGCATAAGTGATACGTTACAAGAAACATATGCACATATTAAAGTAGACACAAACCAAGTAGCATACTACCATTTTTAGCAAGACTATATATACAACTGTGAATATCCCAAGCTTCCATTAAGTAATATACATACAAGTATGATACAATAATGGCCCCTAGGGCATATACACTAACACTGATCACATCACAGAATATCAGCAGCAGAAGAACACATGAAATATTGGATATTCTAGGAATTCCGTGTTTAATTAAACCAGTAAAAAAATACGGATTCCACGGTCGAGATGAATAGCCAAACCTACATCCCTAGACTCCTACGAGAGCGGCAAGCAACCCTTCCAATTCTAGAGTTAGAAGACCCGGTCTCGACTCCTCGAGATAGTCTCCCACTGGACTCTAGAACCCGGTTACTTGTGCTCTCCTCCTTGGGTCTATCCTAATGCGGAAAAGTAAATAATATACATCAATGGTGACATCATCCTCAACCCAGAAGTGCCCCAATAAAAGAATATTATATACAAGTTTTTATATGATTGAAAATGAAAAACACTCATCTCACATAAAAAAAACCGGTTATTCAAAACACGACGATCCAACATAACATATCACAGCAACACATAACATCACATGTCATCAACGTAAGTAAATATGCGTATCCCAATTGTCGTTGATATATAGCAACGAAACCGGCGATACACCACATATTACACTTACGGTCGCAGAAAAGAAAGGGAAAACTACAACAATTGGAATCCGCAACCATTTTAGACATCATAAACCCAATGTATCACATACTTTGGATTTCATGCATAACCAAATGAATTCCTTAGACATCACATACCTAACAATTACAAATCCCGCATTTTAGTCTCGATATTGAAAACACTTTTCAATAACCAGTCGGGTAATTCAACAAAATTCCCGACAACCTGATCGAATGCTCGTCGGAAACTTTAGTAGACGACCGCACCCCCGATACCGTCGACGAAGTGCACTTAGGCGGAACACCGCGTCCGCGAGCACCCGAACGGATGCTTTTGGCGACGGGGTTCTCCTACAGTCACTTGGTCAGGGCTATGGGGCGTGGCTATCTATTAAGATTACCGGCGAGTATCCGCGCACGCTACGTGATTGCGACAGACTTTTGATCCACATCAAAATCCCGTGGAAACCGATCAAATGAGACTGAATTGCTAGATTTATAAAACTCAAATTAGTTTTCACAAAACTAAATATTGTGGATTCCAAGTATTGTATCACAATCACAGATAGGTAGACGGTGTTAAACTTTTCGATCGAATCAACAAACACCCAAAATTTCCTAAAGAACTCAACACTTGAGCGGAGTTTAAAAATCACCCTGAACATGCCACATCACCTATGGACCAACCGTAGAAGGTTCAACCCTTGCCTCACCTATGGCTCCGCGGAACTACACCAAACCCTAAGGTTTGGTGGCGGTTCCGGCGGTCACAGATTCGAGTTAGGGTTTCGTTCTTCTAAAGGGTCCATAAAATTACCTGCATGATTTTCTGAAGATTTTAAACTTGGAAAAATCCAACTCTTGGAAAATTTCCAGCGAGCGAGAAAATGGATTATTGATATCCGTTCGAACTTTTTAACGTCGTCTAAATAACCCGAAATGATGTTAGAATTATGACTACGAAACACTCTGAATTGCTTTTACAGAAATATAACATCACATGCAATATCAGTAAAAACAAGCAACACCTGAAACACCAAAACCCAGAGACTGGAACACCACCAAAAATTGAAGCCAGAAGCCCACTAAAAAACCGGCCACCTCGGATATTTCAGACATGTCACCGGCCAAAATCCGGCGAGGGGGCTCAATTTTCTGTGGTGTTCATATTACATCCCATATAACATTCTCCAACTTCTTAAAAAAAATTTAGACACCTTAAAAATTTCGACAGAAACTTGGTTTTTATTTCGAGTGTTTCGGAGTTGTTTCGGTTTCGTAATTCTACAAATATCGTCTAATTCTCTAGCATGGCTTTGATACCACTGCAAGGTTCCCTAGGGTCGCCGTTTGGTTTCGGGAGATATCGACCATGCCGTTTTCAAAAATTTGGCGCGCTAAAGAACCCTAACCCAGAGTCTTAACTAGAGAATTAGACGAAACTAGAATGTAAATATCTTTACATCTAAGTGAACAAGGAATACAGCCTTTGTAGACCGGTCCTTCACTTCAATAGCTCCGTGTAATAGTCCCTTCGCTCCAAGTAGTGTACTCCAGGACTCTTGAAAGGTTCCACAAGATGAAAGGAATAAGCTTGCTTGAAGTCTTCGAGGCCGAAAATGATCTACGTCGAGAAGACACCAACCCAAGCTACCTCTTCACTAATATGGAATTAGTGAAGCAAACACCCTAAACTAAATGGCTAATTTAGTAGAGGATGATGAAGTAGGATTTTTGCTCACTATAGAAATATTTTCTCACTCATTTTCTTCACCTCCCAAATTGCAAGAGAGCTAGAGGAAGGAGATGAAGAAAATCAACCATGGAAAAAGTCAAGTGAAGAATGAATCAAGTGGTGAGAATAGCAAACATGGGTGAGATAATATTTCATACTAACTCATGTAGAGACTTAACCATGGCTTGGGATAATGGTTGGGTTAACAAATATTTCAAGTAAAACAAAATTAGTGGACTAAGTCAATGGTCACTACAAGCTTCTTCAACCTTCTAACCATGTGACTAATTTCCAACTAATTTTGATTTACTCTAAATAAACAAAACCCATTATTATGATAAGCATGGTGTGAGTCTCATACACCCATGTCTCATGTATTACCTAGCATGACATAAAAGAATGTACATTAATATATATCACATGTATACTAAGTGTACACAAGTGAGAAAAAGAAATCTTAAGTGAGCTAATATTAGTTAATGTAAGTTAATATATCAAATATATAATTATACATTAAATTATTAAATCAACACATGATTTAATAATCCGGCTATATCACATACGACCGACTAATATCAAATGTATCAACTTATCGAATCAACACTTGATTCGACAGTCCGGCTATATCACATATAACCGACCGATATCTCGCGAGAATAGAATACGGTATAACATACACGTATTAATCTCGGTAACGCACATATCACATATGTGCTCTTACTTCATTTCGCGTGAGCCAGGAAACCTCTGTGTAGGACTTTAAAGACTCGTCAATACGCCGACAATAGGTGGTGATCATATCAGTCACCCACAAGACGTTAGCGGTCTGCTAAACGTAACGGCCACCCAGGTATTGAGCGATCAGAAGATCAACAAGCAAGCCTGCTCATACTCCTGCAAATCCAATCAGTAACACTATCGTACAGTCCGGTCTCTTCGTCTGATATGTCGCATATCTCAGCCCGGGGGTGGTAAACGTCAAACCCCAATAGCCTGATAAGTCATGCCGATGTGAGGCTCATAACGGTTCGAGAAACTACTGATAACACTTACCAGTAGATCTCAGCAACCCTGGCCAGGGATTTCCTGTTATGGCCAATCGAGCATAGCGCAACATCAACCCTCAATACCGGGAGAGACGAAATCCCCTCCTATCGCTCATTACCTCTATGTGACTCGGACTGTAACCAAAAACCACCATTTTGCACGGTCTCTTGAACGTGGTAAGGTGGAAATCAAAGCACAGTGGGAATCACACAAGACTCTATGATGATCTCGGGTCGGCAGACTAATCTGTACCAGTGTCACCAGAGAACTGCTATCTGACGATAGGTATAATACCATCTAGGAGTTCTCGGCGAGTCCGTTCAGTATACCCAGTCTCCACTGAGCACCCGTATACCCTCTCTGATGTCAAACACCAATGGATGTGTGATCATCCATCGCCCATCATATGGTTCGAGAAGCGTATACGTTAGTCTACTCTGGAATATCGATGCTCCGTCTCGATACTCCCACGACTAGGAACATTTGAAGGATGTACTTACCGACTGCCTTTGCCCCACTAGTATGATCTGCATTATAATCCTGGTAGTCAAGTACCCATCCTAAGGGCTTTATCAATATGTAATAGAGAAACAATAAGTGTACATGTTAAGATAAAGAGCAACCAGATAGCATACTATCATATCGAGCAAGAAAGTTCTCCCTATATATGTCTAAGCATCCACTATAATATACATCACATGTATAATAATGGCCTCTAGGGCATACTTATAACTAACATTCTTCACCACTTAAAAATGTTCTAGTTGTTCTTTCATTCCGTACAAATGTTTTATCTGTTTGTCGTCTTACCAATAATTTTAACTATTCAATAACTTTCTCTTCTAAGTATTTTATGATCCAGGACAATCAGACAAAGGAGCGGATTGGTTGGATAAAAAAGTTAATGACCTGTACCACTTGGATGTGCCACTTTATGCATTTACTGTTGTTTCTACCATTTGCTGGTATTGACGTTTTGGACATCCACCTCTTCCTATGCTACGTATCATGTTATCCGATTTCTCTTTATCTGATTTTTCATGCGAGTTATATATTTTAGGGAAACATTTTTGTTCATCTTTTCCTTTAGTTAATAAATGTAGTTCTTTAATATTTGAGTTAGTCAATTCTGACATTTGGGGTCCATATAAGCATACTGG
The DNA here is from genome assembly GCA_030015575.1 of Agapanthus africanus. Classification (NCBI taxonomy): domain Eukaryota; kingdom Viridiplantae; phylum Streptophyta; class Magnoliopsida; order Asparagales; family Amaryllidaceae; genus Agapanthus; species Agapanthus africanus. The sequence continues at coordinate 520,094,410 of JASDDO010000016.1, read as the reverse complement.
CATATTTGATTACAAATATTCTGTCACTTTTATTGATGATCATTCTAGAATGGCATGGTTGTTTCTTTTACCTGATCGATCTGAATTACCGCGTGTGTTTCAAACATTTATTGAAGTGGTTAATCAGTTTAATACGTCTATTAAAACTCTAAGAACCGACAATGCAAAAGAATACATGAGTCGTATTTTTTAAACTCTTTGTCAATCTCGTGGGATTATTCATCAAACTTCCTGTTCATACACACTACAACAAAATAGTATCACTGAAAGAAAAAATCCCCACTTGACATTGCTCGGTCTATTATGCTTAACATTCATGTTCTAAAAAGTCTTTGGAATTTTGCCTTACAACATGTTTTTTGATTAATTGCGTCCCTTCCACGATTTTTCAAAACCGAACATTATTCTCTATTTTATTTTCCGATCAAGACCCTTTTCCCCTTCTTCCTAAAGTATTTGTGTATGTTTGCTATGTTCATAATCACCGATTAATTGGCGATAAATTGGATCCTAAAGCTGTCGAACATATATTTGTTGGTTATTCTATGACTCAAAAAGATTATGTTTGCCTACTTCCTTCTATATTTATTGTCGTAGCCTCTCGTGATGTCACATTTCTTGAGGATCAACCCTTTTACCCTAAGCGGAAAGTCCTCACATCCTACCGCCATCACCACCACCATTTTCTATACTTACAGATGACCAACTAATTCAAATCGAATCTACTACTGTTGAAGTTCCTTATTCTTTAATATATATAATTTAACATGGTATTGTTTTTTAGATGTATGGATTAAAATAGTCCCACATTAAAAAAACTATAAAAGGTACAATGATATAAGTTATAAGATGGGTCAAATCTCAACAAGGCTTGAGTCTTATTGTTGAAACCCACTTATATCAAAAGCCCGTGTACAGTCATAAATAATATATATATAATCGCCCCTCATTCTTGAATATATATATATATATATATATATATATATATATATATATATATATATATATAATGGTATTAGAGCCCAGATCGATCGGAACCTCAACAATACCTTTGAGAGAAGCAGTCTATAAGCATACAAAAAAGTGTCTCTGAAAGATCTAACTCTACAAGTGTTGTGCTATCCACGTGACAACCACACCAAAAAAAGTGATGGTTGCACGTGATGGGGAGTGTTGAGATGCGTGGATTAAAATAGTCTCATATTGAAAAAACTATGAGAGGTACAATGGTATAAGATATAAGATGGTCCAAACCTCAACAAGACTTAACTCTTATTTGTTGAAACCCATGTATATCAAAAGTCCGTATACACTCATAAATAATATATATATAATCGCCCCCTCATTCTTGAATATTATATATATATATATATATATATATATATATATCTAATAAAGTTAGCATGATCCTTAAAAAGATAAATTTCACAAGAATCTCGGTAGATCAATATCTTTTTATACATAGATGGAAAGAAGAAATGGTTATTCTTCTAATTTATGTTGATATAATCATCACCGGAGATGATTTTGAGGGTATATTTAATGTTAAAACTCATTTGGCCTTACCTTTTTATGCTAAAAATCTTGGTCCTCTACGATACTTTCTTGGTATAGAGGTATCTCCTTCTCCAGTTACGCGTGTCTATAGTCGTCGACCGGCAGTGATAGATTCAACAATAGATATTGAAGCTCCTCCTCCATGTATACAGCCGGAAGATGTCGAGCCCTCACCTCTCCCTCTTTCTGATGGTTTGTCCAACGACTTACCAATTGCTCTTTGCAAAGGTAAACGAACATGCACTACTTCTCATTCTCTTGCTTCATTTATTTCGTATCATCGTCTTATTCCAGCTCTATGTCAGTTTGTCTCTTCTTTGTTTGTTGTTTCTCTTTCTAACTCTGTTTAGGAAGTTATGAGTCATCCAGATTGGCCTAGGGTTATGATGGAAGAGTTGCAGACACTGAGGTCTAATCATATTTGGGATCTGGTCAGCCTCCCTTCACAGGAAAAGGTGGTTGGTTGCCGGTGGATTTTTGCTATCAAACATAATCCTGATAGCAGTGTATCTCGTTTGAAAGCATGTATTGTTGCCAAAATTTATACTCAGCAATACGGTGTCAACTATGCTGAGATCTTTTCTCCGGTGGTCAAACCCACTATTGTTTGTGTCTTAATTTTTCTTGCGGTTACTCGCGGTTGGCCTCTATATCAGCTAGACGTCAAGAATGCCTTCCTCAATGGCGATCTTTTCAAGACGGTTTATATGCAGCAGCCTCCTAGTTTTGAGTGTGAAGGGAAGTCTCTTATATGCCATCTTAAAAAATCTATTTATGGGCTAAAACAATTTTCTCGGGCATGATTCGATAAATTTAGCATGGTTCTAAATTTGATAAATTTCATAAGAAGTAAGGCAGATCCATCTCTTTTACATAGACAGAAAGAAGGAATGGTTATTCTTCTTGTTTATGTTGATGACATAATCATCAATGGAGATGATTCTGAGGGTATATCTAAGGTCAAAACTCATTTGACCTCTCATTTTCATACCAAAGATCTTGGTCCTCTACGGTACTTTTTTGGTATAGAGGTATCTCGAAATAAGAGATCATTATTTCTCACAGCAGAAGTATACTCTCGATCTACTTAAAGTAGTAGGATTTCTTGGCTATCGTCCTGCTGATACTCTCAGGGATACAACAGTAAAGCTCTCTCGCGTTAGCTCACCTGATAACCATCCACTTTTCGATTCATCTCAGTATTGACGGTTAGTTGGGAAGCTGATATACCTCACGGTTACTCGTTCAGACATATCCGTTGCAGTCAGCACAGTGAGCCAGTTTATGCAGGTGCCCTTAGTTTTCTATTTTCGGGGCGTTGAGTGCATTCTTCGCTATTTGAAGTGTGCACCTGGGTAAGGTCTTTTTTATAAATCCTGTTCTAATTTTTCTTTTGTAGCCTATTTTGATGCTGATTTTACCGGATCTGTGGATGACCGTCGCTCCACGAGTGGATTTTGTGTTTTCTTTGTGGAGAACCTAATTACTTGGTGCAGCAAGAAATAACATGTTGTTGCACGCTTATCGGCCGAGGCTGAATATACGGTTATGACCCACGCCGCTTCAGAATTGATGTGACTCTCCACATTGTTTCTAGATCTCGATGTTAGATCTACAACACCGGCTTCCTTAATTCTGTGACAATAAAGCTGCAATTCATATTTCAGAGAATCCAGTGTTTCACGAACGCACAAAATACATAGAAGTGGATTGCCACTTTATCCGGGAGAAAATTGTTGAAAAGAAAGTCAATCTCCATTATGTTTCTACTTATGCATAGGTTGCAGATGTTTTGACGAACTCTCTTTCAAGACCCGCATTCGATAATCTATTGTCCTAGTTATGCATCACTGATATCTATGCTTCAGCTTTAGGGGGAGTGTTGGAATAGTTTCGAGTATATTGTTATTAGAGTAGACCGTACCATGATACTTAGGCATTAAATAATTGTAATCGCTATATAAAGAGACCATTGGTCACATAATAAAGTTTATTTTTTCTCGTCTCTTTTACCTATAACAATTTCTATAACAATTTCTACCGGAGTCCTGCACAACTACCCTTTCCCCAGTTCAAATATGTTACTTCCAAGTTTAAGGAACATTATATTTATTGAAGCACATCTGTTAGCTATAACTTTATTTCGCCTTAGATATGTCACTGTCGTCATCATATATGCCTCTTTAATCAAAATGGCTTTGGTTCGGAAGCAAGGCTTCATAAAAAGTTCTCCAAAAGTTCTGTGACCGCTGTTGCTTGACATCAATTCTTGCTTAATTAGTGGCAAATTATTTGTCAAAGGTGTAAAATTCGTAGTTGACATCCCAAAGGTTTGGCCTCACACTGACCAGGGTTCAACGCCTCTCTAAGTTTCATGCTTAGCTGTAGAACATCTATTCTCTGAATAAAGCCTCAAAATTTCAACTATAAACTATGGATTTTCAGGAAAGCAACTATTAATGGCTAAATGAATAAGACCAATACTTTATAGAAAGAGATTCAAAACTGATGGAGGTCCTTTTCGGGTATGTTCTCTTCTATTGATCTCCCGGTGGATTTTGGGGGTGATCTTCTGTTGCGTGTGGATCTCAATGGGTTTTGATGATATTGGTGATTTGAGAAGTTTAGCGCCGAGTACCTGCAAAAAAGTCCCGGGGTGGTTTGGTACCACCGAGGACCCTCCGACGATCAAGTTAGTACTGGATCCGAGCAGAGTAACGGCTAAGTGGAGTAAAAATGGCTTACTTGACCCCTCTATGATGGGGGTTTATATAGTGGCGGCAGGACGCAGCAGCGGGCGCGAGAATCTCGCCGGCAGTTGTGCTCCCGACGTCACGCCCGCGTATAGAGCGGATCGCCCGTTAATGGGGATCGTGATGGCGTGGAACGTTGGATGTTGCTGGCGGAGAATCTGCGCATGGCGAGATTTGCGGAGCGGCGGTTACGCCTGCGAGTGGTGGAGTCGGTCGGTTGGGGGACGTGTTAGTGTATATGCCCTAGGGGCCATTATTGTATCATACTAGCTTGTATATTACTTAATGGAAGTTTGGGATATTCACAGTTGTATTAACAGTCTTGCTCAATATAGTAGTATACTACTTGGTTTATATCTATCTTAATATGTATATATGTTTCTTTTAGCATATCGCGAATACATATTGATAGAGCCCTTAGGATCTTGCTTGGCTACCAGCGTTGTGATGGCAGTCACACTAGTGGGAGTTGTGTAGTCTACAAGCGCATCCTTTTTCAGGTCCATGGTCATAGGATTATTGAGACAGGGCATCGATACTCCAGAGTAGACTAGTGTATACGCTTCTCATCCCAGCAGGGGAGATGGTCTGTTCCACAGCCATTAGTACGTTGTACTGGAGATAGTATGCAGGTGCTCGTTGGGTTACGGGTACACCGGACAGGACTCGCAGGGAACTGTTGGTTGGTATTATACCCGTCGTCAGTTAACAGTTCCCAGGTGACATGAAAACAGCATAATCCGTAGACTTGACACGGCTGCTTCGCCTCGAGTGTGTTCCCACTGTTCATAGATTGCTACCCTACCACGGTTCAAAGGAGTCGTGCAAATAAGTAGCAGTTGGGTGCAGTCCCGAAGCACTTGGAGGCAGTGGCAGTTAGAAAGGATTCGTCTCTCCCGGTATTGAAAGTTGATATTGCACTGTGTTTGGAGAGCCATTACGCTAAGTCCCTGGCCAGGGCAAACGAGATTTACTGGTAGGATTTCCAGTAGCTTCTCAAGGTGTAATGGGCTTCACTCCGACATGACTTATACAGCTTTTAGGGGACTGACGCTTGCCACCCCCTAGGCCCGATATGCGATAGTCTTAGACGAACAGACCGGACTGTACGAAGATTGTCACATCAGGCTCAGTAGGAGTTTGGATGGGTTTCCTCATCGGCCTTCTTATCGACATCTACCTGGGGACCGTTACGTACAGCTAGTACCGCTTGCGGCCTGTGGTTAAATCCACTGCCAGCGTAGTGTCGAGTCTTTAGAGTCCCACACAGAAAGTTTCCCTCCTTCAGGCGAAACGATATAGAGGTCGTATGGTTTTTGTCACGCCCCGCTTCCCAGTGTACGGCGAAGTGGACGCGACGAGGCCCGCTACGTATATACTCAGAAGTATATACGCTAAGCGTAACTAAGCAATATAAAGTAATACACAAGAGACAAGAATATAAAATAACAGCAACTTTTATTTAATAACATTCTTTGTACAATACATGGAAAGGAAAATACAACTGAAATAAAGATGCCTAAACAGTGGCATAACAGAAAAAGGAAAGTACTGAAAAGAAAAGTATACAATGAAATTATACTGCTGGGTCTTCGGCAAATTGCTCCAAGTCTTCTTGTGTTGGCTCCACTTCTGCCGGGTCCAAGTCACCTGACGACATTCAAAGAAGAGAGAACAGAATGTCGTCAGCGAACAGATCGCTCGGTAAGTCCAAAAGGTAAGAGGGAAGTAGAGAAGACAGAATAAGAAAATACATTTTTAAAGTGTAAACTATTGTTGTAATGTTATGTTAACGCTGTTGTTTGTAGCTTGGTACAGAAGAATGCCAGTGTATACGAGGGGAGTCTCACTTGCCAGAGACTAGGGCACGTGTAGTACAAGGAACCGTTATGCCACGGTACAACAGCAATGGGATTCAGGTTAGGTGTATTAATCTGACCACCTCGTGCCACTTTTAACACCTTCCGTACCAATCTACCCCTTAAACCCCGCGATGTCTTGTTTGTATTGTTATCTTGTAAAATTGTATTGATTGTAAAATTGATTAACTGACTGACCGAAACCATGATATCAGGAAACGGTTATAACCGTAGAGTCATGTAAATGGAATACTGGGAAACATGTAGAAGGAATATCCATGGTTCGGTTCAGTCAAATTATATATAGATTGTTAACTGGATTCAGGGATTCGTGTATTCATGTTGAGTTAGAATATAAAAGAATATAGATTGACTTGAATTAAATTCAAATCAGAAATAGTCAGACTCTAACTCGAGTCAGACTAAGAAAGATAATTTGAAATTCTATATTTGTCAGGGGCCTTATTTTAATTTATAAAACTTGAGGGGGTTTTATGTAAAAAGTACTATTATATATTTTTCAGAATACACCTCAAGTATTTATTATTCGTTTTTTATAGTTATAATGAGTGTGAATTTTATTTGTGTTATTCTAGTGAATATATCCTAATAAAAGTATTAATTGATTTATTTGAAATTCATGGTATTTTATTGTAACTTTTAAACTTGTAATTTTTTAGAAAAAGATGGAAACTTTTTCTTATGATAAAATAGGTGTTTAAATGATAATTAAATATATATTAATACAAGAATAATTTTAAATAAATATTTTTTATTTTCCAAAATCTTATTTTTCTTAAATGCCGTATTTTAAACCTTTCGAGACCGAATGCTCCTTGCGGAGGTCTGAATCTCGCACTACAAGCCCGCGGGTGCACGATGAACCGTACTATCCCTAACGGGTTCCCCAAAGGTAGGTTGTAGCGGCGCTTTGCAAAGATTTATAAATACTATTCATCTAGAAAAAATGGTTTTATAAATATGAGGTATTTATTTGTAAAAGATGTAATTTCTGTATTTTAGTTTCTAGGGTTTCCTAAGTCAACTGGCCTATTTCTAAGGTCTAAACGATAAGTCATTAGAAGCTTCAAATCGCCTCTTCACCGCCAATTGCGACCAGGTAAGTACCAGGTAAATGGGAAGGAACCACAGTAGTGGGCCTAATTAAAAACCACTAGCCTAGACACACTTTCCCAGTCACCACAAAGTCAGTTTAGATAAACGATCGATAACCATGACATATCGTGCTTTCATTTTAAAAGTTTTTTATTTAGAATTGTGTACAACTTAAAGAATATGGTATTTTAGTGCAAAAGTCCTGTATTTTCGTATTCTATATTTTGACGTTTATCAATTAGGGTTATATTTGTGTGTGTGTAGAGGTAGGTCATTACCTCGTGACTTATTTTAAGGTTTAATGAAGTTTTAGGGGTTAAATATGATACATTAAACTTGAAGGTATTAAAGCGCAAGAATACGGTATTTGAAAACGTTATCATTTCATGTGTGAAAACTCATTCAAATTAATTTTTACAAGTTTATTTATCAAGATGAACATGTTTAGGAATGAGGGAATTGATTTGAAGTAGAAAAATAAACTTTATGGTATTTTTATGAAAAGAATACGATATTACAAGAAAGTTATCATTTCATGTGAGAAACTTTGTTTAAATTGATTTCTATGTGATTAATATCATCATAGATATATTTAGGTATTATGGATTAGGTGACAAGTGGGATTTTGTAGAAAAACCGAATCGGAAATCGGTTTGTTCCGATTTCCGTCGGGTTTCATATTTCCGTATTTTAAGAAATAGAAAAGAGAGAGAGGGATGGGACTTACGGGTTCAAACTCTTCTAAAGAGTAAAGAGGAACTAGAGAAAAGGCCGAGGTGTGGTTTCGTCGCCGGTTGCTTCAAAGAACGTCGCCGGAATCCGTCAGCGCTTCGCCGTGAACTCGGTTTCAAAGCACACTTTTCTTGTGGAAATTTCAAGAGAGTAATTCTATGGTTTTGGAATGAGAAGGTAGGGGGTAGGGGTCTATTTATAGGGTAGCTAGGATAGGGTAGGTGAAGGGTTTTTAAATAAAAAATGTAAAAATATATAAAATCATTAAAAGTTGGAGTAAATAGGGTATATGAAAGGTTTTAATGTAAAAATGTATAAAATCATTAAAAATTGGAGTAAATAGGGTATATGAAAGGTTTTACTATAAAAATGTATTGAAAAATCATTAAAATGGAGTAAATAGGGTATATGAAAGGTTTTAATGTAAAAATGTATTAAAAAATCATTAAAATGGAGTAAATAGGGTATATGAAAGGTTTTAATGTAAAAATATATTAAAAAATCATTAAAATGGAGTAAATGGGAATTTCAAAGGTCTCTGAAACCGATCTAGGAATATTAAAAATAAATATTAACATGGGGGTTTAGAAGATGAAGAGACACAACCATAAAGAAAAATTTAAAACAAAATAAATATTAAAAATAATGTGGGGCATGAGATTTGAACTCTGGTGGCTTGGTTCAGCAATGCAAAGTATTACCAATGAGCTACAAGCTCTTTCTTGTAATTAAATTGCTAATCAATTACTTAAGTCTTGTGCTCAGGTAATAAATACCCCTTTATGAATTTTTGAAAAAATTAATTTAAAAATTTGTATAGGAAAAAGTGTATAGCTACAAGCTCTTTCTTGTAATTAAATTGCTAATCAATTACTTAAGTCTTGTGCTCAGGTAATAAATACCCCTTTATGAATTTTTGAAAAAATTAATTTAAAAATTTGTATAGGAAAAAGTGTATAAGAAAATTAGGGTTGTTACAGTTTTACCAGTTTTACGACAGGGTTCAGACATATACGTGTATTTGTGCACGTATGATGTTCGGACAGATTATACTAGCGGATTTTAGTTTAAGCCAGATTCTAGTATTGGATTATTGGATTTATGCAGTCTCAGAATATCCGTGTTTTACGGATGGGAGGGGCATTCTCGTAATTAGTCGAGAAGCTTATAGAAGAAAGGTGAGGTGGAGAGCTTATGTGTTGTCACGCCCCGCTTCCCGGTGTACGGCGAAGTGGACGCGACGAGGTCCGCTACGTATATACTTAGAAGTACATATGCTAAGCATATCTAAATAATATAATAGTAAATCACAAGAGACAAGAGATATAGAAATAACAACAACTTTATTAATAACATTCTTTTGTACAATGCATGAAAAGTAAATACAACTGAAATGAAAAGCGATGCCTAAACAGTGGCATAACAGGAAATGAAAATACTGAATAGAACAAGGTACAATATCTAGAGCTCGGGGTCTTCGTGAAACTGATCCAAGTCTTCACCGGTGGGCTCGATCTCTGCCGGGTCCAAAGTACCTGACGACATTCAAAGAAGAAAGAAATAGAATGTCGTCAGCGAACAGGTCGCTCGGTATGTCCCAAAGATAATGAAGAATTAGAAAAGACAGAATAAGAGGTATTTTCTAAAGAGATTGTAAAATATTGTAGAATATTGTGTTTACGCTGTTGTTTGTGGTTTGGTACAGAAAGATGCCAGTGTATACGAGAGGGGTCTCTATATGCTAGAGACCAGGGCAAACAGAATGTATAAGGAACCGTTAAGCCACGGTACAACAGCAACGGTATATAGGTTAGGTGTCTTAATCTGACCACCTCGTGCCACCTTTAACACCTTCCGTACCAATCTACCCCTTAAACCCCGTAGTGTTTTGATAGTATTGTTGTATTGTATTGTGTAAGTTGGACGACTGACCAAAACCATGATATCAGTAAACATAGTGTAACTGCATAATCAGGTAAATGGAATAACGGAATAATGGATGTATATCCATGGTTTGGTTCAGTCAAGTTGTATAGATTGTTAACTGGATTCTGGGATTCATGTGTTCATATTGAGTTGGAATATTAAAGAATATAAATTGAATTGAATCATATTCAAGTCAGAAATAATCAGACTCAAATCCGAGTCAGACCAAAAGAAATGTAAGTCGAGGTTCTATATTTGTTAGGGTTCTTATTGTAATTTATAAAACTTGAGGGGGTTTTATGTAAAAATACTTTTGTATAGTTTTCAAGATACACCTCAAGTATTTATTATTCGTCTTTATAGTTATAATGAGTGTGATTTATTTTGTGATATTTCTAGTGAAAATATCCTAATTTCATAAATAAAGGTATTAATTTGTAATATTGATTTATTTGAAATTCATGGTATTTTAATGTAACTATTAATCTTGTAATTTTTTAGGAAACGGTGGAAACTTTATCTTATAATAAAATAGGTGTTAAATGATAAATATACATATGTTTATACAAGAATAATTTTTAATAAATATTTTATATTCCAAAAATCTCATTTTTCTTAAATGTCGTATTTTAAACCTTTCGAGGCCGAATACTCCTTGCGGAGGTCTGAATCTCGCACTATTAAGCCCGAGAGTACACGATAAACCGTACTATCCCTAATGAGTTCCCCAAAGATGGGTTGTAATGGCGCTTTGCAAAGATTTAATAAATACTAGTCATTTAGAAAACGGTTTTATAAAGATAAGGTATTTATTTGTAAAAGGTGTAAATTTCCGTATTTTAGATTCTAGGGTTTCCTAAGCCAACTAGCCTATTTCTAAATGGTCTAAATGATAAGTCATTAGAAGTCTCAAATCGCCTCTTCACCGCCAATTATTGCCAGGTAAGTACAAATGAGAAAAGGAGGGATCCGCTCACGAATCGTGAGACGGGCCTTTTAAAGTTACATTTTCTCACTTGCCTAGCCTAGACACCACAAAGTCAGGTTTAGATAAACGATCTATGTCCACAACTTATCGTATTTTTCCTATTAAAGATATTGGTTTAAGAATGTATTAACCTAAAACTTTTAGAAAAGGTTTTATAAAGAAAATGGTATTTTAATGTAAAATCTTGTTTTGTCGTATTTTAAATTTTCAAGGTAGCGTATTATGATTACATATGAATGTGTGAGGAGGTAGGTCATTACCTCGTGAACTACTTTAAGGTTTAGCAAGGTTAAGAGGTTAAATGTGATAAACTAAACATGGTGGTATTTAAGTGAAAGAATCCGATATATTGCAGAAGTTATCATTTCATGTGAGAAACTTTATCCAAATTAGTTGTTATGTGATTAGTAGTCAACATGAAGATGTTTAAGCGTTATGGAATTGGTGATAAGTGAGATTTTATAGAAAACCGAATCGGAAATCGGGTTGTTCCGATTTCCGTCGGGTTTGAAAAGTCGTATTTTAATGGAAGAAAAGAAAGGTAGAAAAGGGGGACTTACGGGTTTGGACAACGCTAGAGAGTGAGAGGGAGGTAGAGGGTTTGCCGGTGCGTCGAAACGTCGTTGAGAGGTCCTACTACGATCACCAGAATTTCGCCGTCGATTTCGTCAGCGCTTCGCCTTTCGCTCGTTTTCTAACGTACCAAGTTCTCTTGAGATTTTGGGAGAGAGGACTTAGAAAAAAGTGATGAGAAGGTAGAGGGTATGGGGGGTTTATATAGGGTTAGGGTTTTTAATAAAAAATATAAAATATATAAAAATGATATAAAAATTCATTAAAACTCATTAAACCTAGGAGTAAAAAGGGATTTATTGGGCAATTGATAACCAATCCAAATATTTAAAGTGTTCAGGTGAGAAGACCAGGTCAACACGGAACTTTTCCGTGTTGACGACTCGGCCGTCCGGCCGAGTCTGGCCGGCGGCGCCGGCCCGAGTCGGGCCGAATCGAGGTGTCGTTGGGTGGGGGGTCTCCTAGGGGGATTTATGGTATATTTAGTTTTCAGTCTTCAGTTCAAGTTTAATGAGTTATGACGTTTTGACTGTTGACTTCCAAAAGAAATTAAAACAAAATAAATACAAAAATAATGTGGGGCATGGGATTTGAACTCTGGTGGCTTGGTTCAGCAGTGCAAGGTATTACTAATGAGCTATAAGCTCCTTCTAGTAATTATTGTGGTATTTAATTACTTAAAATGATAGCGGCAAGAATAAATACTCCCAGTATACATTAAATTTAAAGTAATTTCTTGTACACTAAAAATGGAGTTATTACATTCTTGTAGCTTGTAATTAATAACAAAATAATTACCTATATCTTGTGCTCAGGCTAAAATACTCTTTTATGGATTTTGAAAAAAAAAATTTGTATAGAAAAGTGTATAGGAAAATTAGGGTTGTTACATTCTACCCTTCTTAAAAAATTTCATCCTCGAAATTTGAAAAAAGGAAAGTGTAAAAGTTTCAAGGAAAGTCTGATGACTGTAGTATAAAAAAATGGCAAAGGGATACAAGGGTGAAAAAGGCTTACCGGTGTTACCTTGACCTACAGTCTTGGCTTCTACGGCTTCCAATGTGAATGCCTGTCGCCGTGGTACATTCCTTCTAGTTGGAGGCACCTTCTGCTTTTGGGGCCTCTTTCTCTGCCCTCTAGGCATGTCCCTCATTGCTTGTTGAAATTTGTGAGTAGGCTGTGCAGGTGGTGGAGCAGGTAGTGTATAACGAGATGCAGGAGCCTGGATAGCTGGCCGCTGCGGGTAGTTGGTGGATGTGTGAGTTGAGTTGCAATTATAAAGACAGTTCCCAATTCCGTGGTTGGATGCACCACAAATTAGACATAAGCGTTTTGCGCGTCTCAGTCCTTCCACAAGTGTCCCTTTCTTCTGCAGTAGTAGCAGAAATCTAGACTTGACTGGTTATTGGTTTCTTCTGATCTCCTGGGTTCAAACGATGGCCTTGGAGAGGTTCCTCCTGCTATTTAAGTGGCAGGGCGTTTCAAACCGGCAGACTGAGGTCTGCCACTTAGTTTTATCACTGCCTCATAACTACGGGCAGCTTCCAGAGCATCCTCATGAGTTAGAAATTTTCCCGTGGCTAGAGCAGCCTAAATCTCCGTGTCCAAACCTTGTTGAAAGCGACGGGCTCTGATCTCGTCCGTCGGTATCAAATGTGCCACGAATCGACTGAGCATGATGAATTCAGCGTCATACTCATCTACTGACTTGTCCCACATCGAACCTTGTTGTAGATGAATGAACTGCTGCTCCATGGAAAACCTGGCAGTCACAGGGAAGTATTTCGCGTCGAACTTCTCGCGAAAAGTCTTCCATTCAATAGGTTGTAACATACGGCTTTCTTCCGCCTTCCACCAGTTGCGAGCATTATCCGTGAGTTGTAGTTTCGCCACACGGACCCAAGCGATGTCTGGCACTTGAGCTGCTGCCAAATCGTCTTCTATGCTTTGTGCCCATTCTTCCGCTTCAAGAGGGCTTCCTTTACCAGAGAACTACTTGGGATGTAAAGCCCTGAATTGCTTTACTCCCGGTGCGTCGGTCTCGGGACGGTTCAGGAGTTGTTGCTGTCCCTCAAGAGGGCTGCGGATCGCCTCAAGTAGCACCGTTTGCTCGGTGGTTGGCACAGGAACAGCTGGTGTGAGAGATAGTGCTGGAGGTGTATTGTTGACATTAGTGCTGGTGTTGTTTGAGGAATCCATAACCTTGAAGAAAAATTTGGGTTAGGACAGATTCAAGTATATGAAATGACAAGATTCAAGGAATAGAAATTTGTAAGATTCAAGAAACATGAATTGTAACGAATGTTTTAGTTGCTGGTTCTTGTGTTATATTACTTAGGTTGTTCATGCAGAACAGAACTGCATAGTATGGTTCTATACAGCTCTGACCTGCATGGGCCACCAACAAAACCTGTCACGCCCCGCTTCCCGGTGTACGGCGAAGTGGACGCGACGAGGTCCGTTACGTATAAACTTAGAAGTACATATGCTAAGCGTATCTAAGCAATATAAAAGTAAATCACAAGAGACAAGAGATATAGAAATAACAGCAACTTTATTAATAACATTCTTTTGTACAATGCATGAAAAGTAAATACAACTGAAATGAAAAGCGATGCCTAAACAGTGGCATAACAAGATGGCATAACAAGAAATGAAAATACTGAATAGAACAAGGTACAATGTCTAGAGCTCGGGGTGTTCGTAAAACTGATCCAAGTCTTCACCGGTGGGCTCGATCTCTGCCGGGTCCAAAGCACCTGACGACATTCAAAAAAGAAAGAAATAGAATGTCGTCAGCGAACAGGTCGCTCGGTAAGTCCTAAAGATAATGAAGAATTAGAAAAGACAGAATAAGAGGTATTTTCTAAAGAGATTGTAAAATATTGTAGAATATTGTGTTAACGCTGTTGTTTGTAGCTTGGTACAGAAGGATTCCAGTGTATACGAGAGGGGTCTCTATATGCTAGAGACCAGGGCAAACGGAATGTACAAGGAACCGTTAAGCCACGGTACAACAGCAACGGAATATAGGTTAGGTGTCTTAATCTAACCACCTCGTGCCACCTTTAACACCTTCCGTACCAATCTACCCCTTAAACTCCGTAGTGTTTTGATAGTATTGTTGTATTGTATTGTGTAAGTTGGATGACTGACCAAAACCATGATATCAGTAAACATAGTTGTTTACCCCAATCAGAGCAAAGCTCTGTTCAAATTCCAAGGCGGGAGATGAAGCAACGCTTCATCTTCCCCCAATCAGAAATAAAGCTTTGCTTTGAAAATTTAAACTTTAATGAATGAAGCAACGCTTTAGATTCTTTGCGCTGCGCGCAACGCGCCACGTGTCAGAAGTTGACACGCCAGCACAACGCCCAAGGCAGTACGTCCAATCAGAGCAAGGCTCTTAGAAAAAACAAAAGCAACGCTCAGTTGCGCAAGCGCTGCGCTGCGTGACACGTGTCTGCGCAGTTGCGCAAGCACTGCTGCGCAAGTGCACCTCTGCGCGACACGTGTCTGCGCAGCTGCGCAAGCGCTTCACTGCGCGACACGTGTCTGCGCAGCTGCGCAAGCGCTTCGCTGCGCGACACGTGTCACGCACTGGGGATTCTTGCGCAAAACAGAATAAATCTTGTTAAAACAAGAAGATTTTCTTGTATAAGGCAGGGGCCTTTGGATCAAAGATCCAACGGTGGGGAAAATTCCCCAAATCACTCAGAAAAAGATTTATGTAACAAATCTAACTAATTTATGAGCACTATAAAAAGGACCCCAGGCCTCATTTCAAAATCATTGAGATCAGACTAAAAAAAAGAAGAGAAGAGAACTCTGGAAAACTCCTTGAGAATAAAAAAAAGGTAAAAAACCTTTAAAATAAGAGAAAATTCTCTTAGGAATAGATCATTGATCTAAGAACAAGATCAGTGATCTTCAATAAATAAATAAATAAATAAATAAATAAAAATAATAAAAAATAGTGCCTTGCACTTGCTATGAACCTTTGGTTCTCTGAAACAAGAAAAAACTTGTTTTTATTTGATCCAAATTTAGATCAAGGGATAAGAAGTGCTTTGCACTTCTTGAATCTACAAAGATTCTCAGTGCTTTGTACAAATGCAATGCATTACTTGAAGGGCCAGGCCCAAATCAGAAAAGACCTAACAGGCCAAAATAAATTGCAAAGCAATAAAGGGCAGAGCCCAAATGAAATTGATGCTCTGCATCATTATAAAGGGCAGGGCCCAAAACAAAATTGATGCTTGGCATCCTTCCTGGGCAAGGCCCAAATAAAAATGCTCTGCAAAAGCAGATAAAACGTTGGATATTCTCAACTGGACTTAGCCCAATTTTGGCCATAAGTCCTTAAATTAAATTGACTGAGCAAAATTGCTCTACTAAATCAATTTACAATCGGTCCGAGGGTACATCTCCGAACTCCTTTGACATCCATCGTTGTAATTCTTCAACGACGTCAAAGAGGTGACGGGTCCCAACGACCACACATCAATGTGGACCGAAATGTCCTTAAACTAATATCGGACCGAAACGTCCTTAAACTAATATCGGACCGAAACGTCCCTAAACTAATATCGGACCGAAACGTCCCTAAACTGGCGTTGGACCGAAACGTCCTTAAACTAATATCGGACCGAAACGTCCCTAAACTAATATCGGACCGAAACGTCCCTAAACTGGCGTTGGACTGAAACGTCCCTAAACTAATAACGGACCAAAACGTCCCTAAACTAATAACGGACCACTACGTCCCTAAACTGGCGTTAGACCGAAACGTCCCTAAACTAATATTGGACCGAAACGTCCCTAAACTAATAACGGACCACCATGTTCCTAAACTGGAATATGGACCACCACGTCCCTAAACGGGAGTATGGACCACTACGTCCCTAAACTGGAACAATAGAGCCTCCTAATGCTCTTTTTCCGGATCTAAACGGTCCCGTTTAAGTTGATCTTAGCCCCAAATACGGCTAACATATCCTTAAACACTCAAATGAACGATAAAATTCCAAATCGACCTTGGTTCAAGGGTACATCTCCGAACTCCTCTGACATATGTCGTTGTAATCCTTCAACGACGTCAGAGAGGCGACGAGTCCCAATGGCCATATATTAAATGGATCGCCCCGTTAAGTTGATCTTAGTCTCAAACAGGACTAACGTATCCTTAACGAACGTTTAAGTTGATCTTAGCCGCAACGCGGCTAACGTATCCTTAAACTAAAAACACCAAACCCAAATCTAAGTAAATACGGATTTGGACTAATCCACGTCCTACGGGCGACGGCATTATTCAGTCTCCGTATACAATCCACGGGCAACCACAAACAAAACAAACACACACGACACAAAGTGAAATTCTGGAGAAGGAGAAAGTGGCTACCGCGATGCGGTAGCGTAATTAACTGCAGGGGCTTGCGCCTGCAGGGAAGAGCGTCCCCACAATCAAAAACCCCTCAAGCGAGGGGGAATCTGACAAAGTCTGCTACATCGGCCGCATCCGTCTAAACCTTCGATATACGGTGCCATAAATCAACTTGGCATCTTCGGAGAGGTAGACGGATAAAACCAAATAGCATCTGCCCCGAATCCCAGCGTCAAGACATCGCGGTCCTGTGCGCCGTCCATTCAGAGGGGAACAGATTCTGGCACGCCCGGTGGGACCTTTTCCTCTTTCCACTCCACACTTCGTGTGTCGTCCTCGCGAACCAATCGCGGTTTGTTAAATGGTTGCCTTTGGATTTCAAGTTACTAAGATTTGGTCTTTTTCCTGGCGCAGAACTCAAGATTCAATGGCCTTTAACTGCACCAATTGCTCGAAATGCCACTGCAGTGGACGCTCCACCTCTCCCGGAGGTGTAGCATATGGGCCCCAAGCGGCTTCCTTCCTCACTCTGCCGGTAGACCAGGTGACCCAAGCCACCACTGGTCTGTTCTTCGGGACCATGATCCCACCTACAAGCTTCCCTACGCCAATACCTGCACTGGAAGTGAACAAAAAGTCGGTCTTCGACCGGCTCACTGCTACGACGGCCCCTGTCAACGGGTCGCTCACTACCGAACCGACAGCCTCTGTTTTCACCAGGCTAAATCAGAACTCTAAATTGGCTGTCCCGAGGAAGGCGATAACTGTTGCTCCGGAAGTCGTCAAGGCGGCTTCCCCTGTCAAAGAGTCAGTCTTTTCAAGACTGACGATTCCTGCTCCTCCCCCTACTCGAGGGTCCGTCTTCGGCAGGTTGAATATCACCCCTCAGAAGACAACCTCAGTCTTTAAGAGATTAACACCGGCGGCGCCTCATTCAGACAGGGGGCAAAAAGAAACTATCTCAATCTCTGAGCCTATCCCAACGGCTCGCCGTGCTCGACGTCGCCATTGGCAACGAGTGAGGAAGGCAGGGGGCAACTCTCCCTCAGGGCTAACTCCACCGGCTCCAGTGGTGGAAGTCAACGCTGCTGTTCCAACTGGGAACAACTTTGAGCTGCTGAGAAGGGTACGGAAGAACTCTCCAACCGCTACATTGAAGAGATCTCCTCCACCTGCAGAGAGAGCTCCAGAAACGAAGCAAGAACATCCCCCTCAATGGCTGTCCTCAAAAATATACAAGGTTTGGCGTAGAGTTCAAGACTCCGTGATTGACCCGGACCACTTCCATCGCCAGAAAAAGGCAAAGGTGGAAAAAGACAAAAACCGCCCCATTAAACAACAGGGGGCAACAATTGCTAGGATGCCCACTTCAACGGTCCACAAAAGAAGGAGGCCAGAGAAAGCTCCCGTGACAATGGCAAAGTCTAAAAGCGGTGAACCTAAACGCCCCAAGTCAGGGGGCATAACAGTTCATACGGTTTATATGGCTTCTGGAAAGGAGGAAAGCCGCACTTCTACGGGTCACCGACCGCTCACCCGATCAGTGACCAAGGCTCAGGAGCAGCAACAAAAGCTCCAGGAGATGATGAATGCTATGGCCGTGCTTACAGAGCCAAAAGAAAACCCTGAAGCGTCCTTAGATGAGCGCCGAGACGAAGAGACCGATGCCGAGTTCCTTCGCCGAATATTGGAAAAGAAGGACAAAGAGGCTGCTGAACAAGCGGCCAACATACAGCGTATGGGCCTCCTCTTCCAGGACATGATAGGGATGATGATACAACAAGATCCCCCGAATGAAGAACCTCCGATCGTCCTTGGAGACGATAGGGGAGAGACATCAAATCCTCAGCCCATTCTATCAACGGCTAAAGAGGATACAATCTCTAAAACTGATCTGGACGAATACATAGCCCAGCAAATAAGGGTTCATCATGCGGCCGAAGCAGCCGGCCACGTCGTAAAAACGGGGCGGCCATATCCAGGCTGGTATGACCAAATCAAGTACCCGTCGGGTTACACAATTCCCAAGTTCCATGTCTACAAGGGGACCGGCAATCCCCATCAGCATGTTGCCCAGTTCAGGGCGCTTTGCGGTAACACCGGCGGCGATGACAAGCTTTTGCTCCTCCAGTTCGTTGGAAGTCTATCAGATACGGCGTTCGAGTGGTACTCTGAACTCCCTAATGATTCTATTAAAGCCTTCGCGGAAATGGAGCTGCTGTTTACCCAACGCTTTGCAAGTGCCAGTGAACGTACCCCGATGACGGCACTGATTAATGCTAGGGTAAAACCCGGCGAGACATAGGTTCAGTACGCTATACGGTGGCGTAATCTATGGTCGAAGTGTGAGCAGCGCATAGAAGAAGCCCCTGCGATGGGAATGTTTGTTGGAACCCTTGATCCACAAGCAACCATCTCACAGTTTATGATGTTCTTCAAGCCGACTACCTTCCAGGCTTTGATTGACAAACTAGCGCAGATGGACCAGATGGGCCATAAACCCCCTCTCCCAAAGCCGGACTCCCGAAATGACAAAGGAAAGGGAAAAGCGATCGTTGTCGCTAATGCTCAACAACAACCGAACGACTCGAAGCCGGTTGCTCGTCCAAACAATACGCGCCCATACGTACCCCTTGAGGATAGGATGGGACGTCCTTATTCCTTCCCCCGCGATAAAACGAGGAGGTTATTCGAGCTGGCGTTGCGCAACAGACTCATAAATCTGCCGGATCCAAAACGTCCGTTGCAACCAAATGACGTCAACGAGCCCAACTACTGTCCTTATCATCGAGTACTAGGCCACCCGATCGAAGATTGCTACGTTTTCAAGAATTGGCTTGAAAACCAATACCGACAGGGCAAGTTCGCGTTATCTGACAAATGGAAGGTGAATCCCCCGCAGCCCCACACCTCTAAGGGGACGAATACGTCGGGGGCAACATGCTCCGTCATTGAAGTCGTATTATCAGCCAAGACAAAGAGGATGCTAAACGATCTTCAGACATGTCCAGCGGTCAAGTGGAAGAACCCATTGGAGCCACAAATTATGGAGGGAATGCTAAAACCTCGTCCGATTCAAAAAATTGGTGGAAGTGGCCTAAACACTCATAACCAGCCGTCAAAATCTTCGAAAAAGAAGAAGAAGAAATCTAAGAAGCCCGTGAAGCGTGGCGACAAGCGCACGGACTTACAAAAGCAAATTGACGCGCTGGAGGAATACAATCAGAGGGCATGAACCCCCATTACATTCCAAGAGTTCCTCGGCCATGTCTTTCAAGAAGAGGATGAGGGAGAAAGTTCATCAGATGAATCCGAGGAATATGTGGCGAGCTGTCATATGATTTCCCATTCGATCACGAATGATGAGGAGATTCCTTGCACCGAAAAGCTGGGGGCAGATCCTGAACCAAAAGTTCTGGGGCCATCAGATGAAGTAATTGACGCACTCCTTAATGAAGCTCGGTTGAAAAGTAAAGCTGATCGGGAGCACGAGGCGGCTATATTTGAAAGGGCCAAGCGCCAGCGACTTGATGAAGGAGCTGAGATGATCCCGCTGGACCAAAACACCTCCGCTACCGACAAAAGCCAACTCAAGATGAGGAAAAAGTTCGCTAAAGCCATATCAATGGGCATGAAGCTACCATCCTCTGAAGGAAACATTGCCGGTGAAGTGGAAACGCACCCCTCGTATTGTTTATATCATCAGAGGATTTCGCACCCCACTCAAGAGTGCAAAGCTTTCGATAGATGGTGGCAAGGATACGTTACTCATCGACAACGCTTTAAGCGGGAAAAACGTAAAACTCGTCGGGAGCAGAGAAATACGACCGAAGGGCTTAAAAGAACTGCTGGCGATTGTCGCATGGTTAACACCGGTGGATCATAAGTGCCTACATTCGGGAGTGATTCTGATGAAGAGCTAGAACTTGCCCCTCTCTTTAAAGAGTCCGCTTCAGGAAAAGAAGAAGAACCGAAGGTCTGCGAAAATATCCGGCTGCGGAATCGGACGCTGCCTGAAAAGAACCTCGGACCCTTGAACAGAAAAGATAAAGGGAAAGAAAAGGTCTCTGAAGATATCATCTTAGATGACCAAACGGCGGAAGAGTTAAACGCCAAGAACCCGCCGAAGAGAAATAAGGTAGACTACAACGTTTTGGCGCATCTGAGGAAGCTGCCCTCACAGCTCAGCATTCTTGACGCCCTTTTGCTATCAAAAGAGGCGAGAGATTCGTTGATTAAGGCGCTCCAAGACCCGGAACAATTCCAAGCATGCCTGGCCGAGGAAAAGATGAAGGATGCATTAGAGGAAGTGCACACGGCTGATGTTACTTTTGGTGATGAAGACCTTCTACTTGGGACGTGCGAACACAATCGCCCTCTCTATGTCTCGGGATACTGCCATGATATAAGGATAGGCAAAATCCTGATCGATAACGGGTCGTCTGTTAACCTACTCAATGTGCGGGTGTTGAAGGAAATTTGCATGAGCGTCCAGCACCTTGCTCGGGACAAGATCACCATCTCCGGGTTTGACTCCCAATCGTCAAAGACTCTTGGATCTGTGATACTGACGCTACGCTTCGGGCTACTCGTCACGGACATTAAGTTCCACGTCATAGACGCCAAGACATGCTACAACGCTTTGCTCGGCCGACCATTGTTACACGAGTACAACATCATCCCTTCTACACAACATCAGTGCATGAAGTATTTTAAGGATGGTTTCGAGTATACCGTGATGGGAGAACTGAACCCGTTCTCTGTGAACGAGGTCCGTAAATACGAAGATGCCAAATACTTCTTGCCGGATTTCGAAGACACGGAGAAGTGTCATAAGCCGGAAAATAAAACTAACGCCACCATCCCTGTCTTCGGCAGTGATACCGAGGAGGAAGAGGAGATCGTTTATTCGGGTCCGCCCCAACATAACAAGCCACGACCGTCCACTCCTACATTGGTCTTTGGTAGTGATTCGGAGGATGAAGTCCATGTCGTATTCTCTGCTCGACCTTCAATACAAGCTTCCGCTGACGAAGAGCAAAGTCTGCAAGTCCCCATGGTGCCGCCTAAACATCATAAAGAACTGGACGCACTTAATATCTCAGTGTAGAAGAGCTATAGACATTCTATATCTCTCCCAGGCGAGAAAACGAGAAGGCAATCCTATTCTACCGTTCTGAAGAAAACAAGGTGGAAAAAGAAGTTTGGCATGGCGCGGATCCCAGTCTCGACAGGCTTCAGCCTATCCGTCTTCCCAGATATTATACAGAAGGTTTGAAGAAGCTGCTGAAATGCCATGGGATATCCTTCAAACAGACCGTTAGAGAGGCCAAATTCTATGACAGGGTCTGGAACATTCCCGGGATCCAACGCAAACTGCCTAACGGGAGAATGGAAACAAGAGGGCTTGGATACATCCGTTCAAAGAAACGAGAGTTACTACCCGGCTGCTACGTCGTATATGACCTTGATGAAGAAGCGGATGCTCAATGGGAGGACGCTAATCCTAAGCCAGTGAAAGTTCCAGATGCAAAAGAGCCCAGTCCGTCGTTCGAGGAACATATGGACAGACTTGTAAAGAAAGCTGGTCAAAAGGTCCGAGATGATCACAACCGTGAGACGGCCATCTACGAGAAAGCCAAGACGCAACGCCTTCTCCAACAGGCCGTAAAGGATGAAAATGCCGCTCCTTGTCAACCCGTTATAAAGAAGGCTCAGCTCAAAAGCAGAAATAAGTTGAAAGGCCAAAAAGGCACTCAACAACAACAAAGCAGGGCTGAGAAGCCACGCAAACGGGAGTCGAGCGTTATTGACCTATCCCTTATGAAGAAAATGGGGCGAGCATACTCATTTCCTCGGGACAAGACGAAGAAAATACTTGATCTATCAAATGCTTACATTGCCGGAGTCTAAACACCCTGAACAAGCAGGCGAAGCCTCACACCCGGACTATTGCTCTTACCATCGAGTAGTAGGTCATCCTCTTGAAAATTGCTTCACCTTCAAGAATTGGGTCGAAGATCAATATCAGCTTGGTAAATTCGCTCTGTCCAATAACTGGAGGATAGCACCACCACAAAAGCACGAGCCTAAGGCCACGAAAGAAAAACCAGTTCCACATTGGGATTGGAAGCGAATTCGTACCTATCACATGATAACAATACTACAAGAAGAATCCGAGAACATGGACAGCCTTCCCTGGTGCCTCGAAAACAGCAATGATGAGGTGATCTCAGAATTTCCCCCAGCTCCGAAAGAACTGGAGGATGGAATACATACCACTGCAGATAACCTCAAGAAAATTGAGTTGGGGACGATAAACAATCCGCGACCGACATTCGTCAGCGAGCTGCTGTCTGAAGAGAGGGTGGCTGCGTTAAAAGACGTCCTTGTACAGCATAAAGATTGCTTCGCATGGAATAATTCCGAGATGCCGGGACTAGATCCAAAAGTTGCTGTACATAGACTGGCGATATCCTCGGGTGTCAAGCCAGTCAAACAAGCGCCGAGAAGAATGCGGCTCGAGCTCGAGATGAGCATCAACGCTGAAGTCAAAAAGCTGATAGACTCCGGCTTTATCCAGGAGGTTCAATACCCTGAATGGATTGCTAATATCGTCCCAGTGATGAAGAAAAATGGGACGGTGCGCATATGCGTGGACTTTCGGGATCTCAACAAAGCCTGCCCGAAGGATGATTTCCCAGTACTAGTCACCGAACTGATGATAGACAATACGTCCACGCATGAGATTTTCTCATTCATGGACGGCTCATCAGGATATAATCAAATAAAAATGCATCCTGAAGACCAGAAACATACGGCTTTCCGGACTCCTTTAGGAATATTCTGTTACAGGTGATGCCCTTCGGTTTAAAGAACGCCGGTGCCACCTACCAAAGGGCCATGACGAAGATCTTCGATGACCTTATACACGAAATCGTCGAATGCTATATCGACGACCTCGTTGTTAAAAGCAAATCATATGAGGAACATCTCGAGCATCTGAAGACCGTATTTCAACGTCTTCGGCAATACAACTTGAAGATGAATCCGCTCAAGTGTGCATTTGGAGTTTCCTCAGGAAAATTCCTGGGATTCATTGTTCGACACCGGGGTATCGAAATAGATCCGTCCAAGATCAAGGCAATCATGGAAATGCCTCCGCCGAGAACTCTCAAACAGCTGCGGTCTCTCCAAGGGAAGCTCGCGTACATACGGCGATTTATAGCCAACCTCTCAGGAAAGTGCCGTCCTTACAGCCACCTGATGAAGAAGGGAACCCCGTTCGTCTGGGATCAAAAGTGCCAAAGCGCACTAGACGAGATCAAACAGTACCTGCAAAACCCTCCAGTGTTGGTCGCTCCGGTTAAGGGAAAGCCTCTCATTCTTTATACAGCCGCCCTCGAAGGTTCTTTAGGCGCATTATGGGCACAAGAGAACGATCAAGGGAAAGAAAGAGCACTCTACTACTTAAGTCGAGTTCTACTGGGGGCAGAAAGCAACTACTCCCCCATTGAAAAACACTGCTTAGCGTTGATCTTCGCAATAACAAAGCTTAGACATTACGCATTAGCACATGAAGTCCAGCTCATTTCAAAGGTGGACCCTCTCAAATACCTAATGTCAAAGGCCATATTGACGGGACGACTCGCTAATGGGCCCTGCTCTTAATGGAGTTCTCGATAACGTACCGACCTCTCAAGGCAGTGAAAGGCCAGGCCATCGCCGACTTTCTTGCTGAGCACCCGATACCTGCCGATTCTCCCCTAAAGTGCGATTTGCCAGACAAACATGCGTTTGACGCAGTCGACAGTGGTGATACCCGTTGGGAGCTTTATTTCGATGGAGCATCTTCCATGAAAAAGCACAAACAAAGTACGCCAATGATCAAATCGGGAGTAGGCCTTATCTTCGTGACCCCACAAGGAGGAATAATGCGCTTCGCTTTCTCCTTAACAGAACCGAGAACGAATAATGAAGCTGAATATGAAGCTTTGATAGCAGGTCTCGAGATCGCCATTGACATGGGAATTGAAAGCCTCCTCATATATAGGGACTCCCAGCTAGTCGTCAGTCAAGTGAACGGCGATTACCAAACATGCAAACCGGAATTGGTAAAATACGGGGAAAAGGTGCAACAACTGCTGACCCAAATTCTCTCCTATACTTTGGAAAGTATACCACGCGCAGAAAATAGCAAAGCGGACGCGTTAGCTAAGCTTGCTAAAGAACTGGCTGACGAGAACCTCGATGAGGTTAGAATCATGGTACAAAGTCGTCGGGTGCTCGCCCCCGCAGAAATACCTCCGGGATCACCCGAAGAAAAGAGAGTGACTGAACAAGCGACCTTACAAATAAAAGACCATGAGAAGGTTGAGGATTGGAGGGAGGTCTTTATAGACTACTTCAAATCCCACCAAATGCCCGAAGATGCGTCCGCACGACACCAGCTCATGAAACGAGCTCTGTCTTTCGCCTTCGTCAATGATACTCTATACAAAAGGTCATTCGATTCTCTGTGGCTGAAGTGCTTAGGACCGAACGAAGCGGAAAGAGTCGTTCAAGAAGTTCATGACGGAATCTGCGGTTCTCACCAAGAAGGCCCAAAGATGAAGTTAAAGATCAAACGGATGGGCTACTTGTAGGGTGTTTTTCGTCACCCCATTGAGATGGGAATACGCGCGCGCTTGTCAGGCGCACTACAGATTCCCCCGGCCTAGGGTAGGCCGGGGTTTATTGATTGTGGGGATCCGAATCTCCGGCAGCCGCGGACTAAGCTGCCGTTAATTACCCCTCGCCTTTCAGGCGAGGGAACCTCCGATTAATGGGTTAAACTGGTCATGCGAACTCAATGTGCAGTGTACGTGTGTTGTGTTTTGAAAGGGGGGTTTTGGATATATCGGGAGCCACGCAGAGTTTTTACGGGGGTCCCGCTACCCGGATAGCGGGCTGGGGGTCAAGGGGGCTAGCAGCCCCCTTGCGGGGTGCGGGGCAGCGCCCCGTTAGAAATTTTTTTCTAACAGGGACAGTGTCGCGGAGTATGTGTATGTGTACATTTATATACATATGTATATATATACATGTAAATATAAGTAAAGGGGGAAAAGACATCCAAAGGATGCGTGGGGCCAGCGTCTAGAGCGCTGTGCGCTAAGGTGCTGTGCGCTCAGGCGCGCGCGCGCCACGTGTCGACACGTGGGCAACTTGCGCATGAGCGCTGCGCGCAGGTGCGCAAGCGCACGCGCCACGTGTCGGCATGTAGGCGTTTTGCGCAAGAGCGCTGCGCGCAGGTGCGCAAGCGAGCGCGCGCAACGTGTCGGCACGCGGGCGCTTTGCGCACTTGCGCAAGCGCGCCACGTGTCGGCACGCGGGCGCTTTGCGCACTTGCGCAAGCGCGCAGGTGCGCAAGTGCGCGCGCCACGTGTCGGCACGCGGGCGCTTTGCGTAAGAGCGCTGCGCGCAGGTGCGCAAGCGCGCGCGCGCCACGTGTCGACACGCGGGCGCTTTGCGCACTTGCGCAAGCGCGCCACGTGTCGTCACGAGGGCGCTTTGTGCACTTGCGCAAGCGCGCAGGTGCGCAAGCGCGCGCCACGTGTCGGCACGCGGGCGCTTTGCGCACTTGCGAAGCGCGCAGGAGAGGACAAGAGGCTTTTAGCCTAAAAAGATTTCTCTGAAGAGAGATCAAAGAGGAGTTGGACTCCTGAGTGTTTTTTTCTTCTTTCTTGGGGGTTTAGTGAAAGATGTTCTTCTTCTTCCTCCTCTGTTGGCTGGATCTTGATGATCAAGAGATGTGAGATCTAAAAATCTCTCCTTTCTGCGATCTAATGGTAGATCCAAGTTCCCCTTTGTGGGTTTTGTGGTGAAAGACTTCTTAGTTTTTGAAAAGAAAGAGTAAAACTCTTGATTTAATTCAAAAGAAATTAGAAGGTTTAGAACCTTGGAGAAGGAGCAGGAGGCACAAAGAACCCTAATTTTTGGGGGAATGAAAAGTTGTTTTTTTTTTATTCATCATCATGTTTCCTTTTATAGGCTTACACATTTACATATAGCCCCTTGGGCTTTTCATAATGGCTTTTTGCCTATCACATGGCTTATGTGTCATTTGTTTTTGCACATAAGCCATGAGCTTACAAAAATTTGGCTTTATGCCCATTTTGCATACAAAAATCTTGCACAAAAATTACATAAAAATTATTTGTTACATGATTTTTGTTGTTGGCATGGAGGAGGCTGGCCGCGGCCTTGACTTGGGCATGGGCCCGCTTGCCCTGGGCTTGGGCCCACCTGTCTTGGGGTTGACCTTGACTTTGACTCGGTCAACGGGGGTGTAAATTTTTACCCCAACAAAGTGCCCCCCATCAATAAATGCACACAGCATATATGGGTCGTGTGCATGAAATTGATGGATCTTCTTTCACGTGGAGGCGACTTGCTTTGGTTCCCACTTTTTGGGACGCACTGCCCTTTTTACGACATGGACGGTCGACGCTTGACGCGTCTCCGAGACGGAGTGTCCGTGGTAGACGTTTCCCTGACCCAGAGTGATTTGGTTCCCGATTTGTGGGAAGCCTGCACTACCCTTTTTGCGACATGGACGGTCGACGCTCTGTTATGCAGCGAGTTGGGTTCCCAATTTGCGGGAGCCTGCACTGCCCTTTTTGCGACATAGACGGTCGACGCTCTGTTACGAAGCGATTTGGGTTCCCAATTTGCGGGAGCCTGCACTGCCCTTTTTGCGACATAGACGGTCGACGCTCTGTTACGAAGCGATTTGGGTTCCCAGTTTGCGGGAGCCTGCACTGCCCTTTTTGCGACATAGACGGTCGACGCTCTGTTACGAAGCGATTTGGGTTCCCAGTTTGCGGGAGCCTGCACTGCCCTTTTTGCGACATAGACGGTCGACGCTCTGTTACGAAGCGATTTGGGTTCCCAATTTGCGGGAGCCTGCACTGCCCTTTTTGCGACATAGACGGTCGACGCTCTGTTACGAAGCGATTTGGGTTCCCAGTTTGCGGGAGCCTGCACTGCCCTTTTTGCGACATAGACGGTCGACGCTCTGTTACGAAGCAATTTGGGTTCCCAATTTGCGGGAGCCTGCACTGCCCTTTTTGCGACATAGACGGTCGACGCTCTGATCCGAAGCGATTTGGTAGACGTGTCCCCGGCACGGAGTGTCGCTGGTCGACGTTTCCCCGAGGCGGAGTGTCTGCTGTAGGACGTTTCCACGAGACGGAGTGCCTGCTGTAGGACGTTTCCCCGAGACGGAGTGCCTGTGGTAGGACGTATCCCCGAGACGGAGTGCCTGTGGTAGGACGTTTCCCCGAGACGGAGTGCCTGTGGTAGGACGTATCCCCGAGACGGAGTGTCTGCTGTAGGACGTTTCCACGAGACGGAGTGCCTGCTGTAGGACGTTTCCCCGAGACGGAGTGCCTGTGGTAGGACGTTTCCCCGAGACGGAGTGCCTGTGGTAGGACGTATCCCCGAGATGGAGTGTCTGTTGTAGGACGTTTCCCCGAGACGGAGTGCCTGTGGTAGGACGTTTCCCCGAGTCGGAGTGCCTGTGGTAGGACGTTTCCCCGAGTCGGAGTGCCTGTTGTAGGACGTTTCCCCGAGTCGGAGTGCCTGTTGTAGGACGTTTCCCCGAGACGGAGTGCTTGTGGTAGGACGTATCCCCGAGACGGAGTGCCTGTTGTAGGACGTTTCCCCGAGACGGAGTGCCTGTTGTAGGACGTATCCCCGAGACGGAGTGCCTGTTGTAGGACGTATCCCCGAGACGGAGTGCCTGTTGTAGGGCGTATCCCCGAGACAGAGTGCCTGTGGTTGACGCAGAGGTCGATGTTGGAATTAGTTGGTTTGATTTGTTTGATTTGAGTTGACATTAGCATCGCTATACTGGAATATGGTACCAGGAGCGAATCATCATCTGTCTTTGAGAGGATTTGGGAATTGGGGTTTTTGTTTGGCATCTGCATTGCTGCACTGGAATAATGCCAGGAGCAACTCATCATGTGCCTAGAGAGGATTTGGATTTGGTTTGTTTGGCATCTGCATTGCTGCACTGGAATAATGCCAGGAGCAACTCATCATGTGCCCAGAGAGGATTTGGATTTGGTTTGTTTGGCATCTGCATTGCTGCACTGGAATAATGCAAGGAGCAACTCATCATGTGCCCGGGGAGGATTTGAATTTGGTTTTTGTTTGGCATCTGCATTGCTGCACTGGAATAATGCCAGGAGCAACTCATCATGTGCCCAGAGAGGATTTGGATTTGGTTTGTTTGGCATCTGCATTGCTGCACTGGAATAATGCCAGGAGCAACTCATCATGTGCCCGGGGAGGATTTGAATTTGGTTTTTGTTTGGCATCTGCATTGCTGCACTGGAATAATGCCAGGAGCAACTCATCATGTGCCCGGGGAGGATTTGAATTTGGTTTTTGTTTGGCATCTGCATTGCTGCACTGGAATAATGCCAGGAGCAACTCATCATGTGCCCGGGGAGGATTTGAATTTGGTTTTTGTTTGGCATCTGCATTGCTGCACTGGAATAATGCCAGGAGCAACTCATCATGTACCCGGGAGGACTTGGGTTTGGTTTTTGTTTGGCATCTGCATTGCTGCACTGGAATAATGCCAGGAGCAACTCATCATGTACCCGGGAGGACTTGGGTTTGGTTTTTGTTTGGCATCTGCATTGCTGCACTGGAATAATGCCAGGAGCAACTCATCATGTACCCGGGAGGACTTGGGAGAGATTGGGATCGTTTTACGCTCGTGGATTGTATACGGTTTTGCAGGATGTATGATCCAGACCGTAGGGCCATAAAAATTTTAGGGCTTTGTTGGCGTCTGCATCGCTGCACTGGAATATGGTACCAGGAGCGACTCATCATTCGCCGCTTGGGGATTGGAATTTGGAATTTGGTTGGCGTCTACATCGCTGCACTGGAATATGGTACCAGGAGCGACTCAACATTCGCCACTTGGGGATTGGGGGGCGATTGCTTAGGAGACAGGTTTGGATCCCTATCACCTAAGACTTTTCAATTTTATGGGCCGTGAGGGACCCATAAAGGTATTTTCTCCCTGCGAGTCGTAAGGATCCTGCAGGTGTGTTTTCTCCTTAAGAGTCGTGAGGACTCCTAAGTGTGTTTTTCCTTGGTGAGTCGTAAGGATCTCACGAAGGTTTGTTCTCCTCATGCATCGTGAGGACACATGAGTGGGTCTTTCCAATGAAGCGTAATTCCAAAGGCGGAGACCAGCCGCGTAACTGGTGGTTGCGGTGGGGCATGGGTATGCTGAGAATCATTTGAGCCCGTGGATTGTATACGGTAGTCAATTTGGGGACTGGCCGTAGGGCTGGAAGAATTTTGGAAATTGGATTTTGGTTGGCGTCTGCATCGCTGCACTGGAATATGGTACCAGGAGCGACTCATCATTCGCCGTTGTTTTATATTATTATCATCTTTTTTGGCTTTTGTTTTTGTTTTACCGCGATTGCTCTATCATTTCAGCTTTT
Organism: Agapanthus africanus; assembly: GCA_030015575.1. Taxonomy (NCBI): domain Eukaryota; kingdom Viridiplantae; phylum Streptophyta; class Magnoliopsida; order Asparagales; family Amaryllidaceae; genus Agapanthus; species Agapanthus africanus. The sequence goes on along the minus strand of JASDDO010000016.1, from coordinate 520,064,006 downwards.
CTTATCGCGATGATCGCGATTGCCCTATCATTTCGGCTATTTATTCGCAGTTGCCCCATCATTTCGGCTTTATTTTCATCATTTTTTTTTACTCGCTGATTTTTATTGCGAGTTGCCCCATCATTTCGGCTTTTCTTTTTATTCATTTATTTACACATTCTTTTTTTTCTTATTTACACTTTTTTTTTTTACATTTCCAGTTTAACGACTTAGAGGTCGATTATTCCCAGTTTAATGACGTGGTGGTCGATTGTTCCCAGTTTAATGACGTGGCGGTCGATTGTTCCCAGTTTAATGACGTGGCGGTCGATTGTTCCCAGTTTAATGACGTGGCGGTCGATTGTTCCCAGTTTAATGACGTGGTGGTCGATTGTTTCCAGAGAAAGGTGGGTGTTTGACAGAATCAGGTCCCTGAAGGACTTCGGTCCCCGTTTGTATGAAATTGGCGGTCGCAGCTTGATTGTTTGTTAACACGCCAGGGGACAATGATATTTCTCCCGCCTTGTATTGTTTCTCAACCCAATCCTTGAAGATACAACAGTCTTCAATAGTGTGCCCCAGCACTCGGTGGTATGGGCAAAAGTTGGGATGATCAGTCTTGTTCGCTTCACTTAGCCTTCTCGGTTCTGGTAGCCGCAGGCCATTCTTTAGAGCATCTTTAAAAATTTTGTAGACCTTGTCCTTTCGGAATGAGTAGACCTTATTTCTCCTTTCCTCCAAAGTTGGCTCTCGAGGCTGGTCAGTCTTTGCCCCGCCCGTTCTCTGCTTATTTGGAGAATCGGTGATGTTAGAACTTCCGCCTTTTCGGTTGTCGTCCCTCCAAGGTTTCGGTCTGTTTGTGAACTGAAGATCCTGAGCGGACTCGGGCTTTGAGCGTTCCAACGTTTGGACCTTTTTGGTCAGCTCTTGGAATGTTTTGAGACCCGCGGTACATAGAAACGGGGCCATCCAGTTGTTGAGATTTCCGACGAGGAGACTGACAGATTGGTCCTGCTCTATCGGCGGTTCGCATTTGACGGAGAGATTGCGCCATCGGGTTATAAAATCCGTGCTGCTTTCGTCGCTCTTGGGCTTGGTCCTCACGAGCTCGGCAATGGTAATCTTATCGCTGACGCTCATGAACCTCTGCCGAAACAGAGACTCCATTTGGACAAAAGTTGTGACGGAGCCATCCGGTATGCTCGCGTACCAGTCGAAAGCAACATCGGTCAAGCTATTAACGAACTGGCGGAGGAGAAGCGCATCATTGCCCCCAGTATTCCCGCATGAGGCTTTGAAGTGGGCGATGTGCTGATTCGCATTTCCCGTCCCATCGAATCTTCCGAATTTGGGGATGACATAGCCGCTAGGAAATTCTACCAGATCATACTGAGCAGGATATGGTCTCCCACTACTGCTGATATCTTTTTGCGCTTCGGCTTCGGCTACCAAGGTTTTGACTTTGTTGGCAACCAAATCCATGATTTGATCTTGAGTTAGCGGGCTACTTTCATCGGTAGCCAAGGCATTTCCTGAGATATGATGCGACTGATTTTCATGTAGTTCGCCCACTTTTGGATTTGAGGGAATAAGCGTCGGTTGCTTTGGCACACCACTTCCCGGTTCACGAGCAGAGCCCTCCGCTTGATTGGGCGGCTGAGAGGCAAGTCGGGTTGTGAGCTGCATCACGACATTCGTCAAGTCATCGATTTTGGAGTAGAGTTTGGCCATCTCCTTGTCTTTGTTTCTGAGCTGCTTTCGGAGCTCTTGAAGCAGCTCTTGCTCCGCGGTCCTGGGGAGGAAAGTCGGCTCTTCTTCGCTTTCCGAGCCCGACTCCTCATGGACCGAAGGGTCTTTCCGCCTATCATCCTCATCAATAGGGTTTTCATCACCCAGCAGAGGCGGCTGCTCTTGGGAAGCGGCCACCACGTTCAAGCCAGATTGGATTTAAGATGTGGTAGCCCCGTCCTTGCTCTTGCTGCGCGTGTCCACCGTGTAGACAGTGTGGACCACATACCCAGCCATTTCCTCATCTTCGACGGGGTAACCCTGTTCTTCGAACCTTATGAGGTTTAGCCTGGCAGGAGCCCTAGCCCTTTTGTTGGCTCTATATCTGAGCCTTTTCTCCCTCTGCTTCTCGATTTTGAAGGCTTGGCGGGCATCCGCTACCCGGAAAGCCATTGTGAGTTGATCAACGGGGAGCTTAGAGAAGACACCCGATCGGGCATTTTTCAGGGGCGCCGCTGGAGCTTGCTCGGGACTCGTTGTAGCTTTGTTGGTGTTGATGGCCTTGCCCCCAGCTGGGGCCAAGGAAAGTCGTTCAGATACCGACTCGCGTTTGAGTTGGGGCGCCCTTGAGATCACCACATTTGGTCTCCTGCCTTTCGAGACCGGTTTGTCTGCCACCGGGGCTTGAGGAGCTGGGATGGCGCCAACTGGCATGAACATGATAGAGCCAAAAGGTAGCAGAGGCTCCTCCCATTGTCGCCCAAGACTGGCCGGAAGGACCATCCTGGAGTCTATCTTCATCGTGTATGAGATGGGAGCCGTGTTGAGAGCTGAGCAGGTTTTTAGAGACATCGTTGAGAAGTGATTGCTTGAGAACCTGCATGAAAGAGCATTATTTTAGTACAAATACAGGCATGTATATTGATTGAGTTCGCATGAACATTTAACCCGAAATATGGGAGGAGAGATTGGTCCCACCGGGCGTGCCAGAATCTGTAGGGTGTTTTTCGTCACCCCATTGAGATGGGAATACGCGCGCGCTTGTCAGGCGCACTACAGATTCCCCCGGCCTAGGGTAGGCCGGGGTTTATTGATTGTGGGGATCCGAATCTCCGGCAGCCGCGGACTAAGCTGCCGTTAATTACCCCTCGCCTTTCAGGCGAGGGAACCTCCGATTAACGGGTTAAACTGGTCATGCGAACTCAATGTGCAGTGTACGTGTGTTGTGTTTTGAAAGGGGGGTTTTGGATATATCGGGAGCCACGCAGAGTTTTTACGGGGGTCCCGCTACCCGGATAGCGGGCTGGGGGTCAAGGGGGCTAGCAGCCCCCTTGCGGGGTGCGGGGCAGCGCCCCGTTAGAAATTTTTTTCTAACAGGGACAGTGTCGCGGAGTATGTGTATGTGTACATTTATATACATATGTATATATATACATGTAAATATAAGTAAAGGGGGAAAAGACATCCAAAGGATGCGTGGGGCCAGCGTCTAGAGCGCTGTGCGCTAAGGTGCTGTGCGCTCAGGCGCGCGCGCGCCACGTGTCGACACGTGGGCAACTTGCGCATGAGCGCTGCGCGCAGGTGCGCAAGCGCACGCGCCACGTGTCGGCATGTGGGCGTTTTGCGCAAGAGCGCTGCGCGCAGGTGCGCAAGCGAGCACGCGCAACGTGTCGGCACGCGGGCGCTTTGCGCACTTGCGCAAGCGCGCCACGTGTCGGCACGCGGGCGCTTTGCGCACTTGCGCAAGCGCGCAGGTGCGCAAGTGCGCGCGCCACGTGTCGGCACGCGGGCGCTTTGCGTAAGAGCGCTGCGCGCAGGTGCGCAAGCGCGCGCGCGCCACGTGTCGACACGCGGGCGCTTTGCGCACTTGCGCAAGCGCGCCACGTGTCGTCACGCGGGCGCTTTGTGCACTTGCGCAAGCGCGCAGGTGCGCAAGGGCGCGCGCCACGTGTCGGCACGCGGGCGCTTTGCGCACTTGCGCAAGCGCGCAGGTGCGCAAGCGCGCGCCACGTGTCGGCACGCGGGCGCTTTGCGCACTTGCGAAGCGCGCAGGAGAGGACAAGAGGCTTTTAGCCTAAAAAGATTTCTCTGAAGAGAGATCAAAGAGGAGTTGGACTCCTGAGTGTTTTTTTCTTCTTTCTTGGGGGTTTAGTGAAAGATGTTCTTCTTCTTCCTCCTCTGTTGGCTGGATCTTGATGATCAAGAGATGTGAGATCTAAAAATCTCTCCTTTCTGCGATCTAATGGTAGATCCAAGTTCCCCTTTGTGGGTTTTGTGGTGAAAGACTTCTTAGTTTTTGAAAAGAAAGAGTAAAACTCTTGATTTAATTCAAAAGAAATTAGAAGGTTTAGAACCTTGGAGAAGGAGCAGGAGGCACAAAGAACCCTAATTTTTGGGGGAATGAAAAGTTGTTTTTTTTTTATTCATCATCATGTTTCCTTTTATAGGCTTACACATTTACATATAGCCCCTTGGGCTTTTCATAATGGCTTTTTGCCTATCACATGGCTTATGTGTCATTTGTTTTTGCACATAAGCCATGAGCTTACAAAAATTTGGCTTTATGCCCATTTTGCATACAAAAATCTTGCACAAAAATTACATAAAAATTATTTGTTACATGATTTTTGTTGTTGGCATGGAGGAGGCTGGCCGCGGCCTTGACTTGGGCATGGGCCCGCTTGCCCTGGGCTTGGGCCCACCTGCCTTGGGGTTGACCTTGACTTTGACTCGGTCAACGGGGGTGTAAATTTTTACCCCAACACTACTACTGGCCCACGATGATTCAGGACTGCCTCGAATATGCGAAACAATGTCACTCATGCCAAATTCATAGGGACTTCATCCATCAGCATCCCAATCCACTACATCCAACGGTGGCTAGCTGGCCATTCGAAATGTGGGGGACTGATATAGTCGGCCCCATCGAACCAGCATCGTCTAAAGGACATCGTTTCATCCTAGCGACGACTGACTACTTCACTAAGTGGGCAGAAGCAGTACCGTTGAGAGAAGTGAAGACGGAGAATATCCTCCATTTCTTCAAAACGCACGTCATATATCGGTTTGGAACTCCGAGGCGGATCATCTCCGATAACGGGCCAGCCTACCGAAGTCATAAAATCAGCCGCTTCGCACAGCAGCATAACATAGACTGGAGATATTCCTCAGTCTATAATCCACGAGCTAACGGTCTCGCCGAGGCCTTCAACAAGACCTTGACGAAAATTATAAAGAAAACAGTGTCCCGAAATAAGAAAGACTGGCATGAGAGACTGCAAGAAGCTCTTTGGGCGTATCGAACCACGTTCAAGACAGCCACAAACACAACGCCATATGCGTTGGTGTTCGGTACGGAAGCAGTACTCCCTCTCGAGATAGAGTTACCCTCTCTACGAGTGGCAGTTCACCACGAGCTAACGGACGAAGAAAATGCTCACCTTCGGCTTGAGGAGCTTGACGCCCTTGATGAAACTAGGCTCATAGCGCAACAAAATCTGGAAGCTTATAAAGCAAAGATGACGCGCTCATACGAAAGATTGACCCGACCGAGGACATTCCACCAAGGCGAACTCGTGCTAGTGGTCAAAAGGCCTATGATCCCCAATCGCGCCAAGCGGGGAAAATTCGAGCCAAACTATGAAGGCCCGTACATCATAGATAAAGTTTACCAGGGTGGGGCCTATCTACTCATGGACATGCACGGTGAAAGGCCTTTCAGGCCGATAAACGGTCGCTTCCTGAAGAAATACTACGCTTAATGAGCCACAGCCTAGGTCAATGATAGATGACGACGACCATGTCCGCTCGCTATCTTCCTAAGCACAAGTTTTATAAGCAGTAGCCAACCTCTCAATGTCGGATCGAAATGTCCTTAAACTAATAGCGGACCGAAATGTCCTTAAACTAATAGCAGACCGAAACGTCTTTAAACTACTACCGCAGCATCTTTTAGGCTGACGAGATATAAAAAAAACATATAAAAATAAAATAAAAAAAACGGTATGTCCATAAGCAAATGGGCACGGATGAAAACCCGAAAGGGCTCCGTGAGTAAAAAACAGCAGGGCTACCGGCGAGTGTTCGTGAAAACCCGAAAGGGCGCGACCTCGTAAAAAAAAATAATAAAAAGAATATATAAAAAAAACGGTATGTCCATAAGCAAAACGGGCACGGATGAAAACCCGAGAGGGCTCCGTGAGTAAAAACAGCAGGACTACCGGCGAATGTTTGTGAAAACCCGAAAGGGCGCAACCTCGTTAAGAAACACTTGTAGGGTCCTCTCGACCCTATAAGGAGAAACCACCCGCGTGAGATCCTTACGATTCACAAGGGAACAACACACTTAGGAATCCCCACGATTCCTAAGGAGAAAATACACTTGCGAGATCCTCACGACTCGTAAAGAGAACGCTCTTATGGGACCCTCACGGCTCGTAAGATTTGAAAGTCTTAAGTTACAGAGATCTAAACCTGTGCTTAAGCAACCCCCACAACTTTCGATATTGCCCTACAAGTGGCTCAGCACTGATCCTTGTATACAATCCACGGGCGCGAATAAACATTTCCCAAACTAAGTCCCATCTGAGACTAGGGATATGTCCACACGGTAAATAACCCTTGTAAATCCTCTCGACTTACAAGGAGAAAACCCTCCTGTAGGATCCTTACGACTTACAGAGGAACAAAACACTTAGGAACCCTCACGATTCCTAAGGAGAAAATACACCTACAAGATCCTCACGACTTGTACGGAGAAATACCTTTGTGAGACCCTTACGGCTCATGAAGTCAAAAGCCTTAGTCGATAGGACCTTAACCCTGGTCGCTAAGCCTCCTTTGTTCGACAACAACAGAAGCAAATGATGATTCGCTCCTGGCAATATCCCAGTTGTAGCGGTGCTGATGCTAAAATCGGTGTCCAAGTTCAAGTTTACGGCGAAAAGCCAGTAGGCCGCACATGCATACGAAATAGCCGAAATGATAGGGCAACTTGCAATAAAAAGCAGCAAGTAAAATGTATGCATGCGAAATAGCCGAAATGATTGGGCAACTCGCAATAAAAAGCAGCGAGTAAAAATAAAATAAACAACCGAAATGATTGGGCACCGCGAAAAATAGCCGAAATGATTGGGCAATCGCGACCTTCGCGATATAAAAGCTGAAATGATAGAGCATCGCGGAAATAAAACAAAAAATGACGATAAAACTTTGGCCCTACAGTTAAGATTACATCGATCCCTGTATACAATCCAAGGGCGTAAACAAAGGGGGAACCATACTTTCCCAACAGACTCCGTCAGACGACGAAGCCAAACCTCGACGGTTCGTTTCAACCAAAGAAGCCAGTGTGTTCAACAAACTCCTCGACTCACGGATACAAACACTCCTTGACGAGAGCCTTCTGATTCGCGTCGACCTGCAGAGCCACCAATGCCTCCATGGGAATCCTCGACTCGTTTCAAACCCCAAGGAAACAAATAATCCTTGGCGCTTGGGAAACAAATAATCCCTAGCAAACTCCTCGACTCACGGATACAAACACTCTTTGACGAGAGCCTTCTGATCCGCGTCGACTCGCAGAGCCACCAGTGCCTCCGTGGGAATCCTCGACTCGTTTCAAACCCCAAGGAAACAAATAATCCTTGGCGCTCGGGAAACAAATAATCCCTAGCAAATTCCTCGACTCACGGATACAAACACTCCTTGACGAGAGCCTTCTGATTCGCGTCGACTCGCAGAGCCACCAGTGCCTCCGTGGGAACCCTCGACTCGTTTCAAACCCCAAGAAAACAAATAATCCTTGGCGCTTGGAAAACAAATAATCCCTAGCAAAATTTCTCGACTCACGGATACAAACACTCCTTGACGAGAGCCTTCTGATTCGCGTCGAATCGCAGAGCCACCAGTGCCTCCGTGGGAACCCTCGACTCGTTTCAAACCCCAAGGAAACAAATAATCCTTGGCGCTTGGGAAACAAATAATCCCTAGCAAAATTCCTCGACTCACGGATACAAACACTCCGTGACGAGGGCCTCTTGACCCACGCAGAGCCACCACTGTCTTTGCGGAAGAATTCCCGGTTCGTCTCAACTTGCAAAATGAAGCCTCAGGAAGCATGGACTAAGAAAACTTGCTTCCTTAACAATGGGACCCTACAAGTCAATCCAAAATGGTCTCTTGCATACTATTCACGGGTCTCACTCTCCAAAGTCGAATTTTGACGAGGAGGAAAACAACCGCTTATGAGTCCTCTCGACTCGTAAGAGGGAAAATTCTCTTATAGGATCCTTACGACTTGTAAGAGAAAATAACACTTAGGAATCCTCACGATTCCTAAGGAGAAAACCCACCTACGATATCCTCTCGATTCGCAGGGAGAAAAATCTCTATGAGACCCTCACGGCTTATAGAGGTGAAAAGTCTTAGGCAGCAGATCTGAACCTGCGGCCTAAAGCCATCACTATTTCTTAAGAAAATCGGGATACTCGTTCTAAACATCCGTCAACCATGGCTATTAAGACAGCCTGCTAACAATAAAAGAAAGAAGAAAATGATAGAAAGAACATCCGATTTACATTTGATCAGGCGTTCGAGACGCATCCATTTATGCATGGGCAGAAGACTCAGGACGAGAAATAAGACAAGCTGAAATAAAAAAAAGGGGTTTCCATTCATATTGCTAAAAATTCTTACAATCACAAGAGCAATGAATAAGAAACATTATTCAAACTATTACAACGGTATAATCTCAGATCCGGGGCACGGATTGAGGAATTCAAAGGTAAGGCCATCCAGAGTTCTTCTGGCCTTTCTAATTATTCTTATGCGCAGCCTCTCGCGCTCCTCTGTGTCAAGATCCTCGGCAAGCCCTCCCGGCCTTCGATAAGCAGCAACTATCGTCGTCTGCTGGAAGATTTGATGAAGGATGTCAATAAGGTTGTCCCGCCATTTCTTTGAGATCAGCCCTGTCAGGTACACTGAATGCACCTTGTCTTCGGCATCATCCAACGCATTGAGCGGTAGGGCCTCATGAAGACCTGGAAGTGCTCTCCATATTGCTCACAGCACAACCTTTAAGAGAGCCGAACGACGGGGAAGCAGCCAACCACAACTCGCATTGAGGCGACCCAGGACCTCCGCACACTGGGCGTCCGCAAACTCCTGGTTCTGTTGACGGCCCTGTACACGGATATCCTCATAAGTGATGAACTCGTGCAAGCTGTATAGACGCACCGCCATAATACCTGAAGAAAACAATACAGGGATATTAACAAACAAGAAAATACAGAAAGTTAAAAGTTAAACTCCTTGAGAGCAATGCTCTGCAGACAGGAGCAACACCAGTCAAAATCAGTTATGAGGAGAATTTGAGGAAAATTCCCTGAGAATATTGAGAGCTCCGCTCTGGAAAAAAAATGATATAATAATAATAATATTCTCAAGTGCCATATAATTTGGGAGGAGCGAAGCTCCATTAATTAAGAAGATATAAGAAAAATCTTTTATAGAGCAAAGCTCTATTAATGGAACCCTAACAGGATTCTCCTGAGTTCTCTTTGGACCTCTTTAGAGCAAAGCTCTGCTAAATGAAACCCTAAATGGGTTTTCTTTAGATCAGGGATCTATGGAGAGCAAGGCTCTATTAATCAGCTTTAATTTAATTTTATTTAATTTTATTTTTACCTACGATGGTTATGAACTCTGGAGTTCTTGGGAAAAAATCAAGAGCAAGGCTCTGAAAATTCTTAAGCAAGAGCAAGGCTCTGAGTCAAAATTCTTGAAGTGGTAAAGAATTTTTTGAGGACCAAAGGTCCTATTTATAGGCATCAATCGCCTCTTCAACTGCCAAAAGGTGCCGCGACGGTTCGGATTCTGCCACCGTTGCGCTTGCGTTTGGAGGCCACGTAAGCGCAACGGTGGGGGGGCATTTGTTTACCCCAATCAGAGCAAAGCTCTGTTCAAATTCCAAGGCGGGAGATGAAGCAACGCTTCATCTTCCCCCAATCAGAAATAAAGCTTTGCTTTGAAAATTTAAACTTTAATGAATGAAGCAACGCTTCAGATTCTTTGCGCTGCGCGCAACGCGCCACGTGTCAGAAGTTGACACGCCAGCACAACGCCCAAGGCAGTACGTCCAATCAGAGCAAGGCTCTTAGAAAAAACAAAAGCAACACTCAGTTGCGCAAGCGCTGCGCTGCGTGACACGTGTCTGCGCAGTTGCGCAAGCACAGCTGCGCAAGCGCACCTTTGCGCGACACGTGTCTGCGCAGTTGCGCACACACAGCTGCGCAAGCGCACCACTGCGCGCCACGAGTCTGCGCAGTTGCTCAAGCACAGCTGCGCAAGCGCACCACTGCGCGACACGTGAGCACAGCTGCGCAAGCGCTTCACTGCGCGACACGTGTCTGCGCAGCTGCACAAGCGCAGCTGCGCAAGCGCTTCGCTGCGCGACACGTGTCACGCACTGGGGATTCTTGCGCAAATCAGAATAAATCTTGTTAAAACAAGAAGATTTTCTTGTATAAGGCAGGGGCCTTTGGATCAAAGATCCAACGGTGGGGAAAATTCCCCAAATCACTCAGAAAAAGATTTATGTAACAAATCTAACTAATTTATGAGCACTATAAAAAGGACCCCAGGCCTCATTTCAAAATCATTGAGATCAGACTAAAAAAAAGAAGAGAAGAGAACTCTGGAAAACTCCTTGAGAATAAAAAAAAAGGTAAAAAACGTTTAAAATAAGAGAAAATTCTCTTAGGAATAGATCATTGATCTAAGAACAAGATCAGTGATCTTCAATAAATAAATAAATAAATAAATAAAAATAATAAAAAATAGTGCCTTGCACTTGCTATGAACCTTTGGTTCTCTGAAACAAGAAAAAACTTGTTTTTCTTTGATCCAAATTTAGATCAAGGGATAAAAAGTGCTTTGCACTTCTTGAATCTACAAAGATTCTCAGTGCTTTGTACAAATGCAATGCATTACTTGAAGGGCCAGGCCCAAATCAGAAAAGACCTAACAGGCCAAAATAAATTGCAAAGCAATAAAGGGCAGAGCCCAAATGAAATTGATGCTCTGCATCATTATATAGGGCAGGGCCCAAAACAAAATTGATGCTTGGCATCCTTCCTGAGCAAGGCCCAAATAAAAATGCTCTGCAAAAGCAGATAAAACGTTGGATATTCTCAACTGGACTTAGCCCAATTTTGGCCATAAGTCCTTAAATTAAATTGACTGAGCAAAATTGCTCTACTAAATCAATTTACAATCGGTCCGAGGGTACATCTCCGAACTCCTTTGACATCCATCGTTGTAATTCTTCAACGACGTCAAAGAGGTGACGGGTCCCAACGACCACACATCAATGTGGACCGAAACGTCCTTAAACTAATATCGGACCGAAGCGTCCCTAAACTAATATCGGACCGAAACGTCCCTAAACTAATAACGGACCACTACATCCCTAAACTGGCGTTGGACCGAAACGTCCCTAAACTAATATTGGACCGAAACGTCCCTAAACTAATAACGGACCGAAACGTCTCTAAACTGGCGTTGGACCGAAACGTCCCTAAACTAATAACGGACCACCATGTTCCTAAACTGGAATATGGACCACCACGTCCCTAAACGGGAGTATGGACCACTATGTCCCTAAACTGGAACAATAGAGCCTCCTAATGCTCTTTTGCCGGATCTAAACGGTCCCGTTTAAGTTGATCTTAGCCCCAAATACGGCTAACGTATCCTTAAACACTCAAATGAACGATAAAATTCCAAATCGACCTTGGTTCAAGGGTACATCTCCGAACTCCTCTGACATATGTCGTTGTAATCCTTCAACGACGTCAGAGAGGCGACGAGTCCCGACGGCCATATATTAAATGGATCACCCCGTTAAGTTGATCTTAGTCTCAAACAGGACTAACGTATCCTTAACGAACGTTTAAGTTGATCTTAGCCGCAACGCGGCTAACGTATCCTTAAACTAAAAACACCAAACCCAAATCTAAGTAAATACGGATTTAGACTAATCCACGTCCTACGGGCGACGGCATTATTCAGTCTCCGTATACAATCCACGGGCAACCACAAACAAAACAAACACACACGACACGAAGTGAAATTCTTGAGAAGGAGAAAGTGGCTACCGCGATGCGGTAGCGTAATTAACTGCAGGGGCTTGCGCCTGCAGGGAAGAGCGTCCCCACAATCAAAACCCCCTCAAGCGAGGGGGAATCTGACAAAGTCTGCTACATCGGCCGCATCCGTCTAAACCTTCGATATACGGTGCCATAAATCAACTTGGCATCTTCGGAGAGGTAGACGGATAAAACCAAATAGCATCCGCCCCGAATCCCAGCGTCAGGACATCGCGGTCCTGTGCGCCGTCCATTCGGAGGGGAACAATAGTGTAACTGCATAATCAGGTAAATGGAATAACGGAATAATGGATGTATATCCATGGTTTGGTTCAGTCAAGTTGTATAGATTGTTAACTGGATTCTGGGATTCATGTGTTCATATTGAGTTGGAATATTAAAGAATGTAGATTGACTTGAATCATATTCAAGTCAGAAATAATCAGACTCAAACCCGAGTCAGACCAAAAGAAATGTAAGTCGAGGTTCTATATTTGTTAGGGTCTTTATTGTAATTTATAAAACTTGAGGGGTTTTTATGTAAAAATACTTTTGTATAGTTTTCAAGATATACCTCAAATATTTATTATTCGTCTTTATAGTTATAATGAGTGTGATTTATTTTGTGATATTTCTAGTGAAAATATCCTAATTTCATAAATAAAGGTATTAATTTGTAATATTGATTTATTTGAAATTCATGGTATTTTAATGTAACTTTTAATCTTGTAATTTTTTAGGAAAAGGTGGAAACTTTATCTTATAATAAAATAGGTGTTTAAATGATAAATATACATATGTTTATACAAGAATAATTTTTAATAAATATTTTATTTTCCAAAAATCTCATTTTTCTTAAATGTCGTATTTTAAACCTTTCGAGACCGAATGCTCCTTGCGGAGGTCTGATTCTCGCACTATTAAGCCCGAGCGTGCACGATAAACCATACTATCCCTAACGATTTCCCCAAAAGTGGGTTGTAGTGGCGCTTTGCAAAAATTTAATAAATACTAGTCATTTAGAAAACGGTTTTATAAAGATAAGGTATTTATTTGTAAAAGGTGTAAATTTCCGTATTTTAGATTCTAGGGTTTCCTAAACCAACTAGCCTATTTCTAAATGGTCTAAACGACAAGTTATTAGAATCCTCAAATCGCCTCTTCACCACCAATTGTGGCCAGGTAAGTACAAATGAGAAAAGGAGGGATCCGCTCACGAATCGTGAGACGGGCCTTTTAAAGTTACCTTTTCTCACTTGCTTGGCCTAGACACCACAAAGTCAGGCTTAGATAAACGATCGATGTTCACAACTTATCTTATTTTTCCTATTAAAGATATTGGTTTAAGAATGTATTAACCTAAAACTTTTAGAAAAGGTTTTATAAAGAAAATGGTATTTTAATGTAAAATCTTGTTTTGTCGTATTCTAAATTTTCAAGGTAGCGTATTATGATTACATATGAGTGTGTGAGGAGGTAGGTCATTACCTCGTGAACTACTTTAAGGTATAGCAAGGTTAAGAGGTTAAATGTGATAAACTAAATATGGTGGTATTTAAGTGAAAGAATACGATATATTGCAAAAGTTATCATTTCATGTGAGAAACTTTATCCAAATTAGTTGTTATGTGATTAGTAGTCAACATGAAGATGTTTAAGTGTTATGGAATTGGTGATAAGTGAGATTTTATAGAAAACCGAATCGGAAATCGGTTTGTTCCGATTTCCGTCGGGTTTGAAAAGTCGTATTTTAATGGAAAAAAAGAAAGGTAGAAAAGGGGGGCTTACGGGTTTGGACAACGCTAGAGAGTGAGAGGGCAGTAGAGGGTTTGCCGGTGCTTCGAAACGTCGTTGAGAGGTTCTAGTACGATCACCGGAATTTCGCCGTCGATTTCGTCAGCGCTTCGTCTTTCGCTCGTTTTCTAACGTACCAAGTTCTCTTGAGATTTTGGGAGAGTAGACTTAGAAAAAAGTGATGAGAAGGTAGAGGGTATGGGGGGTTTATATAGGGTTAGGCTAGGGTTAGGGTTTTTAACAAAAAAAATATAAAATATATAAAAATTATATAAAAAATCATTAAAACTCATTAAAGCTAGGAGTAAAAAGGGATTTATTGGGCAATTGATAACCGATCTAAATATTTAAAGTGTTCAGGTGAGAAGACCAGGTCAACACGGAACTTTTCCGTGTTGACGACTCGGCCGTCCGGCCGAGTCCGGCCGGCGGCGCCGGCCCGAGTCGGGGTGTCGTTGGGTGGGGGGTCTCCTGGGGGGGTTTATGGTATATTTAGTTTTCAGTTTTCAGTTCAAGTTTTGTGAGTTATGGCGTTTTGACTGTTGACTTCCAAAATAAATTAAAACAAAATAAATACAAAAATTATATGGGGCATGGGATTTGAACTCTGGTGGCTTGGTTCAGCTGTGCAAGGTATTACCAATGAGCTACAAACTCTTTCTTGTAATTATTGTGGTATTTAATTACTTAAAATGATAGCAGCAAGAATAAATACTCCTAGTATACATTAAATTTAAAGTAATTTCTTGTACACTAAAAATGGAGTTATTACATTCTTGTAGTTTGTAATTAAAAACAAAATAATTACCTATATCTTGTGCTCAGGCTAAAATACTCCTTTATGGATTTTGAAAAAAAAAATTTGTATAGAAAAGTGTATATGAAAATTAGGGTTGTTACATGTGTAATTTGTATTAAATGAATTAGTGACTCATGAGATGATTCATCCAAATGAGTTAATGAAGCATTAATTGTTTTAATGACTCATGAGATGATTCATTCATTGTATTAAATGAAGTATGGTTGTAATTATCTTATATGATTTATTTGATAATCATTATGCTTCATATAAATATAGAAATGGGTTATTTTTCATTTCATTCTCACATATACACTCTCTCTCCTCAAGCTCTCCTCTTCTTCAACCTAACCCTAATCTTTTCATGTGTTAAGATCCCAAGTGTTAGAAAGACTATTAGATCCTTAATCCATTTCTATATTTTTTAGGTCACTTGGATTAGCAATCCTAGCCACTTAGTTACCTCAAGTGAGAGCTTAAAGCTTGGAGAAGAAACTCTCGGGTGGATCTTCTATCACATCGAAGAGGCCAACGAGGAGGTGAACAACAAGAACAAGAAGGACTAGTATCTTGAGCTATAATCATCTATCATAATAGTTTAGCACTTCTAGATAGTTTGTTAGTTAGGGTTTAGCAAAGATCCGTAAAGTTAGTCGATGTTAACTTGAACAAAATGATTGTTTCACCTATTCCGCCTCCCCGCATCATGTGGGGTGTCTAACGTCGACTTACAGTGGTATCAGAGCCTAGCTAAACCATAACTAATATGCTAGCAAAGTCTTTAGAAATTCGATCGCAAAATAATCCCGAAAATACGACGTTTTCACTTAGGTTCTGCCGATTTTAAAACGGGGTCTAAAAATTTTTCAGGGACCCTTAAAAATATAAGCAGG